>CM031239.1:864186563-864694744 GCA_018340775.1 Taxus wallichiana var. yunnanensis | reverse complement strand
AATAAGGAGGAAACAACTCTATGTGTATGCAATAAGACAAAATGAAATTTATGATTGCAAAGTATTAGTAAACTCCTTATCAAAAAAAGGCTTGAAACTCCTTCCTAAATTTATTTCTTAAACCAAGTTGTACATAGTATGAGAATGTAGGAAAATAGAGAGTGGGGAAATGGAAGAATTTGTCTATCTCTTTCATTCTCTCAAGGTAGAATGCACTCTTAGGCTTAAAAAATTAATTGACCATTTAAAATGGGAATGGATTTACAAATTTTAGAATAGACATGGCTCCTCATATTCCTCATGACCTTCCATATGCCTTATTTATAGCTTTAGACTATTCATATTCCTACAAACAATTTAAGGCCATTGTATAAAATCAAAGCGAATTAATTTACATTATGTTTCTAAAGTCACTTTTAAGTGACTTAAAGTCATATCAAAAGTGAAAACCCCGATGAAGAATTAGAACATTTCAATGTGAGAGAAAGTTGGGAAGACGAGAGAGAGAGAGAGAGAGAGAGAGAGAGAGAGAGAGAGAGAGAGAGAGAGAGAGAAGAGAAGATGTCATTTTGATGAATTCCATTGATCCTCATCGATGGAAAGCTCCAAATCCAGGTGAAACTTTGAATCTTGAACTACTTGCTCATTGTGAAACTCCTTGATTAGATCATGAATGGTTCCCAAGCTAAATGAACTAAGATGGATCTCGAATACCCTATGAAAAAATGACTAGGATAATCCCCGACACGATTGGCGTCCCGAATGATTAATCTTGTATGTTTCATTGTGCCAAAACCACTCTTCAAATGTAACTGACTATTTTTAGTAAGTGTGAATTGCGAGCCAAGATGACCTTTTTGATGACTTTTCATGCGATTCTCCCTCTATGTTTTCCACCTTCTTTGTATCCTCTTAAAATAGTGGATTAACTGAAGTAACATACCCCCTACGTAGGAAGGCATGCGCTTTTAGTAAGTGTGTTGTGGATGTCAAGATGCGACATAACAAGTCTTGAAACTTTTGGGTTTTATTCTGGGCTTCCACACTCTGTGTTTGGTTAACTCCTTCATCTGAACAAGTGGGAAAATCATATTTTCATGCCATGAGTAGAATACAGACAAAAAAAATAGCACTTCATATCCCTAAAAAAATTGGTCTTGTTGGTGTAAAAACTTGTTCATGTGAAACTAGAATTTTCAACGATCATCCCCTCAAATTTTCGCGTGATTTCACCGATTGGAACCTTGAGAGTTGAAGAGGTAGCTCAATGCCTTTTTCATAGATGTTATTCATGTGACAGGATAGAAATATGATGAAAAATCAGTCCTCCATATCTCTAAAAAATAGGGGCTTCATGGTGCAAAAAGTAGTTCACCTAAAACTAGATTTTTCAATGATCATTCCCTCCATTTTTCATGTGATTTCACCTACTTGGAACCCGAGAAATGGAGAGGTAATTCCTTGATTATTTTTACTACTATTTCACTGGAGGCCATTAATGGAGGTTAAAATTTGCAGGTCTTGTTTTTGTCTCCATTTGCAATGAAATAAATTTTATTGTGATAGGTTTTTGCCTTGGGTGCTTCGAGCCAAATTTTACTTCAATCGAAACCGGTTTGATAGGAAATTAAACTCTTTTCTTCGATGATCTGGAAGTGAAAATTATTCATTATAAGTGTTCCTTGCTATAAATTTGAGGTTTTAATATGATTTTTTAATGGCCTTTAAGAGAGAAGAACTCAAAATAGATGGTTTGTCTGAAGTGCACTTGTTTGCAAAATATTTACAAATCTTCGTTTTATAGCCATGGGGATTTCCGTTGTTCTTCTTTATGCAGTATCCATTTATTTTTATCATCTCGATGAATTATTAATCTAATACATATGTGCCATCATACAGATTGAATGATAATGTACTTTGATGGAGCTGGTTCAATCTTAGACAATAGTGGAGTGAGGTGTTCTCTCGTAACTTTTCTTCTAAAAGTGAGAAAATTATCCATTAGAATTTTTCAAGTTTTTGAGTTGGATTTGGGCACACATTTTTCCATAATGTCTCCGAAATTAGGTAGGTGAGGTACATCAATTTCTATGATGGTCAAGACAATGACACGTGGTGGGGAAACTCTGAGTGAAAAGGAATGGATATCGAGAAAAATTGCTTTAAAACACTAGGGGTTGAACTTCTTGAGTCCACATGGATGACAAAAAGACTCCCATAGGGGATGGGTGAATTTTTCCATGTTTTACTTCTTGTTTCCCTTACCTCATGGACATGAGGGACATAAAATTCCATAGTTTTCTTGGAGTTGACACGTGGTGCTTGATCCAACGGGAATGATGGATGCTCGAAAAATGCACTGGGGTTGAATCTGTATCAAGTCTCCATGTGTCACATGCGAGGGTCCCAAAGGTCACATGGGGGATGGGAAATTTTTTTCAAAGTTGGTGTACCTGACCTCAGGGACTTTAGGGACATGAAATCCCACTTGGATCTTGGTGCTGACACGTGTCCTCCCAAAAATTGACTAACTCCTGAACTGTCTTTGAGAGGGAAACTTGGAATGATGACAACTTGAGCTCACAGTGGAATTTATTGGTGAAATTTTATATGATAGTAATTGAAAATTTAATTTTTAATCCCATGGTGGGGGATTTATGTCCAGATTCATCCATGTGATCCACGAAAAAGTGGATTTTGTTATTTTAGACTTCACTCGTGCCTAAGAAAAACTACCTAGAAATCCTCATGCGCTTGAGGTGTTGTGGAAAATATGATTTCACCATAATGTATGTATTTTAATCCTCTTTTCATATAAGTTTCATTTTACTTCTAACCCTATCCAGATCTCACGGAATCTTCTTATGAAGACAAGTAGATGTTTTTAGGCCTTTTATTACATTACCTAGGCTTTTTAACCCTATTTTTACTCAAACTACTCCAAGTCCTTCAAAACTTCACTAAAACTTCAAAAATCATTTCCATGATGTTTACGCATTCTTCAATTCACCTACATGTTAATTTTGGAACTTTGATTTTTCCCCAAGGGTTGATCTAGTGCCTATGAAGGCCGATAATAACCCTTCCCAATATTGCCAAAAGATAACATCTTTTAATAATTTCCTAAATCGCCTAGGGGATGAGATAACATTAATTGTGGAGTCACTTATACTAACTTGGGATAGACCTAAGGGTGTCTTTGAATGATAGGACTCAAAAATTTAACACATGGGTATCATTTTCGTGCTTGGAAATCATCAATTTCCCTATTGCACATTTACACAACAACAATATCAATATCAAGATGTCAATAAGTTAATAAGGTATGGAGAGAGGTTTTACTATGTGAACAAGGTGTAAGGTTGAAAGGGAGGTGTGACACCTCTATTTAAAGATTTTGGTTTGGGAGAGAATGTGAAAATCTAGTGCATGTGGAACAAATTAATAAGCCAAAATAGATCTTTTAGAAGTCAAAGTACCTTTTTGACTAGGTTAGAAACTAATTAACCTCTTAAGATTAATTAGGGACTCTAAAAAGCTTAGAAAACTTCGAGATTTTATGGATGAATTTGGATTAGATTTTGGAAGTGGGAGATATCAATTATAAGGTTCATTACAAAAAGATGAGATAGAAGACTCAATCAATGTGAAACTAGCTGATTAAGAGGAATTGTTATCCAAAATAAGCTCATGCTTATTTTGGGTTTACAGCACCTATTTTTTCCTCTTTTTTGCTTCAATCCAATTTTTAGATATTCCAAGCACTTAAGGTTTCATGAAAACATCTTCATCAGGTGGGAAATTTCTTCCCCTTTCCAAAGATATAAAGAAGTCCTTCTAACTCCTCATATTTTGCAAGTTATGAGCCGGTGGGCCTTGGAAAGTATTTTTTTCCCAAAAGTGGGCCCATGGGAGTTTTTAAGGATATTTTCCAAAGTGGAGAGGCCAGCCGTTGGGATATTTTTTGACCTCTTTCCCAAATGGAAAATTCAAAGCAGCAAGTGGAGTCTCCATGCGAGGAGTTTTGGAACTTTTGTGCTTTTTTTTCAAATAGGGCACAAAGTGAATTTTTGGCCCGCAAGGGTTCTTAAAGCCAAAATGAAAAAAATTCCTAAGGCCCGTAGAAGGACACGAGGCCATGTTGAAAATTCAAAGTGGGCCGGTAGCTCATCGGAGGTAGTTTGAACTTTTTCCCCAAGAAGGCGTAAAGCAAAAAAAAGAGTTGCACCTTCGCGATGCCAAACACCACCTGTCAAGCCTCAATTGCATGCATGTCAATAGACCTTGGAGTGAATTTTCACCCAAATGTGAATGTGGACTGTTGGGCCGAAAATGATTTTTTGCCAAAATTCAAAAGCGAGGCTACAGGGCAAATTTTATATTTTTGTTTATTGGTGCCAAAAGGCACAAAGTGAATTTCGAGCCCGTGGATCCGTTTTTCTCACTAGTTTTCACCATTTTTGTATGGACCCAACTCAAACATTCAAATGGACATATCTTTCGACCTAGTGCCCAAATTTTTTCAAAAAATCACCATTGAAAGGTTTCGACCTCACCTATGCCATGGTAGGCTAAAAATTTAATTACAAAGAGGTTTGGTGGGTGAAAATGGGGAAATGGCTTCATGCCATTAATATGTAATCCGATTGTCCCCAACAACTAGATCAAACTAGATTTAATCTGTCGTTCCTCTTTATTCAATGCGATGAGTAGACACAAAGTGGTAGACATGACAGATTTGGGGTGGATTTACATAGGCATTGATGGCTAATAGTTAAGCTTCAAATTAGTTTTCCCACCTCTCTCTCCTTCTTCTCTCTATGTTGAATTTATAAAAGAAGGGGTAGGGCTCATTGTAAAGGGTTGGACATTTCTATTTTGCATCATCCCTTCTTCTTTTGTTCACAAGTGAATTTATGGAGCTTTCAAACCTCCCATTCGAGTTGTAATACAAATTTTCTTGCCTCTTGGACATTTTAATGTATTGTATCAACTCTGGATAAATAATATATGTTTGTGGGTGATTTCCAACCCTTTCATGTGTTCATTTTTATCTTTCTAATCTTTCATTACATTTTTGTTACCTGCGTAATGGTGTTGTATTGCATTTTTGTGGTCTATGTTAAGTTCTGGTAATGAGTATCTAATATTCCTCTTATGCATCACCTCGTTAGCTTAGGTTTATATTCTTGCATCTTCTCAACCCTATCTCCTTGGTAAGATAGAGTAGATTTAGAGTGGTTCCTCTACAATTTATTTGTATGCACCTGGACAGAGGAATAGGAACCAACCTTAATCTAGAGAGCTCTATCAACTCGTAAGGTCCCACACTTTGAGAGATGTTCCATGTTGTGCAATCACACTGAGATTCTCAACTCATCTAGTTATAGGCACTCAGGGGTGCTGTGATTTTGCACTAACATTTTTGGCATGCCCAAAGTGGGAGCAAAGTCTCCATCTTTATTGCACTAAGATTGATGTGCACTTGTTGTAATTTTAGCTTTTAAGAAGCTCCAAAATTACACATCTGGAGACTCTAAAATAATAAGAATCTACTTGTTTCAATAGTCCAAGCTTGTCAAGTTCATGAGAAGGATACAAAAAAGGTCAAGAACTAGAGAAAAAGGATTATTTTTCTATTTACACTTGTCCCCAGATAGATGGAAAAGAGGGAGAAGAGCCCAGAGGTCTCCATCTCCACCAAACCGAATCTTGTCAACACCTCCTCCTAATAGGCCATTCATTCAATCAACAAGGGTTCTTAGACCAATCAGGATAGCACAACCAAATCCTTATGTCAATTTCACCAAAGCAGCACCTACTCACCCTCAATGCATAAAATCCATTCCCAGTGGCAGCATTAAAGAGCATCCCATATTTCATTGGAGAAAACCAGACTTCTCCTAGTGACCACATTCAAGACATTACAAATGTCTGTGAAATTTATGAGATCACTGAGATGGACATTGCAGTCAAGTTACCAGTCTCTTTACTCAAGGGTAAAGCTACACAATGGTTCAAGAGTCTAACAATGGGTTTTATTCAAACTTGGGACCATCTGTGTAGAGCTCTTCATAATCAATTTGGAGATAAGGGAGATAACCTGTCCTTGTTAGAGCAACTGACAACAATCAAGAGGACCCCTAGCAAGAATTTGATAGATTTTAACCTCAAATTTCAAAGGACATGGGACAGGATTCATTGGTTGTAAGGCCCAGAGATGAAGGTGCTTTCTTATACTTTCTCGAGCTCTAAATTCTCATATTGCTTGAATGATTCAATCAATGGGAGGAACCACATTACTCGGGCCTATAACATTTCCATAAGAGCTGAAAATTGTTTAATTTAGGATGGAAAACTTCCTCCTAGACCACCCATACCTCCATACCTAGAAATAGGAGAACCAAGTACTAGTTAGACATCCACATTAGCTCCTATACCTACTCCTAGGAATCATAGTCCAGCTGAAGCCTCTACCTCATCCTCTAGCACCTCAAAAGAGCTTCAAAAGTTATGAAATAGATACAAAACCTAGGGAATGAGTTAGTAACTATCAAAAGGTAGATGACTCAGAAATCTAGGCCATATTAACCTCAAGCTCAGTATGAGGTTAGACCCCCATATCAATAGAATAGGCCACCAGCTCAGTTTGTAAATCAGAACCAAAACTGTGGACAACAGAAAACTACTAGGCCTTTCTTGGTCATATGATACAAACACAACTTCAACATCAAAGGCCTTGGCTCTAACACAAAACAATATGACACAATAATATGATCAGTGTTTCCCATGTAATTAGCCATATAACCAATCAATGTGTTTTAATGGTGCACTAAACCAGACCTTGATGGTACAGACCATTGGTGTGTCACAAGAGTCTAGCCAAGAAGAAAATCAGCAACAAGGAGTTCAACAAGAAGCATCTCCAAGTGAAACTATGCTTGTCAATTGGTAGGCTGAAGATTTTTGTGGGATGAATCAAGCACCTTCTCAAAGTGTAGCTACCAATACATGGTCCAAGAAAAGGAATATTGGAGAGGGACAATCACCAAATTTAGGTAATCCTCAACCCTCCATTACTCCATAAGGTATTGGCACTCAGAATGTAACTCCCAATATGCAAAGCCAGTCCAAGCCACCTTCCAAACCCACTTAGACACCGGTTGTAATAACCCATGTGCAAGAGAAAAATGTACCAAGAAAGGGGCAGAAAAAGGATAGCTCATTTAACATCATTTAACAAATGAAGAAGAAAAAAGTGAACATTTCAATATGGGAGTCACCGGCCATTCTAGGACGAGAGAGATCTATTGTGAAACTACTATGGCCAATTGGTCAAGTTCAAATAGGCCCCTAAGTAGTAAGAGAAAGTGTTTACCAATGCAGCTCAGATTGGGGGGAATCATGGAGGACAACAAGGTAAGAATCCAAATCCCCTCCATTATATGTTTCATTGATCATTGCGGAAAAATTGGTACATAATTGCATCATTGATTCAGAGCAAGTAGCTTTATAATGCCAAAGCAAATAGTTGATCAACTGGGACTCTAATACAAAATTATCTCCAGGGCATAGTGTAATTAGATGTGATAACAGTGAAAACTATTGGAGTCATCAAAGATTTGAGCCTCACACTACACGTTGCCACAATGTGACTATGTTGTAGAACGTATCAGCTGCATAGACTTGCCACCAAATTTTGCATTGTGTTTGTCAAGGGACTTCACTACCAAAATTGGAGGTTATTTTTCCACTGATTGGTCGCACATGATTTTTAGAACAAGGTATGGAGATAATGCCACAATCAGATCCGAGCCCATTGCATATTACCATATTGAGTCTTATGTACCCAACCCGATCAATGCCAATTATTCAGCCTTTGATCAGGAGGACATCCCAAGCACTTGTGAAGTAGATACCAAGGTGGGGTGCATCCATACCTGACCCTCTATGAGTGGATGAACACGATGTATGATTTTGACCCTTATAAGGAGATAGAGGAATCTGAGCTAGGAGTCTACTATTTGCATGAGGAGAATCACCCTCTTCCTGACATCATTAAGCCAAAACATGAAGATGATAATGAAGTATGGTCATTGTTCTTTGATGGCTCAAGAAGTAATTAAGGATCTAGAGGAGGGATATGCTTGTTTTGCCTCAAGGTATGAAATACTACTCAACTTTCGTTTCCAATTTGCTTGCTCAAAAACATAGCAGAGTATGAGGATTTGGTCCATGGACTACATTGGGCAAGGAAGAGGGGTATAAGAAACATGCAAGTGTTTGGTGAAAGTGAGCTAGTTGGAAATAAAGTCCGAGGACAAAATGCTTCCAAGAAATATTTGTTAAAGAGCTACAAGAATCGGTTATGGGAACTCATCAAGGATATTGATGCATTCATCATCAATTCCATCTGAGGGAAGAAGAATGAAGTAGCTGATAGATTGACAGCAATTGGGGCAGCCTTTGACGTTGTGGAGAGTATCAAGAGTGATAAATATCAACCCCATATTAAGTTTTTTGTGAGGCCAGCCATCTAAGACAACAACACAAGTAGGAAAGTCTTCAAAAATTATCAACAAATTGTCAACTCTCTATAAGAAGAATCCAAGTTTTCCTCCAGAACCAAGATAGATTGGGAGCAAAGTAGTATGGCAATCAAGTGGCGCATTGAGGACCAACAAACTACGAAAGGGTCTTGTTACTTTGGAATCAATCTTGAACCCAAATTACCAATTACGGAAGGAGAAGGCAAATATTCAAGTAAAGGGTGAAGATTTAGAGCCGGTTTCCATAAAAGAAGGAAAAACATTGTAGATTTGCAAGATAAGCACTCAATAAGAAAAATATGATTTTATCAACATTTTCAAGAATTCCCGGATGTTTTTTCCTGGACTTACAAAGATTTAAGAGGTTTCAACCTAAGGCTAGCACATCACACTATCGAGTTGGATCTAGGAGCTAAGCCTTTCAGATAGAATCAAAGGCCAGTAAACCCTCACATAGAGCCTCTCATGAGAAAAGAATTAAATAAGATAATTGAGGCCAATATCATCTTTTCTATCAAGCATTCAAGTTGGGTTGTAAACCTAGTACCTGTGAGGAAGAAAAAAATAGAGATATCTCGATCGTGTGTGGACTTTCGTGATCTGAACAGAGCATCACTCAAGGACCACTATCAACTTCCATCAATGGAACAAATCTTACAGGTTGTAACTGGTTCTGAGAGGTTTTCATTGTTATATGGATGCTCAAGTTATAACCAGATAATGGTGAAAGAGGAACATCAATTCAAGACATCCTTCACCACCGAATGGGGAACCTATGCTTTTAAGAATATGCCATTTGGACTATCAAATGCTAGAGAAACATTTCAGCGAGCTATGGACATGGCATTCAAAGGCCTAATCAATAATATTGTCTTGTTTTATCAATATGATATCATCATCTTATGAAATAATGCTATTGTATCATCTCTTCCACCTCAGGTAGGTGTTTCAGAGGTGTAGAAGGTTTGGAGTATCACTAAACCCAAAGAAGTGTGTGTTCCTAGCTCATGAGGGGAAATTTTTGGGCCACATTGTCTTGAGAGAAGGGTTGAAAATTGATCCTGAAGGGGTTGAAGCCATTCGACACTTCCATTGCCACAACAAAAAAATCTCTACAAAGCTTCGTGGGGAGGATAAACTTTGTTCGTAGGTTTGTAACTAATTTTTCCACTCTTGTGAAGAATTTAACAATAACATTAAAGAAGATTCTTGAATTTAAATGGAAAGCAGAAGGAAAAGAGAGTTTTGAAGCCATTAAGCTTACAATATCATAGGTTCCAACTCTTATAAACCCAGACTTCTCAAAAGACTTTATGCTATATGCTTTTGGAGGTTCGACATGAGATCTCAAAACCATCTTGGTCCAAATAAAGGAAGGTTCAGAACAACCAATAGCCTTCTTCAGTTAGATCTTGGAGGACTATGAGGTAAAATAATCTTTCATTGAAAAACATGTCCTTGCTATTATTAGGAGCTTGAAGAAGTTCAGACACTTGGTCTCAAACAATAAGATTCAACTGCTAGTGTCAAGGATTTTCTCTTGAGCAAGGACTTAAATGAGAAGAGAGCAGGTTGGATCACTCGGGTAATGGAATATGACATTGAGATCAAGGTGACCAAACTAGTTTGAGGAAAGGGTTTGTGTGAATAGCTCACCTCCAAGCAATAGGCTGAGTCAGTGGGTGGAAAAGAGGTTGTCCTATTTCTACAAAATGATCAAGAGAAACCAGTTAATGATGCACATACTACATGTTGGACCCAACCCTTAGTGCATTACCTCCAAAAAAAAATTTCCCTTAGAATGGAACAAAGCAAAGAGAAGATACTTCAGACTATAAGCCATCCCATATGTTCTTGTTGGTGGTGTCTTGTTGTTGCATTGGTCAAAGCCAAATTGAAAGGGTATTGCATGAGTTCCATGATGTAGAAGAAGGAGGCCAATTTTCTCCTCAAGTAACAACCCTCAAGATCATGAAATATAGTTATTATTGGTCTACGTGTTCGAGTCTATTACTCATGGGTCAAGAAGTTTAAGAAGTGTGTATTTTTCACAGAAAGGAGAAACTAAAGAACCCCGCCCTTCATCCCATTTCAATTGCATCGCTTATTTATGCAATGGGGACTAGAATTCATTGGGGCAATTAACCCAAATTCATGCCAAGGCCACAAGTGGATACTTATTGCAACAGACTATTTCACCGAGTGGACTCAAGCACCGACACTAAAAGAAGGAAATGAATCCAACATCTTGGATTCCTACGAAGGAATAGCCACGGTGTTTGGAGTCCCGCCACCATTATATCAGATAATGCATTGGTATTCCTTGGTACAAGGATCACTAAATGGGTAGTCAAGAATGGTGTGTACCTTAGCACTTCATCAAACTATTACCCTCAAGGTAATGGCCAAGAAGAGTCCACAAATAAGAACCTGCTAAGGATTATTAGAAAAACTCTTGTGAAAATAAAAGAACTTGGCACACAAATCTCAAATCAGCTCAATACAAGCTCGATATGGGAAAGAGGCATTATTTTCCATATCAATGGAGTTTCCCACTGGAGCTTAGGAAAGCAGATTGGATTTGTCCAAGTTTGAACCTATGGAAATCAGGTATGCAAAGCTGATGGAAGTAGGATAGGCAAGGGAGCATGTAATGTAAGTCATGGAGAAATATCAAGCATCGATCAAGAAGACCTTTGATAAGAAAGCAAGAGAAAGGACCTTTCAAGAAGGGGACTTAGTTCTAAAGTGGGACACAAATTGGGAAAAAATAGGAAAGCATTCCAAGTTTGATGCCATTTGGAGTGGCCCATACATGGTCACAAGATGAACAAATAGCAATGCTTTAAATGGCTAGATTGGATGGCAAAGAATTACAGATCCCAATGAATGGGATCCACCTCAAACACTACTACTAAAAGAAAAAAAAATCCTCGCCCTTGTACAATATTAGCCTAGGTTTTTTAATTTCCCTAAGTGCGTATGCACATTGTTTTGTTGTAGCGTAGGTTTTATTTCCCTACTTGTTGTGGCACAAGTTTTATTTGTCACCCAAGGTTTAAATCATTATACATGTCAATGTACCTCTAGGTGAATACACCAGGAGCCCTTCAGCATTTTCATCAGGGAGAACCATAATTTCTGATAGTTGCTAATTTTAAAATGGAACAAATACAGAGCAAATAAAATCAAGTCTCGAAGGGCCCATTTCCAAAAGATTTAGAGGCAGCTCCTCGGTTCCAACAATATCCAAGTGGCTCAGAGTGGATTTCCAAAAGTTCATATCAGATCAAGATATCAATTATGAATCCATGGCCAATGCACGCTCTAAAAGGCAGCTAATCTCTTCAAATAGTAGGAAGACGCGTCCGCGAGTTGTCAAATTGTTATAAAAAATAATCTCATGCTTATTTTTGGTTAACTGCAACTATTTTTTCCTCTTTTCATGCTTCAATCTAATTTTTAGATATTCCAAGCATGTAAGGTTTCTTGAAAACATCTTCATCAGGTGGGAAATTTATTCCCCTTTCCAAAGATATAATGAAGTCCTTCTAATTCCTCATATTTTACAAGTTACGAGACGACGAGCCTTGGAAGGTATTTTTCCCAAAAGCGGGTTGGCGGGAGTTTTTAAGGATTTTTTTCCTATGCAGAGAGGTAGGTGGGATATTTTGTGACCTTTTTCCCAAATGGAAAATTTGGGCGGTGAGCCCGAAGAGGAACATTTTCCCAAGTAAATTTTAGTCCAATGGACTGTGGGGAGTTTTTGAAGTTTTTTTGCTTTTTGTAAATAGGGAAAAAGTGAATTTTGGGCCTGCAAGGGATCTTAAAGCCAAACTTAAGAAAAATTCCTAAGGCCCGTAAAGGAAACATGGCCATGTTGAAAATTCAAAGTGGGTCAAGGGTCATCGAGGGTGATTTGAAATTTTCGCCCCAAGAAGGCGTAAAGTGAAAAATGAGAAGCGCCTTGGCTACTACCCAAAGAGCCACATGTCAAGCCTTAATTGCATATGGGATGACAAGACCTTGGAGTGACTTTTCACCCAAATGTGAATGTAGACTGTCGAGCTTGAAAATGATTTTTTTTTCCATAAGTGAAAAGCGTGGGCATGCAGGAAAGTTTTGTATTTTAGTTTTTGGTGCCAAAAGGCACAAAGTGAATTCGAATGGACATATATTTTGACTCAAAGGCCTAAAATTCAACAAATTTGGCACCATTAGAAAGGTCTCGACCTTGCCTACACCATAAAAATCTAAATCTTTAATTGCAATGAGGTTTAGTGGGTGAAAAAGGGGGAAACATCTTCACACCATTAATATGTAATCTGATTGTCCCTAGCAACTAGATTATATTTGAATTTGATCCATCATTCCTCTTTCTTCCACGCACCGAGAAGACACAAAGTGGCGGACATGACAGATTTGGGGCAGATTTGCAGAGGCATTGATGGCTAGTAGCTAAGCTTCAAATTAGTTTTCCCACCTCTCTCTCCTTCTTCTCTCTATTTTGAATCTATAAAATAAGGGTCAAGGCTCATTATAAAGGGTTGGACATTTTTGTTTTGTGCCCTCCCTTCTTCTTTTGTTTGCAAGTGAATTTGTGGAGCTTTCAAACCTCCCATTCGAGCTGTAATATAAAGTTTCTTACCTCTTGGCCATTGTAATGTATTGTATCGACTCTAGAGCAATAATATATGTATGTGGGTGATTTCTAACCCTTTCATGTGTTCATTGTTGTCTTTATGATCTTTCATTGCATTTTGGTTACACTGTGCATGGTGTTGTACTACATTCTTGTGGTTTTTATTAAGTTGCTGAGAATGGGTGTCTAACATTCCTTTGGTGCATCACCTTGTTAGGTTAGGTTTATTTTCTTGCATCTTCTAAACCCTGTCTCCTTGGTAAGATAGAGTAGATTTAGAGTAGATCCTATACAATTTATTTGTATGCACCTGAACAGAGGAATAGGAACCGATCTTAATTAGGAGAGCTCTCTCAACTCGCAAGGTCCCACACTTTAGAGATATTCCAAGATGTGAAATGACACTGAGATTATCAACTCATCTAGCTACAAGTACTCAATGGTGTTGTGATTCTACACTAACAAGAATATAACCCATAATTTTTTTGTAAAATGGCATCCCGAGTGAGTTGGAAGAAGATCTAGGTAATGAAGTGTCGTTATTCTAAATAGAGTGAAAGGAGACGAAGATAGTGAGTGAAATGTTAAAATAATATTACATTGATGGAAATTTAGGTGTCTACTTTTTCCCCTCTTTGGGGTGATGTGAGAAATGTCACACTCGAAGATAGTAGAAAATTTGTGGACATTATTTTAAAGGGGTAGAAGAAAAATTAGTAAAATGAAGGATACCCCCTAGAATGTCGATGGCGTGATAAAAGAAGGTGATCGACGATTGAAAAGATGAAGGGAATAGATAAATAGTGGGACAAACATGGGCATCATTTATAAGCACATGAGTTGATTTTCTTAATAGATCATGTTAAAATTGTTGCAAGAGCGAGCGGTTAAAGAGTGAGATACATGATTATCCAGATTTCGCTTGTGTTTCTCATCTTCCACGTCATACTAAATAATTGAGTAGACGAGGGAGTTTCTCATTTTGACAAAGTGATACACCAAATATTTGGTATTGAATTTGAGAGTGGTGTGTGATGTAGAAAGAAAGGGGATACAGAAGGGAACATTAATATGAAGAGAATAGAAATAACTTGCATCTAGCTAATGTAAACAACTGTATTTTTCATCATATTGCTTAGAATCTATATCATCGATCTTTATTAAAAATGTAAGCATACAACATAAGTGTAGAATGACATGAAAATCCATAGTATGAACAAATACCCATTCCTAAAAAAAAGAAACTCCATGCAAGATAATGAATGTAATATAATATGAGAAGTAAACAAGCTTACCTAATAAGGAAACAAGTACTAACACAAATACTTAAACCAACAATACTGTCAAGATAGTTCCACAAATGTTTTGTTATCTAGCAACAGCCTCCCAAATGTTTGTGGTAAACAACATGGGTTAAAATGATAGTACCCTAAGAAAATATGTATGGAAGAAAAAAATGATGGACACAAGGGTCCAATGAAAATATGTGTGTTATGAAATAGTATCGTGGAAACTTGTTGTATGCAAGAGTACATACAAAGCATGTAGATTAGATTTTCTAAATGATTGTAGATCCGGATGATACATGAGTCACTGTTTCTAAAAAACACGTGAAAATGTAGGAAAGATATGAGATGAACACCATGGGTCTGACATAAATTTTAGTTGCATATGAGCTATTTACCAATTTTTTTCCATTTTTGAAGTTTAATGATGTTTTGTTTCTTTTGAAAAAATTTATAATGTTTTGGAAGATTATGATTTTTATAATTATTGGATTTTTTGTTTTGTTAGAAGAATTATGAAAGTGGAGGATTTACCTAACAACACATGAAAAATTCTCCAGGGTGATTAAGCGGGTGTCGGGTAGCAAAAGGATTCCTTGAGGAGAAGGAAAACGAGTCAAAAATAATTATTTAATTAAAAAAATTATTACGATGGTTATTAAAAGAAGGGAGAATGAAAATATCACCTAGAAACAATAAAAATGACCCAGGGAGAAGAAACACACACTAGGTGGCAAATAATGCCCATGTATAGTGAAAATTGATTAAAAATAAATTTGATATAATTTAACTATCATGAAAGGTAGAAGAAAGTGTTAGAATGATCACGGAAGTGAGAACATGCCCCTATGGGTATTTACAAAGGTTATAATAGGTTAATATACCCCTTTGAGGGTAAACCATTGCAACAAGTACTAATTTTAAATGCGAGCGATTTGAGAGCTACGAGAGAGATGACACGAGTTCAAAGCACACTAGGTGAGGTGAAACTCTTCGGGAGTACACAGGGGAGTAAATTATTTTTAATAGTTGTTATTTAGTATTTACTAGTTTTGAATAGGGTTAATTAGGGTGAATAAATTATGTATGTGTGCCCTGGGTGTGCGTAGGCATCAGAACGAGCATGTACATATAAAATTGTCTACATGTGCATGCGTATGTCAAAATATGCATACATGTGTACGTAGGCATAAAAATTAGCATGTATATTCCCTAGGTCAAATAATGTATGCTCGCTAGCGTACACACACAATCCCATGCATATTTGACATAAAGGGTACACATGTGTTAAGTAGATAGGATAGTTAGGGTGGGATGCACACATACTTATATAGATGCGTAGGCATTTAAGATGGTGTGTATGCATCCTTGGCGTGCAAGCGTCTTGGGAATACATACACTAGGAAGGGCGTGTACATGCCTAAAAGGGCATGCATGCGCTGAAGAGAGGAAATTTGATACTTAGAAGAATGTTAGTTGGACGAGTAGGATAATGTAAATGAATTTGGACTTAGTTTTTTAGAAGATGAGAATAATATAGAAGAAAAAATAGTTCTAACATATGTCATGTTATTTTGCAGATCCGATTGTCATCCCTATAGATGAGGGAGAGACGTGGCCTCCTGGAAGCCATAGAGGGGACTTTTGTCAACTTGAAAGACCGATGATGGATATACTCCTTGAGGTGAATGGATTATCCCATGCAGCTAGGATTTCGTTGATCACTTTGAACCATGGGCTTTTTATAGCCCTGATGGAGAGATGACATGATGAGAGCTAGTGTTTTCAGCTTGTTACGGGGAGAGATCATAGTGATCGTAGATGATGTTGGGTGCATTCTACGTGTGCCTATCTTTAGATAGTTGATCGAGTATAATATTATTGATGTTGATATCTTAGATTGCATAATGGAGGCATTTGGATGTGTGTATATACCTCCCGAGGTACGACAATCTACACCGACATCTATGTGTTTATCGATCTAAGCTTTCATTACATGCCACTATATTTGATGGCTCTTTTTAGTGGGTTTTTTTCACCGACAATATAGGTTCTACGTTTCCTCTTGGCCCGATTAGTGTGATACGAGGTTTAGTCATAGGTGAGATATATTTTTGGGGCAGTGTATATTGGCGCATTTATACTTGGATTTTCATCCTTTACATACCATGGCTAGAATACCTTGGGTCCAGCTAAATTGTTTGTAGACATGGACATGGGACTATATAGCAATTGGTCACCCCACTTGTGTACTAAAATTTTAGGCTCCATAAGAGCCTTTGGTTATGGGATGGATTTCTATCGGGAATGATTTTCATAGTGATATGGGAGATACCTATCATTTTCACACAGAGTTGGATGACATTGTACATCACATGATAATGTGGAGGCCCTACTATCATTACTAGTGGGATGAGGGTGCGAGATGGGCTCAACATAGCCATGGTTGAGAATTTTTCGATTGGTAATCAAGGTTATATCATAGAGTTCTAAAAAGTAGACAGATGGCAGAGACATTTTGGCATAGCACATGATGTACCCCATCTCGATATGTGGTACACATGAATGGATGCCGAGAGATTTTATATGGGGCCACCTATTTAGCCAAACAGGATAGATCTAATTTTGATGGAATGGTACCACAACCATGTGTATTTTTTAAATAGGTTAGAGATCCGGTGTTACCCCAGTATGAAACTTTCTATTTTTCGGTCTTACCATGCCACCTCACTATTCTGTAGGCTCTATAGGATGCTAGAGTTAGGCCACTTCCAGAGGTGATTTTTTATATTGGTGATTTTGAGGATGGTATAGATTATGATGATGGGTTTGATGGCTATGGTCCTGATGGTGGTGGTGGATAGGGTCCTCACCCTTACAATAGCGGTGCACTCAGGCGGGGTTGAGACGTAAACCAAGATAGGTACTCTTGTTCACCGTATACAAATTCCCGAGTTGGCTTAGTAGTTGGTGTCGATGTTCCTATACATCGAGTTCCAACATAGAGAGCAACGTGATAGACTCCTCCTCTAGGAGGAGTACCATAGCAAGGGCCAATTCATATCCCACCACACACTCACCCGAGAAGTAGAGGTAGTGGAGATGGTGGGGGACCAATAGCTACACTAAATTAGTAGTTATAGTAGGTTATAGCTATGTAGCTCCAAGTGATGTACAAGAGAGATTAGGTCAGGAAAATGTTACAGGTTGTTACTACCGAGTGAGACTAGGTGAGAGTGCAGGCTGGCTAGGGAGGTGGTGGAGATGGTGCCACCTTGTTTTAGGAGATTTAGTAGCTGAATGCTCAAAGTTTGCAAATTATGAGCTTATTATAATAGTCATAGGCACAAGTGCATACCATTACCAGAAAGAGAGACCAATTTTTGACTAAGAGGACGGTGGATTAGGCCGAGTAGGAGAGACTATAAGTAGAGGTAGCTTCATTCGGAAGTGATCGATGGAGCCATCGTGACACCTAGCCCATATATGGACTTAGCTACGGTATGAAATGGTAGGGCCGTCTACTACAAGGCCTTGTATTATGATGTCATTTCGAGGGTATGAAAGTACCTAGTTTTAGTGATTATTCGATGGGTAGGTCACATAGATCATAGAGTCTAGAGACATCAATAGACTACAGAAAGGGGTACATAGGAGATGCGCCCTAGATCAGGTGTAGGCCTCTAATTCCCCATGAGGGACCGAGTTAGACATGACTCGTATTTTGATCATATACCTATGTATGTATTTTTTATGTACACCTCTTATAAAGGCTTAATTTTTATTGATGATGTATGATATATATATTTTTGGATTATACCTCCCGATGAATGCTTTTTATGATTCATTCCCTTAATGGAAGATTTTGTAATCGATGATATATATCTTTTGAGCGAGACTTTATATACATGTTATGGACATTAGATGATATTTTTGTCATGTATATATATGATCTATGATGATGATAATATGATGATGTTGTATGATTCATTTCTTGTGTATCTATCATGATTGATTTTGATAATGCATCATATGGATATGGATACTTGAATTTGTTATGACATGATGATTGATGATGCTTTTGGATCCTTATATGATGATGTTTACTGCAAAAGTATCGCATGATTTTGATTTTATATAATAATATCCTTACATAATATCATTTTTTTGGACATGAGATTCCTTGGATTAGTTCATGGGATGATATTTTAATGATATTGGTGTGACGGGGATATATTTTTGATCATGTGCAACCCCTCTTGCCCCATTGATGATACGGTATACAATGATTAGCTTAGTATACAATCTTGATGTAAACTTATAATTTTTATTTAGATATGATTTATAGATGATGTTAGATGTGATGATATATGGTAAATGATTTGATAGATTTTAGATGATGATAAATTATGTAATAGACTTTACAAGAAAAACTTAATAAAATACAACTAATACAAGAGAACTATTTATAAGTATGTGAGATAAGACAAATCTACTGTGGATACATAAAGCAATTATGAAACTAAGAAAATGAATTCAATCTAACACACACAACATATGCCATGCCATAACATCTAACCAATACAACACTAGTATGAACAAGTATGCAAAAAGGAATACAATGCCACGCTTAAGTAATTGAATTTGATTTAATACACACAACAACAAAAATGCAAAGAAATCAAAGCTAATGAAAACGTTACAAACATGAACAAGTATGCAAGATAAAAATGAACTAAATGCAGTAGGTAAGTAATATTTACTCAACTTTAGAAAATGAATTCAATTTAAAGCACATAAAATGAAAATTAAATGCAATCAAAACTCTACAAACCGACTACAAGTAAGAAAATCACTACTTTCATTTTTTCCTATTGTTTTTGGTGTCATCTTGAGATCAATTTTTCAAGGATACTATTCACATTGTTATTGGGGTTTCCTTAACACAATGTTATGTTGTTTTTTGTAGTGTCATCCTTGTTAGGGGTTTTTCCAATGTTTAGGAGTTTTCGAACATTTTGAATTTTTTTGTTTTTATTTTTTTATGAAGATATATATAGGAAAAGAAATGTGGATGCGCCTAGAGATGTGGGAATATACAAAGGTATAATGCCACACAAGTATATTTAGGGAGGTATAGATGTGAAAGTTCTCGCAACATTTAGATGATAATATATAGAAAGTAAATCCTTCACATACATACAAGAATGTATCAACTGGATCAAGGTCATGGAAGACAGATGCAAAAGGATACTCTACCTAAGAAACCTAGCCCTAAAATAGGGTAAGTGTGCTCTGTTAAGATATGAGAAGTTCTTAGGAACAATGAATCCTCCCACAGTGCCTGAAACTAGTTTTTACTGAATGACCTATCCAAAGTGCCACAATTGTGTCGTTTTCTCACTTGGACGACCTATTTTTTCTTTATTATTTTCTTGATTGTTTTTTTTTTTCTTGTTTTTATTTATTTTCTAAGGAAATTATTATTCAAGCATAGAATCACATGAGATGCATTATATTTATCGTTCCTTTAATTTTTCAATATCTCGAGTAAGCTATTTTGTAAACCCGTGATCCACATTTCTCGGTGACACATAAGGTCCTAACTAGTTATCCTCAAATTTTCCATTATTTTCTCTTTCTTTAAAAATATTTTTCTATTTCTCCTTCGTAACGAGATCACCTACCTCAAATTGACAATGTATGATTCATTTTTCATATCCTCTTCAAACCCAATTCTCGATAAACTTTCAAGTGATTAAGGCATCTCATTCTCTTTTTGTCCAGTAGCTCCAATTCTGCCAAGCGAACAACTTTGTAGTCTTCATATTTGTCTAGATAATCTCTAAGGTATATTATTAGGGAAGGAACCTCAATTTTGAGAGGCAAAATGGCCTCATTACCATATACTAGTGACTAAGGGGTGGTACTAGTAGGAGTGCGAATGGAAGTTCTATAGGCCCAGAGGGTGGGATATATTTGTAAGTGCCAATTGTCCTGTTTTACTTACCATTTTCTCCATGATGTGAACAAGGGTTTTATTGGTGGCTTCTACCTATCCATTACCTTGAGGGTAATAGGGGTAGACCACTTTAAATAGATGTGAAAGTGTTGACACAAGGATTTTACCATCTTGTTCTGAAATACTTACAATTATCTCTGCTACAATGGCAGAGGGAATGTTGTAATGGTAGATAAGGTGATTCATGATGAATTTGGATATTTGTGCACTTGTGACATATGTGAGAGGTACTACCTCTACCCATTTGGTAAATTACTTGGTGGTAGTAATGATGTGGGTATGACCATTTGAGGATGTAGGAGTGAGCTTCCCTATGAGATCCAACCCCCATTTTGAGAATGACCATGGAGTTGTTATTGGCTATAGAGTTTGTGTTAGTGCATGGATTAGGTTTCCATACTTATGGCATAGTTCACACTTCTTAACATGTTGACAATAATCTACTTCCATTGTAGGCCAATAATAACCCATTCTCAATAGTTTTTAAACTAGTATCATCCAGTTTGTATTTGTTCCATAGATTCCTTCATGTGCTTCCTTGATTTCTAAGACTGATTCAGCCATATTAAGATAGTTCAGTAAATTCCCATCGTAGCCTCTACGGTAAAGAGTGTCTCCTAAAAGGGTATAATGAGTTATTGGGTGAATGACGGATTTATTTTCAGTACATGGGTAATGTCTCGTAGGGAAAGTGTTATCTTTGAGGTAGGTGTAGATGGAATCATACCGAGTTAAAAGAGGACAATCTGAATTCACACACGTGACATGATTTTGGAATGTCATATGTGGTTTCAAGAAGATGTTAAATGAAAAATGGCATTTTCTTATTTTGAGGTGGAATTTTAAGGAGTGCCCCAATTATAGCCATAGCATCTACTGACTTGTTCTGTACCCATGGCATTTGTTCAAAGGTTACCCACACAAAGTACTTCGTTAATGTCTCAATCATATTGTTATATGGATGAGCTTCTCATCTTTAAATTTTTACTCATCATGGACTTGTTTGATGATAATTTATGAATCACCCATGACCTTAGGTTATCTAATATCCCATCCGATGGTGATTTTTAGACCTACGATGAGTGTTTCATATTCAACTATGTTATTTGTACATGAGAATTCTATTCAAAATGCATGTGGAATAAAATCCCCTACTGGAGTGAAGAGCACTACACTTGCCTTTATACCATGATAGTTGAATGACCCATCAAACTTCATCTACCATACATTGGATTGCTCAATGTATAGTGTAGATGCATCCGATGATCTAAACATAATGGTTCTATTCCTCGGTAGGGGAACTTCAGCCACTGATCTAAATCACTTGCCCTTTAAGTAAATTTTGGTTAACAAAATAAATGTAATTTTTTCTTTTGAGGATGATCCAATTATCCATTTGTCCCGTAAGTGTGGGTTTTGATAAAAGGTATTTGAGAAAGTCTACTTTTGAAATTAGTTTAGTTTTGTTGTTAAGGAGATAGTGTCAGAGCTTCTGGAAAGAAAAGACCATGGCTAGGAATGCCTTTTATATTTGAGGGTAGCTCAGCTTATAGGAAATTAAGGTTTAGCTAAGGGAATAAACAACTCATTCTTTGTGGTTTATGTCATATTGGGAAAGCAAGTGCACCAATAGCACATTAGGTAGCTGAGATATATAATAGCAGAGGTTCACTTGGGGTAGGTGGCATGAGAACTTGAGGACAAGTTAGATATTGCTTGAGTATTTAAAATGCTTTCTGGCATTCAAGACCATAGTTGAAAGCAACATATTTCTTCAAAATATGTGTAAAGGGATGGCACTTATCTACAAGCTATGATATAAATCAGTGGATTGCCTAGATTATTCCTTGTAAACTGAAGTTTTAGTTGTTTAAGATTCTTGGGTGGTGGAATTTAAATTATAGTTACAAACTTCATGAGATCTACCTTTATCCCTCACCTAGAAATGATGAAGCTCAATATTTCTAGATAATACACCAAATATGCACTTTTAGGTTTAAAGAAACCTTTAGTCTTTGAGCAATTCAAAGATACGACGTAGTACTTCTAAGTGCTCATCTCTAGCTCTAGATTTTTCCAAAATATCATCTACGTAGTATTTCATGATGGCATCCATCAATTTATGGAAGATAATAGTCCGGATCTCTGGTAAGTGGATCCTATGTTTTGTAGACCAAAGGGCATCACTTAGTAACAAAGTATGTTCCCCAAGGGGTTGTGAATGCAGTGTTGTGTTGATCTTCTTTTGTAATCTTAATATGATTATATCATGAAAATCGATCCAAGAGGGAAAAAATATCATACCCAACAAATGAATAGACAATCATGTCGATATTTGGTAAAGGGAAGTTGTCTTTAGGAAATGCTTTATGGATATCTATGAAATATCTACAAATTTGGATTCCCACCGCTTCTTTTGGAAAGTCACAATATTTGATATCTATTCGAGTAATCTATTAATTTGATAAAAATTGTTGCAAGATCTTTTCTAGTTATTCTTTTACCAAGAGTGTGACACATGGGTGCATCTTCCTTAACTTTTGTTTAATAAGTTTGGCATTTGGGTGCACCAAAAGGTTATGCACAACTAGGATTGGGTCCAAACCTGGCATATCCACATAAGACCATGTGAATATGTCTATGAATTCCTTTAGCAACTCCACAAATGTCTTTTTCTGTGTTGAGAGTGAAGCCCCCAATTTTACCATTTTAGGATCCTCCTCTAACCTAATATTGACATCAATAGTCTCTTCAACCAACATTTTGGATGTATCTTCCATGTAGGTAGGATCAAGGGGAAGAGTAGAATCCACTTCAATAGGTGGATCAAACAAAGTTGTATCTTTGTGTGGGTCGACTATAGATTCCATTAGCATGTCCATTTGTTTATCCAAAAGTTCCTGAAAGAGGTTTTCACTATGGGATTTGAGCTCTTTCTTTCTACAAGGATTTTCTATGGTACATTTTCCTTTCTTTTTATTTTCTTGTTTAGGTGACCACACATTTTTGCCTCTTCCCCAAAATATGCACATGCATCTAATTTGATGAAGAAACCTTTCTTGTGATCACTGCTTGGAATGTCATCTCTGATACCCATGAATTCTTCTATGGATTCTTTATTTTCAAAGAAATAAATTGGCATATGAATTCACTGTATCAATAAAAAGGTTAGGATACACAATGGAGATTTTAGAGTCAGTTTGGGGATTGGATTGAGATAGGGTAAAAATATTATAATCTAGGAACCAATTAGTAGAGGAAAGATCTTTGTAGATACTACAATGGGAATCTGTGTCATTATCCGAATGAAGAAAATCATTTTCAATGTCCGAGGAAGTATCATCAATTTCAGAGGGTGGAAGATTATGATTCTTCACACCAAGACCATGTTTGTTATATTTACTATGGGGGATTAGCAATGGGTCCAAGCTACCTTGTGCATCTGGTCCACACCCAAATCCCTGATACCCCATGACATGCATCATTCTATGTACTTTGGCATATTATGGAGCTTTGTTACATGAAGCTTTCATTCCTTCTAGTGTTTAATTTGGAGGGTCACTTAACATATTCTCATCTGATAGAAGACCATGAGGAGAAAACCTCTCAAAGGGACTAGAGTAGCTATCCCATGTGCTTGTAAATTGGAAGTTAGGTCTACCACGTGTCTTAGGTGAGAGTGATAGGTTAGACACTAAGAGGGCATGTTGAATATTGAAGTCTATGATCCTACTTTCATTTCCCAAGAAGAAAAGGGATTCAGAGATGAAGATAGGCCTTTAACCACAACTTGTAACATGTTAGGATCATATTTGGATTTTTAATATTTTGTTTGCAATGGGACAACAATGTTGTTGAAGGACAATCATATGTTGATCTAGAGAAGCTATGTAGAACTCTACAATGCGCAAATGGTTCAATATCTCCACATATAGTAATTGGGTTCCTCAATTATAAAATATAATGCATTTATGATAGGTAGAAGGAACTAATAGAATGACATATATCCATGGTCATCCTAGAAGCATGTTGTATGGAAGATCTAGCTCAACAACATGGAATTTTTTTATGATGTTTTTTCGGCCCTACTTCCATAGGTATCACTATAGTGCAAGCAGACTCTTGTGCCTCATTGTTGTATACTATAATGGTTATTACATGAGAATTTAGCTTTGTGTATTTGTATCCCAACTATCTAACTAACTTCAAGGTGCAAATATTCAATCCAGATCCATTATCCATAAGAACTCTCTTAAATTTCCTATGATTAACAACTACCTCAATGTATAGGGGTAGATTATCATTAGGATTACTATGTGGGATTTCTCACTGGTCAAAGAATATGGAATCATCAAGCTCAAAATGTATAACCATTTCTTAGAGACAAAAAGGATCAACTTCTGTGGACACTCTTGATCCTTGAATGGTTTTATAAACAATGTCTTTATGGGTATTTGATATCTTTAGCAAGTATAATATTAAAAACTTAGTTGGATTTTTCTCAAGTTGATTTATCAAATCCTATCGATTCTCCTGAGGTTGATATAAGGGAATAATGTTAAAGGGGCCTTTAGTATTTCTACAGTCCATGTCATGTTGCGACGGTGCAATAAGTTCTAATGATCATAATGGTATTGAATTTCTCATTGGATGAACAAATACAACCTATTAATGAATCAAAAGGATTATCAGCTTGGGTGTATACATAGTTCGTATTCCTATAATTATCAGTTGATTGATCTAGATCTAACTTTTTTTTCTTGTTTCTTATGATTAGGGAAGGACTGTTTGAATATTCCCATCTTCATGTTTGGTCTTTGTCTTGATTCGGGGGAATCTACTTCAATTTTACCATTTTCGATGAGGTCTTGAATGAAGTGTTTTAACTTAAAATGCTTGTTTGTTTTGTGTCCTTTGACACGATTGAAATAACAATAATCATGATCCCTGTATCACCCTGGTTTGGGTACATCATCTACGTATGGTACTTGTGGTGGGATATTGCACCAAGTTTACTTCCTCTAGTTGTCTCAAAATGGTAGATAATGATCAGTGAGGGCAGTAACCACAATCCTATCATTGAATATTGCCATTCAAGTGCTTTTGAATTAGGTAGTCTCTTTGTGGAATTCAATTCTCCATATGGAGAGGGGCCCTCATCTGAGTTTGAAAGGTTTTCTTCTCATTTTACCCCTGTGTTTTCAAATGTTGATAGGGATTTCCAAGAAACAAGACCTTTAGGGGATATTCAGTTTGAAAGCTATACTCTTGTGTTTCAAAGACCCCCTACCCCTTATAACATTATTTTTCCCCAAAGATCACCTCCTCGAATCAACATGGCTCATCCCCCACCTAGACCTCCATTTGTTGTAAACACCTTTGGACCTATAAATTTCTTGGGAATGGCTGGTTATCCAAATGCAATACCTCAAGATGTAAGGAACAGACTACCAAAGTTCCAAGGAAATAATGTTATAACTAGTGATCAGCATTTAAAGCTTTTTATCAACATGCTGGAAGACTTTGAGATTGAGTTTGAAGATGTATACATCAAATTTTTTATTCACACTTTGGAAAAGGATGCTAGGGACTGGTATAAAGCTTTTCCAGATAACTCTATTGATTCTTGGACTGAGATGAATAATGCATTTAGATTGCAATATGGTGATAGGACTGACCCTAGGTTTCTTCTATGAGAATTTGAAAATATCAAAAAGAATCCTAATGTGTCAGTACATGATTTCAACACAAGGTTCAATAAGACTTTGAGAAGGTTTCCTATTAACTTGAGACCATGTGATGAGTCTTGTTTGATAAAATACTCAGATGCATTTGATAAAAAGGTTTCTTACTACTGATGACAATAACCCTAACAATTTGAGGTATACCTTCACTATGGTTTTGCAAATTGAAAAAAATATCAAGACAATTGTAAAACCTCCTAGGAGGGATGGTGTGAAGTTGGTTAACCCAGAAAAGCCTCAAGCAAGTAAGGATTCTGATCTGGAGGAAGTTTTGAAGACTTTGGTAGGGGTTGTCAAAGAAATTTCCTACAAACTAGCCCGGGATGAGAAAGGAATTGGGCAGAGCTCACAAGACTAGCACATGCAACAAGGCCAAGACATATTTACAAATCATCACAAAACTAATGACAGAGGTAAGGGACCTATTTGATTTGGAAACCAATAACCCCAAGGTAAGGAAAAAGAATGGTGCCTAATCCTTTGGTTGCTAGATTTGCTGTTGTGGAAGAAATAGAGGTCATTAATTGGTGTGACAGATGTTTCATGCCCCATGCTCCATGTGAGGTAGATCAGTAAGAAGAAGAAGAAGCTGATGTTTATAATTATGATGATGTTTGCATGATGCATTGTTCCATGAGCTCACAACAAGGGGAAACTTCAATTGAGGTTATAAGTGCTAGAATCAAGCACTAATTTTTGGGATTGCATCCACTAGGTACCTATTCTTCCTCCCTCTCATACTTTAGAAGTAGATATTGTACAAGATTTTGAATTGCCCAATAATGAATTTGAATATTTAAGGGATTTAATGATAAAGAAGTATGATGGAGGAATCCCATCTGAGGAGGATAGGAAGTTATTGATGAATGTTGTTGTGGCTCAAGAGAAGGAATATAACACAAGAAGTAAGGTTATCAAAGGAAAGGGCCTCAAGCCAAGCCAAAATATCCTTTAATTTCAAACATTCCTAAAGAGGATCCTAAGAAAGATGCATCTCGCCAAAAACCCCGTTGTCCCAAATAAAAATAATGTTTCTCCTCATGCCCAAACTACCAAGAACCTTATGTCATTTGATGAGTTTGTTAATCTCCCTTCTAATGCTTCCTTGTCAAAGAATGTCCCATATGACATTGCCTAGGTATTGAACCAAGTCAATATTTATGTTCCAATTGTTGAGTAGCTTAGGATTCCCGAGCACAAAATAAGAGCATTTGGGTATTTGGGATTGAAAGAAGAGAAGACTTCCCTAGGTAAAAATGTAAACATTGTGATGACTTCTCCAATCATTAAAGAGTTAGAAGCACCACCAATGGGGTTCATTTTAAGATACCTCTTAGAAATCGGAGGTGGAAAATACCTAGGGAATATCCTTGAAACCGATTTCGTGGAAAGGTGAATTTTTCAGGGGTCCAACAACAAAATTTTCACCTAATTTTTATGTGGTGTGACAGAATGCTACAGACACACGACAAGAGATTTGTTTTCACGCATCTATAGCCTCCACCATCTTCTCATGTGACAAAAATCTCTGTGTCATGCATCAACAAACTCTGTGTCGCGTGTCTACTTCCTCCACACTCTAACCATGCATCAACAAACTCTTCATGTCGCACATCAACAAAGTCTTCCTGTCACATGTCAACAAACTCTCTATCACGCATTTCAGAGCCTCTACCCTTCTGTCACGCATCTATAGCCTCTGCCTTCCTTTCGCGCACTTATTGTACTTGATAATATATCTACCCTGTGGTATGAGTGATCTAGTAGTGTTCTACCTAATGAATAATCTAGGAATCTTCCCCATTTTCAAAAATAACCACGTTGAAATACCAACACACAAGTACAATCAACAAGACTTATGTGCACAAATAATTGGAATCACTATAATAGAAAGTGACTTTACACCCTTCTACAAAGAAAATATAAATGACCACGGTAAACTATGGTAAAACTTGACTTATCTGTGGTAAAAATGACTTTACTCGTGGGTAAACACTACTCACGGTAAAAGTGAAGTTATCAATGTAAATACTATTCACGGTAAAAAGTGACTTTACTACGTTAAATACTATTCACAAGAAAAGTGACTTTACCATGGTAACCACTATACATAGTATAAACAAGGTTACCTCTAAATGTTTTCTCGACTAAGTGGGAATATCTCTCCGTAAAATCCACCAACGAGGAATAGTCTCAGCAATGGAACCAAAATGTCATCACCAATCCAACACTATGATAATTCTTCACCGGAACTTCTCGTGCTATGATTATTTACTATGAACAACTTTTAGTTTGGTGGATGTAATCCGGAAATACAACAACAAACATAACACAAGAATACCATAGACTATGATAAGAAGGAATGATGACACATCTAAAATATCAGTCTAAATTATAATATCAACATGAAATTATTACAATCTCACCCATGAGGTACTTCAAGTGTTGCTAACTTCACTTTCCTTCCAACAATAAATATGGGAGAAACTTCACAATTACACCTCTTAATGGCTTCTATAACACACCTTCAAAATGATGGCTTCCTTTACACACTTATACAATATTTCTCACTACTTCCTTCTATGCTAAATGAGGGGGTGGCCTCTATTTATAAAACTTCTAGGCTTATCCATCTTATCTCTAAGATAGGATAATAAATCTACTCTAATGAATCATATTCCATACCTTAACTCTTATCTCGTACATGTAAGCTTATCTTTTAAGATAAGATAAACCTTATCATTTCACATGGGTTCCACATATTTAAACTTTTACAAATAAAATACACAAAATATTTATGACCTCACTCTTTGTCCTTATTACCAATATAATATTTCTAATTCCTAATAATGTAGACCCTATTTCCTAACTTTGACATTTTAACATTATCGGACCACTTACTTACAAATATTTACTTTTACCACAACATTCCTTTTGTACTTTGATTGTTACCGCACTTTACTTTATTGGTGGCACTGCATCGATGGCGCCGTAATCTTCTATTGTACGCCACTACTAATTATACTTAACAACATCCTATTCCTAATACATACATTAATAAAATAGAAATTATGAAAGAGAATTTTAATGTTGACATTTTCCCCTTCCTAGCTTCTACTCGTCCCTGAGTAGACTCTTATGGACATTGTTAAGTTGGTGCCTAGAAAATCTTCAACTTGCCATGATTGACCCATTTCATAATGGGAGTACCATCCAATTCCTCCTAGTCGGTATGTACCATTTTCATGCACAATCGCTATTTTGTAGGGCCCAATCCATTTTGGAAGAATTTTATTTGTCTTATTTTTTTGTATCTGGAATCATATACTAGAACCAAATCATTCACATGAAATGGAGACCAACAGATATTTTGATCAAAGTATTCCTTCTCGCTTCATTTTTTCTTGTAGCTTGTATCCTTTGCTATTTCCTCATTTCCTCTAGCAAATGAAGATGTACCAACCTTTATTTTATTGAATCACTTTCATCCATCCTTTCATTTTTCATAACTCTCATAAGTGGGAATATCAAACTCAATAGGAAGAACTGGATCAATACCGTAAGCCAACCGAAATGGGGAGTATCTTATTTTTGACTTTGATGTTGCCATATATGCCCACAATGCTGCATGAAACCTTTTATCCAACTTATGTACCTACAAGGATGCATCTTTGCTAGAATTTGAAACAACACAAAATTTGTTCATTCCACTCGTCCATTTGTGCTTGGCTTGTATGTTGTTTCCTTTTCGTGCTTAATAGAAAACTTATTGACTAGGGCTTCTACCACCTCATTAATGAAGTGGCTTCCTTGATCCGTTATAATTTCTAATGGAAAACCAAATCTGGTGATAATGTGTTCATATATGAACCTTGCCACTTCATCCATGGAAGTTGTTTTCAATGGCCTAGCTTCAACCCACTTGGTTAAATAACTCATGGCAACTATAATATAATTATTTTGGCGTGGGATAGTTGGAAGTGGACCTACAATTTCTATTCCCTATTTTTCAAAGGGACCAAGTGGAAGAAGAGGGCATAATGGAGCTGATGAAGTCTTATGGTTATCATGTATTTGACAAATATCACATGTCTTACCATAATTATAACAATCTCTCGAAAAGAGTGGGCCAAAGTTGATAACTCGCATCCAAGATCCTTCTTTCACTGTAAGTTGTCTAGAGAATTATCCTCCACATGTACCATTGTGTAATTATTCTATCATCTCCTTCCCTTGATCATGTCCAATTGCCTCTCAGTACTATCCATCGTGTCCTATTTAAAATAATACTCCATACTGTAATAGAATATGGACGACTTGCTTGAGTAATCTTCCTCTTAGTCTTTGCATCACACCATCAGAAACTTGAATTCATTCGATAATTCCAAATATCTATGTATTCACTAGGGATTGTGTCAAGGGATAACAATGTTGCATCCGGGAAATCATCATCATCACAAGATGAACCTAAACCATCATAGGCTTCGAGAGAGTGCATCCGCATTTACATTTTTTTCTCGGGCCTATCTATAATATCAAATTCAAATTCTTGTAACAAAATTAACCATCTTGCTATCCTCCCTAATGGGTTAGGCTTATTTACAATATATTTTAGAGCCTCGATGATCTCTACAACAATAAATTTCTACTCTAGTTAGTAATTTCTAAACTTCTATAAAAAAATGATAGCTAGAGCCTCTTTTTCTCAGAATAAAGATAATTTACCTCAAAGATCGCTCATTTGTCTCGCTTCCAAAGTAAACTCGAATGATCATTCCCATTTTCATCATTTTGGCTCGAGTACTTCCTAGTGCTACATCCAAGCATCAGTATACACAATGAATGACTTTCTAATATGGATTCTTTAAAACAGTGAAGACACTAGGCTTCCTTCAGTTGTTTAAAAGCTTCATGCACCTTATTTCTTGGTTCATAAGTAACATCCTTCTTCAAGAACTAGGTTAGTGGCTGTGTAATCTTTGAGAAATTCTTGATGAACCTTCTATAGTAACCCACATGGCCTAAAAATGATCTCAACTTACTTCTATTCATAGGAAATGGTAACTCTTTGATTTTTGAAACTTTATCGTGATCGCACTCAATACCATCTTTGGATACAACATGCCCTAACAAAACACCTTTAGAACATCCAAAGACACACTTTGTAGGGTTTAGTGAGGCTTGTGCTTCATCTAACCTATGAAATGTTGTCTCCATCTAGTGTAAGTGGTCCATATTACTCCCATAGATGCAAAATCATCCAGTAAATACTCGATGAAGTTCCCAATGTAGGGTTCAAACACCCTATTCATCAAATGTTAGAACGTTTCCAAAGCATTACACAACCCAAAAGGCATAACTCTATAATAAAATTTTCCCCAAGGAGTGGTGAACGTGGTCTTCAGCTGATCTTTCTCCGCTATACGAAATTGGTTATATCCACTATATCCATCAACAAAACTATAAAGACTCCCCGCCGCCTACTTCATCCAAGATCTGATCTAAGAATGGAAGAGGGTAATGATCCTTCTTTGTTGCCTTATTGAGCTTCCTATAATCAACAAAAATGCGTAGCTTCCCATTCTTTTTATTGAGATCACAATGGGAGAAACCCATTCTGAATTCTCCACAACAAATATGAATCCTGCATCAAGCAACTTATCTATTTCTTCTTTTACAGTCTTGGAAAAATTAGGATTCATTCTATATAGCATTTTCTTTATGGGCTTAACACCATCTACTAGCTCAATAGAATGTTCTACCCAACTTACTTGATGGAGTTCCTTATAATCAAAAGTGAATAAGTGCATGTACCTTTCAAAGAGCTAGAGGTAACATTCCTTCTCACTCTCCATCACAAAGATCACCAATCTTTATTTGTTGGAGATGATCATCAATTTCTTCTTCAGATAATTTTATGGGTTCATGATTCGGTGTGACTGGAAGGATATCCATGACCAAAACATCAACCTCACTTTCTTCATCTTCTGTGTCCACTTCACTAGTACTAGAGTAATCAGAGGATGTCCAATCATCAGTTTCATCACTTGAATCCACAAGTTCTACCTTATGATGCTAAGGGATCACATTTATCTTCACCCTCTCTCTGCCATGTCCAAGTGTCATGAAGCCTTCATTCTAGTAGTTTCTTACATGAACTATCCTTAGCCATGGTCTTCCTAATAACATTGGGTACACAACAAGATCATTTTTCATCACTTGAAAGTTTACCACACATACAACACCCATAACAGAGATATTGCCACATTTGAAACTACACCTTCTCGGTTTAGTTTTTCCTTATTTAATGACCTTAACATAAGTGTTAAGGGAGATCAATTTTTAAAGCCAACATATTCATTGGCGCACTCAATCATTACATTAATCGCAACACCTCCATCAACTAAGGAATCATGAATTGAAATACCATTACATAATACCTCAGCTTGTAGAGCGTAGGGATCCACATATGCCTCCAAAATAGGGACCTCAACCTCCTTCCTTCGTTGAGCATTGAGTCCACTCTACAGCCTCCCGCCTCTTCTTAGAAGACATAGCGAAGAGTTGACCATATGTAATATTTGCAAGTGCCTTTGGACAGATCTTCAGATGGAGTATGGTCTTTGTCCCTATGAAATCATAAAATCCTACACACCCAACTTTCTTCTCCTATGTTTCTTACTAGTTTCTCCTTTCATCTTCTTAGGATCATTTCCATCTTGGTTATCTTTTTCTTTATTTCTTTTTGTTACAAACACATCTACTTCATTATTTATGCTCTTATCTACTACATCAAAAGAATTCATGTGTTCTTTTCCTTTATCATTATCCATTGTACTGATGCAAAATCTCTATCTGGACAATTTTAATTATAATGACCCTTTTTATAACAACCACAACATATAACTTCAGAAATATTTCTTTTTGGACCTCTATCTCCTCCCCGAGAACTAAATTCATTTCCTCAAGAAGATTAATAGTTAATCGCCCATCTTCCTAAGCAGATCTTCATACTCAGTAGATGTACTAGGAGAAATATTTTTGCTCACCGAGAGTGGTTGTGGATTACAACCTCTAATTTAGCAACAATTTATTTGGGCTCCTCTTCCATGCTTTCTTCTTTCCTTCTTGCAATCTCTTTTTCTTATTCAATGGTAGTGGGCAGTCATACTTCACTCGTTGTTTGATCTCTAGCTTCATCCCAAGAATGAAGTGCTTACAGAGGAGATTATCCATGCCATTCATTAACCCATCTACTAATCCTTCCTTCCGGATCTGGGCATTGAGCTTCCTCCATAGCTCTAGAACACGAGCATGATAATCCCTTATCTTCTCCTTCTCTCCTTGGGATAGCTTTGTGATATTGATCATGAGATCTACATATTTCATTGCTCACCAAATTCTTCAAGAAAACTATCAATTAATAAATCCCTTGAGTTTTTCACATTATCACCTAGTGTTTCAAACCACCTAAGGGTTGAACCATCCAAAAAGGTAGGAAAAATCAAGTCCATTGTTCCCTTCTTATAAGGCCATTACAAATACAAGATCTTTTAAACTCTTGAATGAAAGAGGAAGCATCTTCATTAGATTGGGCTGAAAAAATAGGAATCTTCCCCATTTTCAAAAATAACCATAGTGAAATACCAACCCACAAGTACAATCAACAAGACTTATGTGCACAAATAATTGGAATTACTATAATAGAAAGTGACTTTACACCCTTCTATAGTAAAATAGAAATGACCACGGTAAAATATGGTAATACTTGACTTATCATGTAAAAATGACTTTGCTGTGGTAAACAATATTCATGGTAAAAAGTGAAGTTACTATGGTAAATACTATTCATGGTAAAAAGTGACTTTACTGCGGTAAATACTATTCACAATAAAAAGTGACTTTACCATGGTAACCACTATACACAGTAAAAACAAGGTTACCCTCCAAATGTTTTCTGACTAAGTGGGAATATCTCTCTAGAAAATCCACCAACGAGGAATGGTCCTCGAGAACGGAACCAAAATGTCATCACCAATCCGGCACTATGATAATTCTTCACCGAGAACTCCTCGTGCTATGATTATTTACTAATGCACAAGCTTTTAGTTTGGTGGATGTAACTGAAACATAACAACAAACATAACACAAGAATACCATAGACTATGATAAGAAGGAATGATGATGAATCTGAAATATCAGTGTAAATTATAATATCAACATGAAATTGTTACAATCTCACCCATGAGGTACTTCAAGTGTTACTAACTTCACTTGCCTTCCAAAAATAACTATGGGAGAAACTTCACAATTACACCTCTTAATGGCTTCTTTAACACACCTTTAAAATGATGGCTTCCTTTACACACTTACTCATACAATATTTCTCACTACTTCCTTCTATGCTAAATGAGGGGGTGGCCTCTCTATTTATAGAACTTCCAGGCTTATCCATCTTATCTCTAAGATAGGATAAGAAATCTACTCGATGAAACATATTTCATACCTTAACTCTTATCTCGTACATGTAAGCTTATCTTTTAAGATAAGATAAACCTTGTCATTTCACATGGGTTCCACATTTTTAGAATTTTTACAAATAAAATACACAAAATATTTATGGCCTCACTCCTTATCCTTATTACCAATATAATATTTCTAATTCCTAATCATGTAGACCCTACTTCTCAACTTTGACATTTTAACATTACCGGACCACTTTACTTTAATATTTACTTTTACCGTAACATTCCTTTTGTACTTTGATTGTTACCGTACTAACAAAGACCATTATCTTCTATTGGACGCAACTACTAATTATACTTAACAACATCCTATTCCTAATACATACATTAATAAAATAGAAATTATGGAGGAGAATTTTAATGTTGACAACCCCAACAATACATCGTATGAAGTATTATACACAAGTGTTGATACCGATAATTTTGTGGGATTTTTTGATGGAAAAGAGCACAAGATTGAAGATTACAAGTGTCTTAAGTGGGAAGGATCTCTATGGACTCTATTGTTTGATGGAGCTTGCTCCAAGTTTGGAAATGGTGTTGGTGTTGTTTTGATTTCTCCATCCCATGAAAAGTTTGTTTTTTCCTTCAAACTCAACTTTGAGTGCAGAAAAACATTATTGAGTATGAGACATCGTTGTTAGGTTTAAGAATTATGTGTAAATATGGTATCAAGGACATTATTGTCAAAGGAGTTTCAGAATTAATTGTCAAGAAAGTCAGAAACTTTATGCCATAAAGAATAAGTGAACTAAATAGTACAAGCATGCAGTTTGGGTTCTTATTGAGACGTTTGATTGCTCAACATTGTGCATCATGACAGAAAGTTCAATGATTTTCTAGACAAGCTTGTAGTGTTGGGATCTCAGTTTGAAAATTGTACAATGTCCCCATATTGTGAATATGATGTTGAGGTGTTAACAAGACCCTCTATCCTTAACAATATTAAACACTGGCAAGTTTTTGATGATGATTCTTAGATCAAAAGATTCTACAAAAAGGGAGAGTTTTTTGATCAATGCATTGATTGGGAGCCAATGGTGTGTGTAGCAGAGGGAAAAGAAACCTTGTTTGGCAAGGGCATCATCCAACTAAATACTAATACCATTCCTAGAGGGCTGGTATCTCTCGAATCAAACTTTGATAATGCTGATTGCATTATTAATAGACATATGGAAACCTCGAGGGATGTTGAGGAGCATGATCTTTAAACAAAGGAGAAACCAAGGAAGATTTATTTGGGAAATAATCTCGTGAAGGAGGAGAGAAGCAACATACATCTAATTGTTGAAAAATAAAAGACTGCATGGTTTGGACCTATTTTGAATTAAAATCATATAGAGAGGATCTGTTTCAACATGAGATTCCTTGGAGCCCATTGAGGAGCATGATCTTTACACAAAGGAGAAACCAAGGAAGATTTATTTGGGAAATAATCTCAGGAAGGAGGAGAAGCAGTCATACATCTAATTGTTGAAAAAATAAAAGACTCGTATGGTTTGGACCTATTCTAAATTAAAATCATATAGAGAGGATCTGTTTCAACATGAGATTCCCTGGAGCCCAATGTAAAGCCATTTAGGAAGAAATAGAGGCCAATAAATCCACTTCTATCTCTTAAAATGAAAGAAGAATTAAAGAAACTAAGATATGGAGGGATTATTCAGCCCACAAGGTATTCTTTGGGTTGTAAAACCTAGTACAAATAAGAAAGAAGAATGGTGATATCAAAGTTATGTGTGGACTTCGTGAATCTGAACAGAGCATCAACGAAGGATAATTATCCTTTACCAAACATGGAAAACATGCCTGCAAATAGTGGATCTGTTCGAATTGCTCTCTACCTTGGATGGTATATTTGGATATAACCAAATGGTGGTGAAGGAATCACAAAGGATCAAGACAACCTTTACCACTCCTTGGGGATGTATGTATATGTTAGGATGCCCTTTGTTTTGATGAATGTTGGAGTCACCTTTTAAAGAGAGATGCATGTTGCTTTTGCTGGTTACATCAATGAGTTTGTTGTTGTTTACTGTGATGATGTGACTCTGTTTTCTAGAAAGAGAAGTGATCACTTGCTACACTTGGAGAAGATGCTGATAAGATGTAGAGAATATGGCATCCCATTCAATCCAAAGAAATGCCTTTTTGGAGTGCAGACGGAAAACTTTCTTGGTCACATTGTGTCACACGAAGGGGTGATGATTGATCCGTAAAGGGTAGGCGCCATCAAGCAAGGTCCCAATTTGTAAGAACTAAGAAGGTAATTTAGTCCTTTGGGTAGATAAAATTCATCAGAAGATTTATATCAAACTTTTCTAAGTTAACTATTCCAATCACTTCCATGCTAAAGAAGGACCAGGTCATCAAATGGGAGGAGGTTTCCATCCAAGCTTTCAATGGAATCAAAGAGGCATTGAAGCATGCCCCATTTTTAGTAGCTCCAGACTATAAGAATCCTTTCCAACTATTTTCCTTTTCTTCAGAGAACAATATTGCTTCTATCCTACTATAGAAGGATGACAAAGGGGTAGAGAGGCCAATTGCCTTTTTCAATAAAGTATTGTAGGGGGCTGAACTGAAATACACTATTATGGAGAAGCAAGCATTTGCCTTAGTAAAAGAAATAAAGGTTTTCAGGCCTTACATTCTAAGCTCAAAATTTTTGTTTATCTTCCCACACCATGGTGAAGGAAATATTACTAGAGATGGAGGTCTTAAGCAAAATATGTAGATGGGTGAACAAGTTGCATAAGAATATGACATGTATATCCAAACCACAAAGTTGGTGAGAGGTTTGGGCTTGGCAAAGCTTATGGCTGAGAGCAACTTGAAAAATATTGAGGTAAATGAGGTAGAAGAGGAAATGGTAGGTGATTTTGGAAATTTGATGAATTTTGAGTGGTAAAAGGATGTGATTTTTTATCTCGTACACCTATTTTTCCCTTAGTATTTAAGTAAGAACAAGAAAAGATCCCTTAAGTTGGCCTCCCAGAAATATGTCATTACTAATTATGGGTTAGCTTGGAAGAACCTAGAAGGAGTCCTATTAAGGTGCATTACTGAAGATGAAGCCCCCAAGATAATTGTTGATCTCCATTGAGGAGTTTGTGGGGGGCATTTTTCTATAAGAGTCACAACACACAAGATCCCGAGGGTTGGGTATTGGTGGCCAACTCTCTTTAAGGATACAAACTTGTTGGTCAGAAGATGTGAGAGTTCCCAACATTTCTATGGAAGATTGAAAGCTTCAGGCTCCTTGCCTTTGTAGTCTGTATGAATTGAAGTCCCGTTCAAGTAATGGGGAATGGACTTCATTGGTGAGATTTCAGACCCTTCAAGTGTTGGCCATAGGTAGATTCTTGTAGCCACTAATTACTTTACCAAATGGGTGGAGGAAATACCCACCAAGAAGGAAACACACTAAATTATCATGGACTTTGTGCTAAACCATATCATCTATAGGTTTGGAGTGCCACCAAAATTGTAGCTAATAATGCCATGAGTTTCATAATAAACCTCTAGTGGAAATGTGCAAAGAATATGGAATCAACTTGACATATGGCTCTAATTAAAATGCCCAAGGAAATGGACAAGATGAGTCTAGTAAGAAAAAAGTGCTAAAGATTATTAGAAGAACTTGGAGCTAAACAAGAGAAAATGTGGTAAACAGTTGAAGTTTGTTGTTTGGGATGATAGAATTACTCTTAAAAGATCCACTGGAAAGAGTCCATTTGAGTTAGTGTATGGAACTCAGGCCCTGCTACCCCTACATATGTAACTATCCTTATATCAGTTCATTCAACAGCTAGAAGATCGAGAGGTTAGTCATTATGATGCTCTCATAAACCAAATTGTTCAACTTGATGAAGAAAGTAGGGAATCCGACTAGAGGCATGTAAAGTTCATAGAAAAGCTGAAGAAGTTATTTGACAAGAAGGTCACTCCCAGAGATTTCAATGATGGATATCTCATACCGCCATGGGATAGGAGGCATGTAGATAAGGGAAAGCATGGAAAATTTGACTCATTATGGATGGGCCCTTACTCTATTAATATTAGAATTGGTGAACATACCTTCTTCTTGAAGGATTTGGATGGTGAATTTTTCAAACTACATATTAATGGTAGGCATTTAAATCATTTCTTGCATTGTTTCCCCAAAATTAAGGTAAACGTCTTTTGTATAGTGTATAGCTTGTTTTTTGTTTCCTGTCTTTTGTGTTTTTGCTCGTTTTGGTCCTTGGTGACATGTTTTTGTTGGTTTCTCTATTTTATTTTTGGAGATGGCTCTATTTCTTTGCTCGTAAGATGAATCTATGCCTAATGAATATTTTGGCACTTGTTCTACTTTTGTTCTTGTGGAACTCACAGGAGTGCCCATCCCCGTCGGAGCTAATGTTTGTGCTCAAAATAGTCTCGCCCCACTTTTCCATTGAAAATTTATCGATTTATGGTCTCTTTCACATTTTATTTTCCCGTGTTGTGCTTGAGAAATATCTTCCTTATTTTTGTTGCCATAATAATCTGTTCTTGGGTTAAAGATCACTTATGGATCCGTAATAAACTCTTTGTTTCTCTATTCCTCTAAAAAGCTCTTTAATTTGGGTCTCCCATTCTCTATTCATATAAAAACTCGGGCTCTCCCATTCTTTCCATCTTTCACAATCAGGATTTGTTTTCCTTGTCATTTTTTCCTAAATACTTGAAGAAAAATGAATGGATGTAGCTCAAAGGAATGTATTTTAGCCTTGTAACATTTCTAAATTCTCTATCCTTGGAGAAAATTTCATCTCCGGACTCAAATGGTCATTTTTCTACATTTTATGGTTTGATGGGCATTTCTCCTGGTCAAATTTACATCCTTGCATCATCAAGGAACATGGCCTCTTTTGGTTGGATGCATCTTGGCTAGGTACTTCAAAAATTCTATGAATCACCTCGACTCAAAATGTGTCCACATGGAGGAACAACACTTATTTGAAGATTTACTTTTTAGTTTCATCTTGGAGTAGCACTGGGAGGACACGTGGAGGTTTCACCGCTTTGACCAAACTTAGATATTTTTTATGTAGCTCAATATACTTTGGGAGGTGTGGGACATGTGGTGAGGCCACACTCATTCAGGGTCTCAAATTTGGGCACCATTTTGAAATTGTTCCATGGAGACACGTGGAGGCTTCCACTGGGACTTTCCATACTTAGACTTTTCAAAATGTTTTGGGAGGTCTGGGACACATGGAGGAACCACACATGTTTGGGGACTGGCCCTTGAGTTTTATTTTAAAGAAGCACCAAGAGGACACTTGGAGGTCTCTGCTCACTTTACATTTTTCTTGGACTTTTCAACGGCCAAAGGAGATTTCCTCGGACCCTGACACAAGGCACCTTCTACTTAGCTTTAAGCATTCAACAAGTTTTCTCCAGGCCAAGACACATGGTGAGCCCGCGCTCATTAAAGGTCTCAAATATTTGAGGCCATCTCAAGATGTTTCATTGTGACACATGGAAGCTTGAAAAGTCAAAAACGATGGGGAGGTAGACCATTAGAGGAAACTTGGATTTTTAACCTCTTAGGGGTTAACACATCAAAATGGACCACAAGCTCGATAAAGGATCAGTCAATGTTTGTTTCAAATTCAATGATGGAGGTGCGGACTCTCAAGGGAAATTTGGAAAAATTTCCTCTTGGGAGAAAGGATTTAAAATTATAAAAGGAAGCGTGGTTCCACTGGGACCCACATCATAAGGATTTCTCAATGGCAGAGCTATGGGGAAAACTTAGAAAAATTTAGTGACAGCCTCCTTTGGGACCCACCTTAGGACACATGTCAGACTCATTTCTCAAGGGCGGAGGTGTAGAGCATAATGTGAAAATTTCACATTTTTCAAAGGGTTGTAAAGAGTCAAAGGAAACCCACGGTCCCATTTTAAATTGAATCTTCCATGTGGATGACCCAAATTCAAAGTAAATATCAATAGTAGTTGTTTGTCTACATCTGATTTTCCCCCCATTTTTTCTAAACAGCTCTTGAAAGTGTGAGTATTCATGATTTCTTGGTATTTCCTACATGCCAAATAGAGAGGAGAGTTAATTTTGATATCTAAGTTTGGTGGGGAAGATCTGGAGACATATTTCACCATTAAAATCATCTAACCCTTGGGCTTGATCTAATTTTCTATTTTTATCCTCCCAAGGATGCAAAGAGCTAGATTTGATAGATTAGGGGTGGAAGTGGTTGGAAAATAGAAGGAAGAGTGATCTACTAGAAGAAGGATTTGAATGTGAGAGATATTCAAAGAGATCTTCCTCAGAGCACCTGATAACTTTTTACAGATCTGATCCTAGGAATCGCGATCATGATCATGTCAAGCACTGGCGCACTTAATGTCTAGTTTTTTTGGGGGGGGGAACTTTGTTGTAAAATGTAATTAATGGCACAAATTTACCATGTAAATGTTTGGAGTGTTATAGGTCAGGACTGATTTTCTAATAGAAAAATCTTGATAGACCCCATCTTTTTGAGAAGTCGTCTAAGAAGCATGTATATCTCTTTTGTATTAAATTTGATCGTGTCAAGGTGGTTGTAAGTGTATAGCCATTGAAAAGCTCTAAGATTGTTCTAGAAACTTTCCCTACTAATAAATTTAATCAAACTCGAGTTATTTTGTGTTGATCTTGAGAAAAATGAGTCTGTTTTATTTCGAATGTCTCGCAAATAGTTTTTCTTGTTTCTATCACAATCTTGATCAAAGTCCTTTTTAATTACACAAGCCTCAATCCTTGTGATAGTATTAGTGGCATCTGTAATTTCATTTCTCATAAGATCTTTCATCTTGGAGTGAAATAAATGATTTAACATCACTTTTCTTTCATCTATTGACATAGATTGTCTGTAATCCTCTGAATGTACCTCATGCATGATTTGGCTGAGATCTTGATGCTTTGTTGGGTTTTCTAACTCAAGCCTTTGTGCTAGAATATTATAGATTGTGTGAAAAAGTGCAAATTTGGGCCTCCATTTAAGCACATATTCTAGTTAAAGAAACATTTTAGTTGTTCTATGGCATTCTATTTGTTTAGCCTTCCATTTTGTAGAAGCTCTTAAAGATCTGGTGAATTAAGTCCATCCTGCCTCACCTCCCACCAAAAAAAAAAAAATCATTTAAAACAACCAATCCTACTTGTACTACCCCTATTTTCCCTATGTGTATACAAATGCATAATTTCCATTACCAAAACATGCGAAATAATTAGGGTTCCAAATGTCTTTAGTAGCCTGAACCTTGTCTAGAAAATATCTCCACTATCTAGAGTGACAACTCATGAGAGTTAGATTTTGTTGCATTGATCATATTTTCTCCAAGGTCTTATTCATAACCTCACAGAGAAGGATATCTCCATCTCCTCCATAAACAATAGGCTATGAAGGGTCCTCTCACCTTGGTTGAAAGGCACAACCATAAAGTAGTGAGGATAGATCAAATCCTCTTGAGGGTGTTATCCATTTCTCCACATCTGAGTGACAAAAGGCTAGTTAGATCCCATCCCTAGCTATAAAATGACTCGATTATGATCTATCTATCCCTAAGCTTCTTGTCAATACCTATGATGTTGCTCAAACTTTGAGGGAGAATCAATTTGGGTACCAACACAATGAACTCATGAGATGGGTGGAAGATTGATCTTGTATGCAACATTATTAATCTTTTGGAGAAATTTTTAGGTTCCATAAAACTTAAGGTTAATATTTTAACTCCTTTGAGATTCAAGGAAAGTTTTTATATGGTTGTAAGTGTAAAAACCCCATATCTCTAGGCTAAAATTTCGACTACGAGTGGTGTTATTCATATTTCACCCGGGTAGAATATTGGATCAACCACGACCCCATAGAGAAAGAACCTGAGAAAATACATCCAGATCCTACAAACAGGTAGTAGAAAGACTTAGAAATGGAGTGGTAGAAGGTGAAAGAGAAGAAACGACCCCATGTGGGAAAAAATGACTCTGTCAAGACGTTTCATGCCTTAAAACTATTTTATAAGCTACAGGTAGAATAAACAATGAAATTGCAGGGGCATAGAGAGAGAAAAATGTTGCAAAGAGACCATGAGCAAGAAGGGGAAAACATGATGAGGATTCAAAGTTTTCGTGCTCTAAAAGGGTTCAGGAAAATGTATAAAATTGATTAAGTATGGAGGAGCCAAGTGGAGGGAGCTACGTTTCCTAACGAAGTTTCTCTAAAGATGAATCCAAAAATAGGGACTCAAACAATCGCCACATCTACATGTGTTCTAGGCGAGTAATGGAGATAGAGTCAAAATGGTCAAGCAGTAATCAAAGGCGGATAGTGTAGGCCTGAAAATTGGCTAAGTATGAATGACCAAGCAGAGAGTGCCAAGTGTCATCCTGGCACATTTCCAAGAGTTTGTCGAAAGGCAGAGACCCAAATGAGTGTAAGCTTGCCACGTAGCTCGAGTCCAAAAGATAGTTGGAACCATTGGGAAGTCCATAAACCGTGGAAGCCAAGAATCAACTCAACACTTTCCCAAAGGCAAGCTCTAAGTTGTCCTTTCAAACAAGTGCAATGCCTCCACGTGTCCAATATCAAAATGGGTCGAATCGGTTGAATTTTCAATACATGGCCCAGGCTGGAAGAAGTTGCCAAGTGTCTAAACAATGTTTATTCAAGGATTAAATAGATAAAGGTTTTTAAATGAGTGCCATACACGCCATGTGTCCTAATCTAAAGCAGGCCGTTAGGGAAAGGTTATTTTTTTCCTTAGGATGAAAAGTGTAAAAGTTTCAAAATAGGTTGTGACTCGCCAGAGGAAAAGTTAGTGCTTGAACCCAAGTCAAGGACCAAGTGGAGAATTAGAGGAAAAGATGAAAATTTTCCCTTTGAAAAAGGCACAAATGGAAAAATGGAAGCACATATCCTCGCCACACCAAAGGGTGCCACGTGTCCAAGCAAAGCAATGGGGCCATGGGATTTTTCTCGATTTTGTGATTTTTGTGAAAAGGGAAAAGATAAATTCTAAGCCGCAAACTTGATTTTTCCCTAATTTGGTTGCCACATGTCCCATATCAATGAAGGGGACCATTTTTAAAACTACTTTTCCCGCCCATTTATATGGACCCGATGTAAACTTCTAAGGAGCATATCTTTTGACTCAAGGCTCAAAATATTACAAATCTAACACCGTTGGAAAGATATTGACATCACCTATGCCAAGGAGGTTTGAAACTTTAATTTTTAGGAGGTTAGGTGGGAGAAAATGGAGAAGTAACTTAGGGATTTCAATGCAGGATCTCTTTCTTCCAAATACTAGATCGGATTCGATCTGCTCCATCGTTTCCTCCTCTTTCAAGGCACCAAACTAGTGGCTGATTCAGTAAAGGTAGATTTTGGGGCAAATTTCATGGGAGTCATTAAATAGTGGTGGTTGAGCTTGGAGCTGAATTTTTTTCCGCTTATCTCTCTTTTTCCCATCTCGTATCGGATCTATAAATATAGGCTCAGGACTTATTGTAAAGGCTTGGATATTATTTATTTTGTAGGCTCCCTTTCTCTTCTCGGTAAAAAAATCACGGGGTTTTGACCTTCCACTAAACCGTAATATGTTTCTACCCTTTTGGCCTCTTTGTAATGCATGGTATCAATCTGCAGAGAAATGAAACATGTTTGTGATCGATTTCAGATCCTCTCTTGTTTCTTTTTCTTTCATATGATCTTTCATCATCAATCTGGTGATTTGTGTTTAGTTATTATTTACATTTCATTGGTTTGTGTCTATTGGCAAACAAAGTTCCATCATTCCTTTGGTGCATCACCTCGTAGTGTAGCTTTGTTTTAATTTTTGCAAATCTTCTATCCTTGTCTCCTTGGTAAATTTTATATTAGGTTCAAGAACAAACCCTCTGCAAGTCCCTACACATGCACCTAAATAGAGGAATCGAACCAACCTTTAATCTAGAGAGATTGTCAAAATTTTGCAATGTCCCACACCTTGGGGAGAGTTCAATGTTATATAATCACACCAAATGATCCTTCCTTAGAAAAGTAGACCTGTACAACTCATTTAGGGCTGCTGTGATTTTTCACTAACATTTTTATCATGCCTGTGAGAGAGAAGTCTCCATCTTGTTACAAAGAAGAATTTATGTATGCCTGCTATGATTCTAGATTTTAAGAAGTCCTAAAATTTTACATCTGGAAACTCCAAAAGAAACAATTCCACTGGTTTCAGTAGTCCAAGGAAGTTCATGAGAAGTATATAAACATGGTCAAGAACCAGAGAAGAGATATTATTTGTCTATTTACACTTATCCCCAGATAAAGGGAGAGAAAGAAAAAGAACCTAGAGGCCTCTATCTCCACCAATTAGATCTCTATCAACACCTCCACCTACAAGGCATTTCTTTCAGTCTGCAAGTGTTCTTAGGCCAATCAAAATGGCACAACCAAATCCATATGTCAACTTCACTAGTAGTACTCCATTCATTCTAAATGCACAAAATCTGGTCCCGATTGTAGCATTAAAGAGCATTCCATATTTCACTGGGGAAAACCAAACTTCTCCTAGTGATCATGTCCAAGATATTGTAAATGTCTGTACAATCCACGAAATCCATGAGATGGACATTGCACTCAAGTTTCTCACCTCTTCATTAAAAGGAAAGATTCAAAATGGTTTAGAATCCTTGAGGTAGGCTCTATGTAAAATAAGAACCAGTTGTGCATAGCTCTCCACAACCAGTTCGGAGAGAAAGGTGATAACTTATCTTTGTTGGATTAACTAACTAAAATTAAGAGAGCCCCGAATGAGAAACTAACATATTTCAACCTCATATTTCAGCAGACTTTGGGATAGGATTCCAACAAACATAAAGCCCACTAACGAAGGTGCCTTCTTATACTTTCTTAGGATTTAAATTCTAATATTTTATTTGTTGATTTAGTCAATGGGGGTACAACCATACCCGCAGCCTATAACCTTTCCATAGGGGCAGAAAACCATTTGATTCAAAGCAGAAAATCACTCCTAGGCCATCCATGCCTTTATACCCCAAGTTAGGAAGCCCAAATACTAACCAAAAACCCACATTAGCCCCTGTACCTACTCCTCAGAGTCAAATCTCAGCTGAAACATCCATCTCATCATCTAACACCTCAAAATAACTTCAAGAAGTCATGAAACAACTTCAGAACCTAGGGAATGAGTTGGTGACCATCAAAAGATAGAAATCCCAGAGCTCTAAGCCATATCATCCTCAGACTCAGTATTAGGATAGACCTCAATATCAACAAAATAGACCACCATCTCAGACTATAAATCAGAGTCAAAACCAAGGACAACCTCAAGCTGCTAGACCTTTCAGGTCTTATGATCCAAATATAGCCTCAACATCAAGGGCATTGGTTCCAGCATAGAATAACATGGCACAAGAGTATGAATGGTGTTTCCCATGTAGTCAGCCACATAATCAATCGATGTGCTTTAATGGAGCACTAAATCAGGATTTGATGGTGTAAACTAGTATGGTGTCATAAGAACCTAGCCAAGAATGGGATCACCAACAAGGAGCTCAACAAGAGTGACCTCCAAGTGAAACTATGCTTGTCAATTGGCAAGCTGAGGACTTCTTTGGAATGACTCAGTTCCCTCCTCAAAGTGTAGCTGCCAATACATGGTCTAAAAGGAGAAACATCGAGAAAGCCAACCACTGAACTCATGTAACCCTCAACATTCCATCACTCCACAAGGTTTTGGTTTTCCAAGTGTAATTCCCAACATACAGATCCAATCCAAGCTACCTTCCAAATCCACTCAGCAACGGTTATATCAAGTAATGTGAAAGAAAATAATTTTCTAGGGAAGGGGCAACTAAAATATAGCTCATTTAATATCATTGAGAAAATGAAGAGGAAAAGTGTGAACATTTCACTATGGGAGTCACTGACCATTCTAGGGCAAAAGGATCTATTTCAAACTACCATACAAAATTGGTCAAGCTCAAATCAAACCCTTGATCAGTAAGAGAGGGTGCTTACAAATTCAGCTCAACCTAGGAGGAACCATGGAGAACAACAAGGTAAGAACCTGAGACCTCCCCCTTTCTATGTTTCATTGATTGTTGGGGACAAGCTGGTGCATAATTGTATGATTGATTCTGGGGAAAGTAGTTCTGTAATGCCCAAGCAAATAGCTGATCAATTAGGTCTCTAATATGAATTCATCTCTAGGGGAGTAGTACAATTAGATGGGACAGGAATGAAAACTGTTGGGATTATCAAATATCCGATCCTCACCTCGCATGCCTATCCTAATGTGATTGTATTGCAAAATGTGTTAGTCATAGACTTGTCACCACATTTTACTTTGTGTTTGTCTAGGGACTTCACTATCAAAATTGGAGGCTATCTGTCTTCTAATTGGTAACATATGCTCTTTAGAATTATGTATGGGGCGATGGCCACAATAAGATCTGAGGCCATTATTGATTATCAAATTGAATATTATGTGCCTAGCCCAATCACCACCAAATACTCAACTTTTGATCAAGAAGACCTCCTAAACACTTTTGAAGTAGATACCAAGGTAGGATGTATACCATATTTTACCTCAGTAGATGAATGGGCTAAAAAAGACATGCTTTTGACCCTTATAAGGAGATGGAAGAATCTGAGCTTGGCATCTACTGTCTACATGAAGAAGATCATCCTCTTCCTACCCTATTTAAGCCGAGTAACATAAAGATGACAATGAGGTATGGAAAATATTCTTCAATGGATCAAGGAGTAGACAAGGATATGGAGGAGGAGCTATGATTATGTCCCTAAAAGGTATGAAGTACTATTCAGAATTAAGATTTCAGTTTGCTTGTTCAAATAACATTGCTGAATATGAGGTTTTAGTACATGGTATTCATTGGGTAAGGAGGCTAGGAATCAAGAATTTAAAAGTATTTGGTGACAATGAACTAGTTGTCAATATAGTTAAGACTTAATCCTGTCAAGAATGACCCGCTCAAGAACTATAAGAGTAGAGTATGGGATCTCATGGAATATTTTGAAGCCTTCAACATTGTGTCCATTATGAGGAAGAAGAATGAAGCTTCTAATAGACTTGCAGTAGTTGGAGTAGAATTCGATGTTGTGGACAACATCAAGAGAGACAAAGAACAACCACATATCCATGTGGTTATGAGACCGAAGTGCTGCATAAATAACACACGCTAGAAGGTGCTTGAGAATGATCGACAGATCATTAATTTTTTTACAAGAAGAGGCTGAATTCTCAGCTAGAAATCAAAATAGGTTAGAGAAGCAATATGGGAATCAAATAGTACAACCGCATGGAAACAAGCTTCCTAAAGGCTTAGTGAAATTAGAGTCCATTAATGATGGTTTCAAGAGATAAGTCTAACATGTAGATCAGAGGAGAGGATTCAGTAATCAATCCTAGTTGGAGAAGGTAGAACACTTCAAATTGGCAAAGTGGCTACCGAGAAATAAATGTATGAATTCATACAACTTTACCAAGAATTTCCAGATGTATTTTCTTGGAATTATGAAGACCTCGAGAGGTTTCAATCCAAAGTTAACACAACACGCAATTGAACTAGATCTAGCTTCCAAGCCCATCAGAAAAAGCAGACCAATAATCCACACATTGAGCCTTTGATGAAGGAGCTGAATAAGTTGATAGAGGCAAGTATAATCTTTCCAATCAAATATTCAAGTTGGGATGCTAATCTGGTCCCAATCAAAAAAAGAATGGAGAGATTAGAATGTGTGTAGACTTTCAAGATTTGAACAGAGCTTCTCTCAAAGATCATTACCCACTCCCTTCAATGGAATAGATCTTACAAGTGGTTTCTAGATCGAGAGATTCTCTCTTAGATGTCTACTCGTGGATACAATCAGATCATGATGAAAGAAGATGATTAGTTCAAAACTCCTTTCACCACCAAATGGGGCACCTATGCATACAAAAAGTGACATTTGGATTGTCTAATGCTAGTGCCACTTTCCAAAGAGCTATGGATAGGGAATTCAAAGGGATAATCAGCAAAATAGTGTTGATATATATAGATGACATCACTTTTTTTTCCCAAGAATGCAAAGTAAACCACCTTTTCACCTAAGGTAGGTGTTTCAAAGATGCAAGAGATTTGGGGTATCATTGAACCCTAAAAATGCATATTCTTGGCCCATGAGGGTAGGCTTTTAGGCCATATTGTGTCTAAGGAGGGTCTAACAATTGACCCAGAGAGAGTTGAAGCAATAAGAGCATTGCCATTGCCAAGTCACAAGAAATATCTTCAAAGCTTCTTAGGGAATATCATGTCCGTTCAAAGGTTTGGCCCAAAAATTTTTGTCCTGTTAATCCAATAACATTAATGTTGAAGAAAATTTTGACATTCAGATGGATAGCTGAAGGAAAGGCAAGATTTGAAGCTATCAAAGAAGCTATATCACAAGCCCCAACTCTTGTGAATCCAAATTTCTCCAAAGACTTCATATTGTATGGCTTTGGTGGCAGTGACACCATCTCTGCAATCTTAGTTTCACGAAATAAGAAGGAACAAAACAACCAATCACCTTTTTCACCAAGGTTCTGGAAGACTATGAAGTAAGATATTCATTCATTGAAAAACAAGTCTTTGTAGTAATCAGAGGACTAAAAATTTCAAGCATCTAGTTTCGAACAATAAGCTCCAATTGTTAGTCTCTCATGCAGGAGTTAAAGATTTCCCGCTCAATAAGGATCTCGAATGAAAACAGGAAGGATGGATCACTTGTGTCATGGAGTATGACATTGAGATCAATATCACTAAGCTGGTCCATGGTAAGGGGTTGTGTGAGCAACTAGCCTTAGGTCAGTAAGAAGAAGCAAACAATGAAAAAGAGGATGTTTTTGTTCTACAGAATAGTCAAGAGGAAGAAGTTGTTGATGTACCTGCTCCTTATTGGACTCAAGACATGGTGCACTTCCTTCAAATCGGCCTGTGTCCTCATTGGATGAGTAAAGAAAAAATAAGGCATTTAAGAATCTAGGCCATCCCATATGTTTTCATTAATGGTGTCTTGTTTCAAATGGACATCAATGGTGTTCTCGTTAAGATGCATCGGGACAAATCAAGTTGAAATATTGTTACGATAATTCCATGTCGAGCAACAGAGGCCATTTTGATCCAAGGTCGACAACACTAAAAATATGAAGGAAACATATTATTGGCCTAGAGTGTTTGGTGGCTACTATATGTGGATCAAAAAGTGCAAGAATTGTGCATTCTTCAAGGGAAAAGAAAAGCTAGTAGCACTTCCATTGCACCCAAATATAGTTGATAAACCTTTCATTCAATGGGGATTGGAATTCATTAGAGTCATCAATCCAAATTCAATCCAAGGCCACAAATGGATTTTGACAGCAACTGATTATTTCACCAAGTGGACCAAGGTAGTGGCACTTAAGGAAGCAATTGAGTCTAGTATACTAGATTTCTAGGAGGGGATAGTGACTAGATTTGGGGTGCCAGCTACCATCATATCAGATAATGCATTAGAATTCATAGGCTCCAAGGTGATAGAGTGGGTTGTCAAGAACATGATTTACTTAAGCACTTCATCAAACTATTACCCTCAAGGTAATGGTCAGGCCGAGTCCACAAACAAGAACCTGTTGAAGATCATCAGAATAACTCTCAATGAAAACTAGAGGACCTAGCACACAAAGCTCAAATCAGCCTTATGGGCTGATAGGAAAATGCTCAATAGATCTACTGTGTAGCTCCCAATTCAAGCTTGTCTATGGGAAAGAGGAAATGTTACCTATATCATTAGAGTTGCCGACATTGGATCTCATGAAATAGCTAGAGATGTCTAAATTTGAAAAAATGGAGGCTAGGTATGCAGAACTAATGGAGTTGGAAGAAACAAGAGAGCATGCACTCCAAACAATGGAGAAGGATCAGGCCTTAATTAAAAGATGTTTTGACAAGAAGAATAAAGAAAGGACCTTTTAGGAAGGAGATCTAGTGTTGAAATGGGATGCAGATCAATCAAGACCAGTGGAGACATTCCAAGTTTGATGCCATCTAGAGTGGCCCTTATATGGTCACAAAATGTAAAAGTAGCAATGCTTTTCAATTAGCTACATTAGATGGTGAGGAGTTGTAGATTCTAATGAATGAAATCTATTTTAAACACTGCTACTAAAGGGAAGGTTCCCACCTTGTACATATTAGCTTAGTTTATTTTCCTCTAAGTGCTTGTGCACATTTTCATGATCTAGTTTAGGTTATTTTTATCCTAAGTGTTTTGCACGCTCTACATAATCCATTTAGAGCATGTATGATTTTAATTTTGGATATAGTCGTGGTGTTGTTTTGTTGCTCTTGTGCAGTCCATTCAGAGAGGCAGATAAACCCTGGGTCAAAACAATTTTCTACTCTGAGAAAACTTCATTTCGAGATTTCTTATGAAAAATTTAGAGCACCAACATTCATGCTTGTGAATCGAGGCAAAATCTACATCGATCGACGCCCTTGACTCCATGTCCAATGGATGCAAAAACAACCACCGATCATTTGTCTAGTAGGTAGATACCCCTGTGAGCCACCAAATTGTTATCCATATTTCACCTCGAGTAGAATATTGGATTGGCCACGACCCCGTAAAGAAAGAATCTAAGAAAATACGTCTAGATCCTACAAACAGGTAGCAGAAAGACTCAGAAATGGAGTGGCAGAAGATGAAAGAGAAGAAGCAACCCCATGCGGGAAAAAATGACTCTATCAAGCCATTTCATGCCTTAAAATTATTTTGCAAGCTACATGTAGACACGAAAATGAAATTTCAGGGGTATAGAGAAAGGAATAGTTCCGCAGAGAGGCCAGGAGCAAGAAGGAAAAAAAATGATGAGGATTCAAAGTTTTCAAGCTCAAAAATAGTTTGGGAAAAGGTCTAAAATTGACTTAAGTATGGTGGAGCCAAGGAGGGAGCCATGTGTCCTAACAACACTTCTCCAAAGATGAATCCAAAAAGAAAGAATCAAACATGCACCGCATTCCATGTGTCCCATGGGGGAATGGAGACAGAGTCAAAATGGTCAAATAGAATCAAAGTGGAGCACAAGGCGGGCCTCAAAATTGGCTAAGTATGAATGTGCAAGCGGAGAGTGCCAAGTGTCAGCCTGACGCATTTCCAAGAGTTGGTCCAAAGGTGGAGACCCAAATGAGTGTAAGCTCGCCACATAGCCCAGAGTCAAAAAGATAAGAGGAACCATTAGGAAGTTCACAAAAATGTAAAAGCCGACAAGTGTCAACTCGATACTTCCCCAAAGGCAAGCCTCGAAATGGAATTTCAAACAAGCGTGGTGCCTCCATGTGTCCAATCTCAAAAAGGGGTAGAATCAGTTGAATTGTCAATACATGGCCTAGGCTCGCGAAAGCTGCTAAGTGTCCAAATGGCACTGATTCAAGGATTAAATAGATAAAGGTTTTTAAATCAAGGGACTACCGTGTGTCCTAATCTAAAGTGGTCCATTAGGGGAAAGGTTAGATTTTTTCCCCTTAACCCAAAAAGTGTAAAAGTTTCAAAATAGGCCATGACTCCACCAGAGGAAAAATTCAGTGTTTGAACCCAAGTCAAGGACCAAGTGGAGATTCGGAGGAAAAGGTGAAAAATTTCCCTTTGACAAAAGGCACAGATGGAAAAATGGAAGCGCATCTCCCGGTCCAACCAAAGGGTTCCACATGTCCAAGCAGAGCAGCATGGCCATGGGAAGAGATAATTTTTGAGCTCGCAAACCCAATTTTTCGCTAATCTAGAAGCTATTTTTAAACTATTTTTTAAACATGTGTCTCATTTCAAAGAAGGGGACTATTTTTTAAACTAGTTTTCCCACCCATTTGTACAGACTCGATGTAAACTTCGAAGGAGCATATTTTTCAACTCAAGGCTCAAAATATTGCAAATATGACACCGATGGAAATATATCCACCTTTCCTATGCCATGGAGGTATGAAAATTTAATTTTAGGAGGTTAGGTGGGAGAAAATTGAGAAGTGACTTCAAAATTTCAATGCAGATTTGTTTCTTCCAACCACTAGATCGGATTCGATCTACTCCGTTGTTTCCTCCTCTTTCAAGGTACTCGAACTACTGACGATGCAAAGTAAAGGTAGATTTTGGGATAGATTTCATGGGAGTCATTAAATAGTGGTGGTTGAGATTGGAGATGGTTTTTTTCTCACTTCTCTCTCTTTCTCCCATCTGTATCAGATCTATAAATATAGGCTTGGGACTCATTTTAAAGGGTTGGATATTCTTTGTTTTATAGACTCCCTTTTCCTTCTAGAATAGAAACTTGTGGGGTTTCAGACCTTCCTCTAAACTTTAATATGTTTCTACACTTTTTGCCTCTTTGTAATGCATTCTATCAATCTGCAAAGCAATAAAACATGTCTATTATCAATTTTATATCCTCTCTTTTTTATTTTGCTTTCATCCGATCTTTCATTATCAATTTGGTTATTTGTGTTTAGTTATTTTGTGCATTTGATTAGTTTGTGTCTATTGGAAAACACAGTCCATCATTCCTTTGGTGCATCACCTCGTAGTGTAGATTTTTTTAATTTTTGTAACTCTTTATCCCTATCTCCTTGGTAAAGTTTAGATTAGGTTCAAGAATGCACTTCTCTGTAAGTCCCCTCGTGCATGCACCTAACTAGAGGAATAGGAACCATCCTTTAATCTAGAGATCTTTTCCCACTTTTGTAAGGTCTCACACCTTGGGGAGAGTTCAATGTTATGCAGTCACACCAAATGATCCTTCCTTAGAAAACTAGACCTATAGAACTCATTTAGGGGTGTTGTGATTTTTCACTAACAAGTGGTGTTGATCTACTTTTTGTTTCAAACGATTTTAGGCCATATGGATATTTTATCAAGAGTGCAAAGAGTTTGGTCCCATTGGTTGAGGGTAGAGTCCAAAACCTACACTAGAGAACTCTCGAGAGTTTAAGGGAGGAGCGGTGATGGTGTTTTTCCATAGACTACTTCATATAATTTAATTTTTGTGGAGGTTTGATATGATCTATTATATATCATCATTGAACAAGAGGTAACCACTTCACCCATTATTGATGGTGCTTAGAGGTAAAACATCAAAGGAATTTTTCAAATCAGTTGTTAACAATTTTAGTTATACCATCCATTTACAGTGTGATATCTGAATCTCATCCTCAATTGGGTACATGTCCTTTGGAACAATGTTCTCTAAAAATGGATGTTGAAAGTTACATCATAGTTCAAGAAAAGAGAGGATGGGATATCATTGAGGTGGAAGATTTGTTCAATAAATATTTGGTCCATGGTTGAGGTTGTATATGGGTGGCATAAGGAACAAAAATGGGAATACTTGGAAAGGAATTCCATTACAACCATTATTACTAACTTTCCCCCATATTTAGGAATTACTTCAATGAAGTCCATAGAAATATAATTCCATAACTAGGTTGGAATGAGTAATGGTTTTAACAAACCTCGGGTTTCCATTGTTTCACCCTTATTGCAGTTACATGTATCATATTCCACCACAAAATATTTGTTATATGCCTTCATTCGCTTCCAAAATAAATTTCTATGAACCTCCTCATAGGTTTTTAAAAAACCTAAGTGATGAGTAGACAGAGAAGCATGGAGTTTGAGAAGAATTGTATGATGAAGTTACACTTTATATGCTAACACCAAGCACACTTTATACAGAAAATAGGTTCCATCAAAAGAGTATTATAGGGATGAGGTAGGATTTTATTATAATTGTTGGATGAGGTGTGATGGTTAGATATTTTTATACTCTTGTTGGAGTTGTATAAGCCATTTGGGTATGGGCACAAATACTAATCATAGGGATCCTTGATCCTCGAAAGTAAGATGGAGACAATCGATAACCACATAGTATTTTCCTTTCTTATAGGTGGTCTCATACTCATACCCCATAAACATAGAGACCTAATTTTGTTTAGCAGAGATGAGACCTCGTTGTTCAAAGAATTAAATCAAACTATGATGATATGTTTGTATGCAAAAATCCATCACTAAAATATCTGGCCTCCAATTCCTAACTACATGAAAATTTACCATCATCTCGTTCACTTAGGTAGATAACACTAAATTCCTTCCTAAGAGAAATTTTCTAGTTAAGGAAAGCATATGACCTTCCTAGATTAGAACAACACCAATGTCATTTCGAAAGCATCACTTTCGATGATGAAATACTATGTGTAACCCGGTATGGCTAAGACAAGTGTACTACACATAACTATTTTTAAGGTCTCAAATTCCTCTTTAGTTGCCACATTCCTTAGAAAATAATCATTTTTCAACATGGATTTTGATGGGGATGTGATTTTACCATAATCCCAAACAAATTTGTTTTTTAAATCATGTGACACCCAATAATCCATGAAGGATTTGTAATTTTTGGGAGTGGCCAATTTTACATGGCACTGATTTTATTTAGGTCCATGTGGACATCATCCATAGAGACAATATGTCCTAGATATTAAACTTCAATTTGGCCAAAGGAGAACTTGGTGTGCTTAGTGCACAAGTGATTTTATGTGAGATGTTTTAATACTCCTATCGTGTGGTATATATTCTCGGCCCAAGTTTGACTATATACCAAAATTTCATAAAAAATACTATGCTGAAATGCCAAAGGGCCGAAAATATTATTCATTAAGAATTGGAATTTCGATGGGGAATTTTTAAGCCCAAAGGGCATGACTAAAAACTCATAGTGACCATCATGAGTGTGGAAGGATATTTTTGGAATATCTACCTCATGAAGGTGAATCTGTTGGTACCATGAGCAAAGAAATAATTTGGAGAAAAAATTAACGCCGTGAAGTTAATCTAGAATCTCATCGATCACTAGAAGAGAAAAATTTTCCTTGATAGTGATCTTTTTGAGTTATCTACAATCAATGCAAAGACACCATAAGAAATTACTTTTATGGATGAGTAAAATAGGGGGGAATATGGGTTTTTCCTAGGGTGAATGATTTCTCCCTTTGAAGTTCTTGGACAATATTTTAAGTTTCTTTCTCTTGTAAAAAAATGGATACTTGTAGGGTTGAATGTTCGAAGGAGGACTTTGTGGGAGGAGATGAATACAATGATTTTTGGGCATCAAGGTGAAAATCCATTTGGCTTGGAAAATTTTAAAACATGTTAATCTAAAATGGATTATAAATGTAGAGGGGTGTTTGAAAAAGTAGGAAGAGTCAACTAAATAGAAAACAACTAATAAATAACCCCATGTTATCATTTCTTCACAATATTTCAATAGGATTAGAACTAATCATAATAGTTGAGCCTCGAGAAAGACCTCGTTAGTACCTACGTTTTCAACCATTATTAGAACATTCCATCCATAGTTCAAATAAATCCCATAGGATGGTTCTAAGTGTGCACAACCATTGAGCTCCCAAAATTATATCACATCCTCCGAAGGGTAGGAAAAAATGTATGTCATAGTGAAGATGATAATATTCCATTGCAATACAAGCATTACGACACATTCATTTACAAGGAAATGTACCACCATTAAAAATCATAACTTCAGATCTAGAGCAAGGATAAAAAAGGTACTCTTCTTGTTTAACGATTCTTAGATCAATAAAATTATATGTGCTACATGAATCAATTAAGATGGTTAGTGGTATATTTTTGAAATAACATTTTAACCTCATAGTCTAAGGGGTAGTGATTTAGGTTAGGGTGTGAAATGAGATCCTTGGTTGGGAATCTTGAGTAGATTGTTCATCCAATGGAGAATATTCTTTGTGGACTTCCTGGGAATCTTCATAGTTCTATGATTCGAGAGATTATTCAACATCCAATAGGTAAAATTTTTGTTTCACTTATTGATACCCTTAATCGAGTTTAACATAAAAAATGTAGTATAGGTATTTCTCTCTACATTTTATCAAGCCTGACATTAGTGGAGGAATTGTGGGAGCTTTCTGAGTGTCTAAATTTTTGAATGAATTAAAACCAGACAATCGACAGTTTGTTGTGATTTTTGCCTCCACCAATTTAGATAATCCTAATGCTTCCATCATGGAATTGGGTTTAAACATTTTAGCAAGTATTGCTTCTTTGAGGCCATTAATGAAACAAATCTTGAAAAACTCATCTAAAAATCTTGCTATGTGAGTAGCCAATCTCTCAAATTTTGTTTGGTTTTCACAGACTACACCATTTTGTCAGTGTTTAGTGAATGATCCTTTAAATTCATATAAATCACTCAAGTCACACTCCTCTACAATGAGAGATGAAAATAATGACTAGTCTCATTCATCATGTTATTTTAAATACCAAAGATATCATTATAGGGCCCCTGTTTTGAATGAAAGGAAATAATGGAGACATTTTTCACACTATAGATATTATGGAGACTAAAGAATTATTTTTCCCTGTATATCCATCCAATATGGTTCATCCCATTAGTAAGGGTAAAATTTATCTTGGGGTAACGTGGCATACTTAGCACAAATCAAATTATGTCCAGTGGACTTAGTATGGAGTTTCTTAGTGTGGATGGCATTTTTGTTTATTCAAGACTTGCATCATGTGTGTGAGCTCAGACATTTATGCCATCAAGGTTGTGATTTCTTCATCAATGTTTTATGCACCTATAGTGGTGACAACCATATCCATGCTTTTATAATGGATAGAAAAATATATTTTAAGACATAGTCTGTAATGGAAAACTTGAATGCAAGCTTTATCGAAATAGGTAAATGGAATTTTACTATTTTTTTGGTACCTCCTAATTAGCATTGATTAATGTAGGGGAAATTTGGAACAAAAACTGAAATATTGGGAAATTTATCCAAGATGTTCAAAGGATAATAAAATGAAGACGAAAATTGTTGAAAGTTTTTGCAGCAATTGGAGAAAAACTAAATATGTAATGGAAAATTTTTAAAAACATAAATTGAGCTTTTAGTATAATAAATGTGGAATTTGGATATGGATCCTAAAGGAAATAGATAGGAAGACTCTAATTTTAGGTGTTTCGATAAATTTTTAGAGTCAAGTACACCATTAAATTAAAGATATGGGAAAAAACTAAATTGTTTTCTTTCACTTTCCCGATTTTTTTAATTCTAATGGCCACTTTGTTATTTTTTCAAATATCTTATGTGTAATTGTGTAGTTACTAAAAATTCTTAAGTGTGACCTTATTTATTTGAATCCATAACTATTATGTTGGATATGGCCCATTAGTTAGGCTACGTAAAGGATTTAAGGATTATCTCTACCATTGTCGTGTGAACAAGTACCACTCACTAAAGAATTTATAATCATGGACTTTACCTCTTAATCAACTGGGATGGGGTTGTTACCATGGAAAAAAATTTGTTTACATCATAGGTCAAACCTATTCAATCAAGATGGGCCAGTTCCCTTTTCGATGGTAGGTCCTATAAATGGGCCAAATACTTCGAGGTTCATGTGGTACTCATTATGAGTTGTAAGGATTATGCCCAAGTAATTTTGACATGTTTGCTGATATGTATTTTTCAGTTTTTTAAACCTACAATAAATATGTTATAAACTATTACAAATAAAAATTTCTTGAAATGGCATAGCTCTTGGGAAGCCTTGCTAAAAAAAATGCAAAATCTACCTGCAAGGCCAAGAAAGTTCTCTGATACTATATGTGAGGATCTTTCTAAAAATATTTGCTAACTATAGAAAATGAAATAACAATGAAACGATCTCTAGAAAATAACTTCAATAACTTTTATATCATATTCCACTTCAAGAGGGAAACTTTTTTTGAGAAGACTCAATACAATAATATTCATGGATAGCTTTCTTGGCCTCAACACTCTTAATATACTAGTTTTAATATAGAAATTACTACTACCCATGCACATTGGAAAATACTTAAGAGATTTGGAGACAAATTACAAAGAATATGTGTCTCGTAACATCTATTACATTAATAGATGGAAGGGGAAAGGTAAGATGAAGGCTCTTAACAACAATTAGTCCCACTCAATTGTACATAACATGGAATATTGCGGGGGTGCTTATTAAATTTTTCTATAGTGTGTCTAATGTTACAAAATTGGGCTCATAACCATATGAGGTGCTATGGTCCGTGGTGTTATAGAAGATAGAAAATTAGCTAACTTCCCCATGAGAATACTTTTGTATCTTGCTTGCAAATACGGGGAAGATATTGGAGTTAATAAATGGATTCGATAGATACTCTTCCTCCTCAAGTAAGGGTGCTTCAACTCTTCTTTATCTTTATTATCTTTAACATTCGTGTGCCAGGATGGAACACTTATCACATTGACCTCTACACGGCACAATTTTAAACTAATCACCCGAAATTCTTCATCATATTTCAGAAATTACCCTTCCGAAGCACAAGAATGGGAGTACATTCCCTTTGGAATACAAATTAGTGTATTCCTTCCATGTTTTTCATCTCTTATGGAATTTTACGTTGCACATTTATTAACATTAATTTTAATAGATTTTTGGAGTTAGATTTTAGCTTCCTATCGTGGGTATTTTGTACACTTTGTGTTACAGGTTTTATTTTGGAGTATGTCAACACAAAATTAATCGGATATTGTAAAATAAAGATTTTACGAGAAAATAAAATATGTGTATTCACACTTAACTATCTTTTCCTTAAAAATGTAATTTTCATTTCATACTTAAAGGGGGAAAATGTAGTACCTCAAATTTGACAATAGATCCTTTGATAATTATTATCCCGACATTACACACTTGGATGCATACATATACCCTCCTCATTCATTATCAACACACTTTAATAGATCTTTGAATACTTTTTTATATTTTTACACCTTTTTGTCATCAATTTTTGAGGTTTTATAGCATAAAATGCATCTAAAGACATCCATCCTATAATCTGAAAGCCAAAGTATCATTTTCCCTCCTTGTAATAACTATATATTGAGGTTGGAATTGAGACATGCCAATCCTTTCCTTACTGTAAGGTTTTATAGCAACATGTTTTGGGTCGAAACTTTAAATCTCATCATCTCTAATATTCCCTCTTGATAATCCTTTCATGACATAACAACCATCAAAATCCTACATACGAAATTCAGTCATACCTCATAAAGGGTCCCGACACTTTAGGTTCTCCTCATGTTAAAGAAAGAATAAAAGAAACTTACTACTCCCTAAAAATGAAGTAACCAATGCATATCCATTAGGTAATTACCCTATATATGTTTGATGTCTTGTCCTAGGTTCACGAGTATCCATCATCTCTACAAAAGTAAGAAAAGTTACCATTCCTAAGTATTTAAGAAAGTGTGAAACTCAAGAAAGTTTATCAATTTCTTATTGCACTATAGTAGATATCACATGCCCAGAGAATAATGTGATATTTAATCAATATTTATATTAATGGTGATGTCAATGGTTCACAAGGGTTCCCACAACCAACATAAATTTGTTTTTGGAGAAACTCCATTTTTAATATGAGGGTTTTAAGGTTTGAGTAGAGCTTACATAGCCATTCTGAAGGAGAGTGAAGAATACTGACATACAATGATAGTAATTTTTAGATAGGTGAAACAATCAATAAGTTGCAATCTTAGATTTCAACCACACCCAAGACAATATAGTAGGGTCAAAATTGTATAGACGGTGTTTTCCTCTTTATACATTTTTGGCTAGTTCAACTCTCAAGTTCCAGCTTCAGCAATGAAGAATTGTTTGTTTTATATCATCTTGTTCCTACATTCAAATCATTTAGACTCTTCCATATCAAAAAAAAAAACTAAGTGTAATTGATCCTTTGGGTTTTGATATTTGTTAGGTCAATGTTCAATTTGTAAAACATTATTGATTTTGGAAATTAATGTTGGAAGTTAATTAAATAAAAATAGCTTCTGTAACTATAGTTCATCCTTTTTATACATTTTTATCTATGAAAATTCTAAAATATTAAAACGGATGATATTAATCACTCCTCAAAAATTAAAACCAGTAGGGTTTCAATTTTTCTTAGGGATTATTGATCATCCCAAGGATGTGTACACAATCTTGAGTGACAAAAATAAAAGAAATATAAATAAAAGTTAAGAAAATAAGAAGTTATCTAAAAATTATAATACCATACACTATTAAATGATGTCCACCTCCATGTTTGGTCCATAAATAAATTCCTTTTTTCCTATAGTAGCTCCTTTTCGAATTCCATAATTGATATGAAGAATTACCATTTTCTAATTAACCTTTTGTAATTGTGTGTCGATATGGTTCTTATTTTTTATTTCTTTTACAACTAATGCATTGCCTCCTCCCACGTCTTTTAGATATCACTTATCATTCTTTAATTTAAAGTATTAATGCATTATTTTATTGTGAATGGTTAATGGTCAATTCACTTGGATAAACAATTATCCTCTGACATTCCTTTACACTTGTTTTACTATTTTGAAGTCACCATAACATAATGAATTTTGTAGAAAATGTACTCTGTGAGTTATTTGAGCCTTTTAGGAAATGTTCCTCATGACTTTACAAATATATCAAAGTTTTTATGATTAAGAAATAGTAGGAGAAATGATGTTATTGATCAAATGTCTCATTTAGGAACTAGTGACATTTAAATGAGATAAAGTTACTATAAATTCATATTCATAGGTGCATGACACAAAATATATGGGGATAATATTTCAAACATATAATTTTTGTGAGTGGTGATGGTAGAGGGAGAGGCTACAAGGGCTATCTCTAGCACCATATCTTTAGTGTGGTACCTATGTGCATGATTCATGCATCATCATCTCAAATCATTAGATGACCTCTACCTGAGGGGGGTGATACTTGAGAAATAGAGATGTTGATTATAATAAAACATATTTTTGAGAGAGATATTGGATTATGATGATGTTTTAAATTATTCAATTTAGGTATATACAAGATAGCATTTTTGGAATGATTTAATATGTTTGAAATTACGATGCTTAATGTATATATACTTTTATTATTACATTTTATTATAATTGTATTATATTAGGTAATGTGTGTTATAAGATAAGAAGTTTAATATTTATGCGATGGGAGAAAATTAGATGGCTAAACCATGCAATGAAAAAAATTCCCATGTGAGAGATAATAGGTGGATTACCAAAGTTTCCAAAGTAGGATATAATGGCTATAGAGACCAAGGTTGGAAGGATAAACCCAAGTGGGATGAGAAAAAAATAAATGAATCAAATTAGTTGGATCAATGTGTTTTCTTGGGTTTTTATACGGGCAAAATTTCAATAGAATGCGGGACAACAATACCCCTGTGTAAAAATTTCATGTTTGGCCTTTCCAAGACACCCAAGGTCCACCCATTCTTAACACTAAGCCTTAATTATACCATGTAATGATCCTCAATTATATTTCTATCTAATCCCCCTGTGTGATTTGGGAAAGGAAAGGCAGTCCCCACTAAGTGATTTTAGGAGCTTTTAGAGAATGCCAAATTTTTAGTAGTTTTGGGAAGGTCTACCACTGGCCTTATTGGGACTAATGCCAACTAGAGTATAAAAGAGGATAAAAATTCAACATGGAGATGCATTAAAGTTCCAATAACATCAGTGAAAATGCTTAGAAATATTTTGGAAAGTTCTATAGGTTTTGGAGTCGATTCAACAAAAGTGAGTTCTCGGCCTAAAGAAGTAAACACCACGAAGGCTTGCCTGAAATTCATGAAAATATTATTCAGGATTAGTCAAGATTAAATATCTAAAAAATAACCTATGAAAATTACTTTCCATTTCTTAAATGGTTTTAAAAAATGAGACAATATGAAACAACATGCATTTCCCTAGGTAACTCAATCTTCTAGCACACAACCTGCAATCCGAGAAATAAGGGGTAATTTTGAGGTGAAAAATTCCTAAGTTAAGATTTAAAATATAACCATTCAACTAATTAGGTTGTGTCCAGTAAAATTCATATAAAACTTCACCTCTTAACTCGTCAAGAAGCTCGAGTTATCAATTCACAAGTCAACTCTAGTTAAGAGTTCTCGCAGTTAGTTTTTTTTTTTGGAGGAAAAGTGTCGGCACTGGGAGCCTAGCGGGATTTCATGTCCCTTTTTTCCCTTTATAAAATAGAAATAAGAGACAAAAATTTCCCATCCCTTTTAGCCCAACAAAGCACCAATGTGACCTCATGTTTGTTAGTTAAGCCCCCGAGAGCTAAGTTTGAGCCTTCCTTTTATTTGCACGGATGATCACCAAGTGTCGCGATGAGGTGTGAAGTTGAAATTTATGTCCATTTCATCCCCTAGCCCATTTAAGCCATGTTTTTCCTCATCTTCCCAAATGTCAGCTCCCATGTGTTTCTCTCAAGCCCTCACTCAAATGCACACCCAACAATATATTGCCAAGTGTCGCAACCAAGCGCAAAGGTGAATTTCGCGTCCCTTTAGTACCTTTAGAAAAATGGAATAGGATACAAAAATGCACCCATACCCTATGATTTCTCTTTGTGGGTGAATATATGTTAGGGCTTAGCCATTTCTCCATTCCAATTCATCCCCCACACCTCCATACCCTATCGGAACTTTGGCAAATTTCTTCCGAAGTTATAACATCCATTAATACACTCAACCAGATCCAAAAAGTCTCCCTAACACTAAAAAACACTAATATCATGAGGAAAATAGATCAAAATATCGAATGACGGAGAGGAAAAATGAAGAACTTCAACTAGAAAAACCCTCATGGTAAAAATAGAGAAATCCTCATATCTCACAATCTGGAGTACAGATTTAGATGAATTTTTTGTCAGACCTCGTAATTTTCAAATTCCATCATGATGTAATAGATGGAGGGTAAAATAATGCTCTAGATTATTTTTTCAACAAAAACTCATTTTGGTTCCCTGGCTCTCATTCGCAGATTTCCCACTAGTCTGAAAGTTGGATTGAGCTAAAAAATTGCACACAAAATCCAAATTAAAATTCAATCGCAATGGAGTTAATTTCATCACAATTGGACGTATAAACCAAACCTAATTTTTTTGAGATCCTTTAATGGATACCATGCTCACAGCCACTGTCATGTGAAATAATTTAAATTTTAAAATCTCACAAACAAGCAATCGGGTAGATCTGAAATTTCAGTGAGTTGATATTGAGAAAAACCCCATATTGAAAATATTCCTCCCATCATGATCAGATCACCACAAGTATACTAACTAAAAATAGCAGGCCTTTTTACATGGGAGATTGCTATTTCGGGTAAGTCACCATCTGAAGAAGCTACAAACATAGAGGAAGTATTGAAAGAGAAAAACATCAAAAAGATCATCTCGGCCCAAAATTGACACTTACTAATAGTAGTAAGTGGTTCCACAAGCACCTGCTATGAAAAACAAGTTGGCTCAAAAGGTGAGAGGAAACACATTAAGAAGAAGCAATTGAAGCTGCCATAGCCGATTGAGGTTTGAAAAAGTTGACTTTTACACTTACTAAAAATAGTAAGTTGTATCATTGGCACCTACTAAAAATATAAATTCATTCAAGAGATTCATCAAAATGAAGGCAGTGTACACAGGAATAACTAATGAAGTTGACCTCATCAAGATAGTCGAGAAAGGAAAAGTTCATCACTTACTAAAGATAGTAAGTCTCCCATTTTGGCACTCACTATCAATAGTAAGTCACATTCAAGAAGAAATGTTGGAAACAGAGGACAAAGAATACCAATCATGCAAGGGTCCAAGAAGATGAGTTCTCACACTTACTAAAAACAAAAATTTGTGCTCTCTAAATATAGTAAGTGTCAAGAGATGACAGGATTCAAGTTTACAGAATGGGCATTGTCATTGTCACCAAATATTTCCCTCACTAGGATTCATTTCCTATCTCCTCAATATACCATCTTCGTCAGTGGGTCATAACATTGTCACAAGGAGCATCTTTGGCATCTCTCATAGATATTTCAGAGCTCATCTCAAGAGACCCCGATAGTGTCTTTCGACACTCACTACATGGTTTGGGTCACATGTATATCATGTGCAAGGTGGAAGTTACGGTCATCAGAGAAAAATTTCATTCAACTTGATAGGATTGTTTTTGAGCTCTTATCTCTTCGAAAAGGATCTTTATGAGTCAGTGTTTGTGGTCATCAGTGAAGTCATTTAACAAGTGTTTTTGAACACTTAACCCAAGGTGTCCTTGAACCATCCAAAGGATCTTCTCTGGGGTGTAAATAGTTTGGTGATTCAAAGATCATCACAGTGGAACATTCCATCAAGCCATCTTGAAGGAGCTATGGACTTCATTCGAGGAGGATATTTCATCATCAACATCATTCATCCCCATTCTTCTTCCTTCTCTCTTTCTCCTCTCTTCCTCCCCCCAAATTTATCTCTCTTCAAATGTTCTAATTCTTTTTGGGGTTTTCACTTTTTGATATGCCTTTAAGTTATTCGAAAAAAAACTTTAGAAACATAATGTAAATTAAGTCACCTTGATTATATAAAAGGGACTTAATATTTTCTTAGGAATATCAAGAGTCTAAAGTTAGAAAAAGGCATATGAAGTGTCATTAGGAAGATGAAGAGGCATCTCTCTTCTATAAATTGTATTGAGCCCCTCATTTGGAACTATTCTTAATTGGTTGTAAATTTATAATATCATGAGAGAGCAATGTTTGTGAAGGAAAAAAGAGATACTTGATTTTCTTCTATTTTCTATACTTTACATTTCTTCCATTCCTCACCATGTACAAATGTGATTTTTCAAGCTAATAAACGAAGAATTTAATGTTTTCCGAGGCATATGAATGTGCATGTCATTTAACATATGGTTTCCTCTAGCTAGTAGATCAAAATTTAATGTTGTTTTCTTCCCAAAAATTACATGTGTAAATTTTTCTAACTAGTGTATGTAGGGCTCTGAAATTCTACTTGCAACATTAGTTCACCTACCTCTAAGTCTCACTCCCTTCCTCTCTCTCAAGGAAAAGTCATCTTTGGAAAGTGATTGTTATCTTTTCGCAGGGTCACTAGAGTGTCCCTATTGGATCCTTAGTCATAACGCCACCACAAATAAAAAATCAATTTACTTGCGCATGAAAATATATAAGTTTCACCATTTAAGTAGAGGGACTTCAACTCTTAAAGCGTTAGATAGAAATCCACATATTTATCCACTAAAAAAAAATTCTTGCCAACACTTGTTTGCACCCAAAGTGTAGAATATTTAGCAGCATCTTCACCCAAATATGACCAAAATGTCAAGAAAAAAAAATCTAAACATTCCATAAATTCAAACAAGAAAAATTTCTAGAATTTGAATATTCCCCCAAGATTTATGTCTCCAAAATATTTCCATTTTGGATAACCCTCTTGTTGAAAGGCCTAAACTACTATTTCATATCCAAGAACACATCACTTCTGACTTGAGGGAAGCCATTTGGCACTACCCACAAAGTTTCACTCAATAATTCATCGCCACAAGAGTATTAGACATCAAATAATAATGTGTCACTAAACTAGGAAGACAAAAACAAGTTCAAGCTCCACATAGCGAGTCTAGATTTCCAAGTCGGTAGATCAAAGGTACACTCAACAACAAAGACAAGGAGGAAAATTCAACCCTATCTTCAAGGAAATTTAAAGAATACAAGAGCTTATTAGAAATCCAAGGTCTCCACTTCGTCAATAAAACATTCCCAATGGAATTACAAGAGTCCTCAATCCATTAGATGTTGAGTTTCCATACATCATTTATAATATTGAAAATTTCAGCGACGTAGAGACTGAACAAGAAGCTAGAGAAAGAGAAGCAAGAGTTGAAGCAGAGATAAGAGCTCAAATTGAAGAAATTGAAAGAGCTCAAGTTAAAACCGATGCATGAGTAGAATCTAAAGTTGTATCCTTAGAAAGGTTGAAGGATAGGATCAGAAATAGAATGGTGGATCATGATTGTGAAGAACGCATGCCAAATGTGCCATGGGGTATAAATACTAGCCCACTTGGACTTCAACAACCTATTGATGACTTACCAAGAGGACCAAGGAAGAACTTCCAAAATTTTAGAGGAGATGATTCACAACTCCTTCAAGAGCACGTAGTAGCATTCATCACCATTTATGGTATATTGGGACTAGAACATGAGGATGTGTTCATTTGACTCTTTGTGGAATGTTTGCACATGAAGGTAGCTGAATGGTTCTACATGCTTCCCCTAAGATCTATCACATGTTGGGAAGGCATAAGAAGAACATTTTAGCATAGGTTCAATACTACAGAAGACTACCATGATATTTTGGTCCATTTCATGAAAATTAATAAATAAGATTCTGAATCAATGGTAGATTTTATTGCAAAATATAATAGGATAATTAGGATAATTCACGAAGATGTCGCACCTCCTAAAAACAATATGAAAAGGTTCTTCATCAGTTCTCTACCACTAGAAGTTTGTTTCTTCCTAAGGAGATACCAACCTAGAGATCTCAAAGAAGCACATGATTATGTAATAGAGACTGAAGATAATTTGATCTTCTCCGAGAAAAGTCTAAGGTCCCAATGGGAAACATAAAGGCCAAAGTTCAAGGTTTACATGAAATTTTTTTGGTCTCAAATCACCATGTGGAATTGCCCTAAGGGATACGACTCCTTCGATCCCACCGAGCATCACCGCCTCCTGGTAGAATTTATCTCGAGCGTCATTAGTCAATGCTACGTGTGACATTGATGAATAAGAAGAAGAAGAAGAAGGTGATGATGGAGACTACCTTGAGGTTGAAGAGGTTAATGGTGAGACTCAAAATGGCCTTATTGAGTATGTTGAAGGAGAAAAAGATGACGATGATGAAAATTCTCCAAGCTTCTCATGTGTGGTGTTCACACGGGATCAATCAAAGGAAGAAGCTTCATCTTCAATAGTTGCAGTGAAGAAGAAGAAATAAGATACTCCCATTGAAATTCCACAAAATAATATCATCAAATGCAGAGGGTTGCCATTACCACCATCAATGGACTCTACCAAATAAAAACCAAACCCACTAGTTTGCAAGAATCCCATCACCATGTTAAATAATTCTTCTAGTCCTTCCCTATTTTTAAAGATTCTAAGAATAATTCTTCTTCAAATGCTACTCCTAAAAAATCATCTAAATAAGTGCTAAAGTCTGCTTCCCCATCCCATTCTAAGCTAGTTACCATACTCATTATAGAAAATAACACTCCCAAGGTAACCAAACCTTCACCATGTAAATATTCCATCACCCCGGAACCTCAAATTCATCCATCGTGATCCCATTTGATTATGTATAATACGTGAGTAAAGCCAAGGTTCCGATCATAGAACTGGAGTACTTTCAAACACACCTGCTCAATTTAATAGGTTGGTCAATGTAGTCCATGGTGGTAGTGCTAAAGTGTCAAGCTCAAATTCTAAATTCCTACTCCCGCACCATCCATGCCACCTTCACAAAAAAATTAACCCTTAGTTCCTAAAAACTAATAAATTTTAACCTTTTACCTATCACTTCTCATCAAAGGCTTTTAACTCAATAATTGCATCATAGATTCTAGATCCTACGACAATGTGATGACCATGAAGTTGAAAATTATTTAAGACTTACCTTAACATGTTTGAATGGATCTTTTTATTCCATGGAATCTAAATAAGCTATGTTGGTGGGAAGGATAAAGGATGCTCAAGTTTCTTTGGTCGACTTCCTAGAAAAAAAAGTTTTGCTCACAATTTTGGTAGCTGACATTCCATCCTCATTCAACATACTCTTAAGCATAAGGTTTTACAAGTATTTATGTGGTATAATAAAAATGGAATGGTCCTCTGTAACCATATGCATGAAAGGGGAGATGAAAAATTTGTTTCGAGTAAGAAAGATGAAATATATAGTACAAAAATTAGACGATCTAAGAGAGAGCATTTTATTTCAAGGTACCGGGATAGGAAACTATTTTCTTACATCAAAGAGTGATGAATATTTCCCCTTCTTTACTATTAAATACATGGATACAGAAATATCATTCATAAATTTCTTCTAGTAGTAAGGATGGCTCATCGGAGGAGTAACATATTCAATAAATGCAAATCATAGCTTTATAATAGATGATTTGATGCTTTCTGAAGACTCCACTGATGATGAAGAAATAAAAAATGATGAGTTCGGGGTGTTTATGAGTAATATATTTTAATACTATGATTTTTCAATAAATGACGAGGTGGAGATATGTGAAGAAGCATAAACTATTAAAGAATCATAATCTCTTCTTGATTCAATCATAGTAGAACATATGGAGGAAGCCAATTTATTTTTTGAATTCAAGGACGATATGGATTTTCATCTCGAAGGATACGGTTCCAACAAAGTGTGAACATCATCTCCTTTTACGAAGGGTTTATATGTAATAATTCTCTATAGGTACATGAAAGAGATCCTTGGGGAACTCAAAATACAAAGGAAGAAAATGGAGTTTCTTCAAATGAATCATGGGAAGGTATGGATTAGATTTTTCACCACTCCTCTTAAGTAACAATATAGGAACCATTTTCAAAACAAAGATGAATCTTTGATGATTTTGGAAGAGCCATCCATGCAAGATATTTTGAAATTTGTTGAAGAAATTGAAAATCCTCAACTTAGCCTTGAACTCTTGACTCGAGTCATGGAGATATAAGACATGTGTGAATCAATGAGTTATCCTTGTTTTGATACACCAATGTTTGATGTGGATATAAATTATTTGGATAGGCTAGATTACTTACTCAATGATGAAGGTGAGAGAAATAACATATCTTCTTCTTCCACAAAGGCAAGAGGGAGTTCATGAATGCAAAATAAGAATAGTCCTTGAGAACTCCTTTAGATAGCTTAAGTTTAGAGAACAACACGTTCATAATTGTGGAAGGTGGTAAGGAAAATATTGATCGACCCACGCGGAAGAGAGTTATCTGCAGAAAGAACATTGGGAATATGTGAAAAATCAACTTCGTCACATCACTTCGGAACTTTACGCAAATACAGAGAGTGAATATGTAAATGAAAAGAGATCAAAAGATTCAAGCAACTTGAACAAGGATCAACCCTAGAATTATGATTAAGTGTTCAAAGAAAGATTGGTGCTAAGGATAAATAAGGAAGGCGGTAAGAACATTCAAAAGGATCTCAAAAAATGTAAATGTAAGTAAATTTCTAGATGAATTCACGAGAACCAATAATCTCATATAGGCTCACTCGTACAAAGTACATGGACCATCATGAAATAACTTGGCTTTCATAGGTATTTAAGGAAAGGATGCTAATACCTTGAACAGTCATGACTTCATAAGAAATCAACATTCTATATTACCTCTTCAGGGGTAACCCCTGAAAATAAAATTTATTCAACGAAAGTGGGTTGTCTCGCTACTTGTACCATAGATGATTTTTAGGTGTTTTTCTATTTCTATTCTTTTTGTCTTTCACTTTTTTTTGTGTTTACTTTATACTTTTTTGTATTAATTCTTGTTATCTCTCTCTTGTAAGTTGTACATGACTTCGTAGGTCCCAATCGATAAGGAACTAGTCAATGTGTTATGTGTTGATATTCTAGGATTCATCATGTCACATATTTGCTACACTCAGTCCATACCATGCTCCCAAGATAGAGCTAGCTATTGTCCTAGGTTTTGGCATGGGGAAAAATTCAATAGAAAGTAGGACAATAATAATCCTTTATCCAAAATTTCAAGTTTTTCTTGTCCAGGACACCCCTGGTCCGCCCATTCTTAACACCAATCATTACTTAGCCAATGTAATTATCCTCAATTTTCACTCGTCAATACCCCTAGGTGATTTAGGAAAGCAAAGGCAGTCCTCCCTAGGTGATTTTAGGAGCTTTGGGAAGGGTTAGCATTGGCCTTACCAAGACTAATGCCCCTTGGTGTAGAACAAAGTATAAAAAATTAACATGGATATGAATTCAAGTTCCAAGAACATCTGTGAAATGTTTTTGAGAGACTTAGGAAAGATCTGCGAGTTTTGGAGTCGATTCAACAAAAGTGGGTTTTTGGGCCTAAAGGAGAAAACACCATGAAAGAGCACCTAAAATTCAAGAAAATATTCTCAGAGATTCAGGAATATTATAGGGCCCAATAAATTACATATGGTAATTACTTTCTATGCCCTAAATGGTGGAAAAAATGAGACATCATGCACTTCCCTAGGCAACTCAGTCTTCTGGCAAACAACAGGTGGTCCTGAGACAAAAATGGTAACTTTTAGGTGATGCATTATGAATTTAAGTTAGAAGGCATCACCATTCAACTCAATTTGTGGTTTCAAGTCAAATTCATATAAAAATTTACCTCAGAACTCATACGGAAGCTCGAGTTATCATCATGACAAGTCGGACAAGGTCACGAGTTCTCGCAGTTAGTTTTCTTTTGGAGGACATATGTCGGCACCAGGATCTGGAAGGATTTCATGTACCATTTATCTCTTTATCAATAGGACATGTTGGTTATCATTTTGATCTCGTCTCGTTTGCTCTAAAAAATCTTCAATCTGTGGGCTCTGTCGTATTTTCTATTTCCCCAAATGGATGCGTGAAAAGTTTTCTTCATTTGTATGTTGTTCAAATATCCTTCTCCATGGTTGTGGATCACATTTGAGCCTTATATCATTTTTAAATTATTTTTCCTTAAATAAAATTCATTTCCGAGTGCAAATGGTGAAGTTCCCCTGCATCTTACTATTCGAAGGGCCTGTTTTCCTTGTCAAAATTTATCTCTAACATTTGTAGATACATGTTCATTATTGATTAGATGCAGGTTAGCGGGGTATTTTGAAAACATTAAGGCATGTGTCAACTCAAAGCTTGTCCACATGGAGGGCTAACGCTCATTTGAGGATCTACCTCTGGTTCCTACCTTAGCAATTATGCAAAGGAGACATGTGGTGAGCCCGTGCTTGTTTAGGGTCTCCACTTTTTGGCACCATATCAAAGTTGTGAAAAGGAGACACATGGAGGTTTCCACTAGGTCTTCCCATAATTAGAATTTTAACGGCTGATGAAAATTTCTTGGACCCTAGGCACGTGGAACTTTCCACTTATCCTTCAAAATTTTCAACAAACTCTATCGGAGTGAGACACGTGGTGAACCCACACTTGTTTAGGGTATCCGCTTTTAGGCACCATATCAAAGGTTCACAAAAGATGCACGTGGCATCTTTCACCAGTACTTAAAATTTTTCAACAACTCTTCTGTCGAGACACGTGGTGAGCATGTGCTTGTTTAGAGTCTCTGCTTTTGGGAACCATAACAAAGGTGCACCAAAGAGACATGTAGAGCTTCTCCTTGCTCCTTTTTATACTTGAAATTTTTCAAAGGCTAAAAGTCAATTTTCTTGGGCCCAGGCACGTGGAAGGCCCACGCTTGTTTGGAAACTAGCCTCTGTACTTCACCTTTGAAGTTACACCAAGGAAACACATTGATGACTCTAAGCTAAAGTTGGGAAAGGGAGAATAAATGGTTTTGTGCATGCATCTTATTTTTCCACAAGATGGTGAATTTCTTCTGCATCTTACTATTTGATGGACGTGTTTTCCTTGTCAAAATTTATCTCTAACATCTGTAGATACGTGTTCATTTTGATTGGATATGGGTCGGTGGGAAATTTTGAAAAAGTTAATGCCTGCTTCAACTTAAATCTTGTCCACGTGGAGGGCCGACACTTGAATAGAGGATCTACCTCGGGTCTTACCTTAGTAGTTGTGCTTAAGGAGACATAGTAAGCCCACACTTGTTTAGGGTCTCTGCTTTTGGGCACCATATCAAAGTTACACCAAGGATACATGTGGAGGTTTCTTTTGGGTATTCCCATATTTAGACTTTTCAAAGACTAATGAAGCTTTCTCATACCCTAGGCACGTGGCACCTTTTGTTGGTCCTTTAACTTTTCAAGAAACTCTGCAGAGATTGAGACATGTGGTGAGCTAATGCTTGTTTAGGGTCTCCTCCTTTAGGAACCATATCAAAAGCATTCCAAAGAGGCATGTGGTGTCTTCTCCTGGTCTTTAAACTTTTTCAACAACTCTACTGCAGATCGAGACATGTGGGGAGCCCGTGCTTTTTAGAGTCTATGGTTTTGGGCACCATATCAAAGTTACACCAAAGAGACACATGGAGGCTTCTGCTAGCTCATTTTTATACTGAAACTTTTTGAAGGCCAAAGACATTTTTCTTAGGCCCAAGGCACGTGGAAGGCACGAGCTTGTATATAAACTTGCCTTTGTACTTCACCTTTAGAGTTGCGCTTGTTAAGGAAATATGTGGATGGCTCTAATCTAAAGTTGAGAAAGGGGAGAATTAATGGTTGTTGTGCATTGCATCTAAATTTTCCACCATTTTTTCTCCAATACTCTTGGAGATGTCAATACGCATTGTTTTTCATCATTTTTGATGAAATTCCTTGTTGTTTTTATCTTTAAAGTGTAATTGAATAGATTTAGCGATTAATTTATGAGTCCAAGTATTGTAAATGTTGATACTTTGAAGTTGGAATTTCCCAGGCACTTGCAAACACTTGAATTACTAGAGAAGCTAGATGCAAAGCGAGTTCAGTGCAATGGATGAAAAACATGTTCTTTAGAGGAGATTTGGGTGCCCAGGTTAAAACAATGATGGAAATATTTGCAATGAATCACCTTTTTAAACAACTAGAAAATTTTGGTTGTAAGCTTGTTAAACGTCATTTTCTGAAATTCATGATCAAATATGTAACAAAAAAATGGTTCCTCGAATATTATTTTCTTGAGGGAAAGCTTGGATGTAAATTGAGTGTTATAAAAAGGATGCTCTACTAATGTAAAAGTTCGAGGGTTGAATTCTTATGAGAAAATTTGACAAATCTCTTCTTCTTGAGAGACCATCGAGAAATCCGTTAATCTCTTATGTTTTAGATTTGATCATATCAAGCTGGATGTAAGTGTACAGCCATTGACAAGCTCTAAGACTGTTCAAAGAAACTTTCCCCTTGATGAATCTAATCCACTTTAAATTAATCTATGTTAATCTTGGGAAAATTTGTGTCTACTTTATTTTAGAATGTCTACAAGTAGTTTTTCTTGTTCCTATTACAATCTTGTGTTAAAATCACTCCGTATCACACAAGATCTCATCCCTGTGATAGTTTAGTGGCATTTGCAATTTCATTACGAGAAGATCCTTCATCCTATGATGAGATAAACAATTTAAAATCATTTTACTGTCATTTTGTTGATAAAGACTCTCTATAAGCCTTCGAGTGTATCCTAGGCATGAGGAACCAGGGGTATTTAATGTTTAATTGAGTCTTTAGCTCAAGCCTTTGTGTTAAATTCTTGGAGATAGTGTGAAACAATGTAAATGTGGGCCTCCATTTGATGCACACCTTCTAGTTAAAGGAATATTTTAGCTGTTTTGAAGATTCTATCATTTAGTTTTCCAATTGTTGTGAAGGTTCTCAAAGATCTGGAAAAATCAAGTTTATCTTGATTAATCTCCCACCAAACATTATTCAAAAAACAATGAATCCCACCTAAACTACCCATGTTTTCCTGTATGTCCACAAATGAATAAATTATACTACCAAAATATGTAGAAGCAATTAGGATTCCATAATGTATTTAGTAACCTTAACCCTATTTAGAAAATATCACCATACCTTAGAAGTGATAACTCGTGAGAGTTAAATTGTGGTGCATTGATCATATTTTCTCAAGGTTTCCTTTCAGATTTGTGCAAAGAAGGATATCTTCATTCTCCTTCACCTAAAGAGGTTATTAAATGGGTTCTCTCACCTAGTCAAAAGGCACAACCTAAATTAGTGAGGATAGATCAAATCCTTTTATATGGTGTTATCCATTTCTCTAGTGCCCGAGTGACAAAGAGCTAGTTGAATCCCTTCCTCGGCTACAAAACAACTTATGATTCATCTATCTCTGAGTATCTTGTTGAATGCTGTGATCTTTGTTTACCTTCAAGGTAGAATCAATTTGGATACCAATACCATTTTGGTGCCATTCAGAGGATTATTTGAGCTTCGGGACTTATTTGTGTGGAAACAACACCATTTTGGCACCGTTGCCGGGGATCTTCAAAGGCATTCTTATATTCAGCCCTGGTAATGTTTCTTACATGATCTAAGTGCAAATAAATTGTTTAAACATCATCCTTTCTTGAGATATGTAAGATTTGTGCAAGTTATAAGTTCTATGTGCAATATTTCTAGTTTCTGTTGGTTTTTACAGTAATTTTACATCATCAATATTAAATATGGGTAAAGGAAGGTCAAATCTGTGAAGCTTTGCATGAATTTAGTGTTGATAGAAATTTGACAGATCGACTTTAGTGCATTTGCACTGCACAACTAAGGTGAAAATACTTAGTGGAGACTCCATGTTAAATTAATTTTTGATAAATGTTAGTGTCTTAAGCTCTATCAATTGAAATTTATCACTAATCTCTATAAAGCTGGAAGGAAGAAGATGTCTCTTCCTTTAAGACCCTTCTAGAAGGTTGTTTTTATAATTGGGAAAGATAAATTCTAAAGGAAGAATCTGGAGAGTTGTTGGAGATCAAAAATAAATAAAGGAGTTATCAATTGTGGAAACTGATCATCCTATCATTGAAGATTTCCATACTTCCTCAAGTGCTTCTACATCAGGTAGTCTTTTTGTAGATTGGAATTCTCCATCTAGAGAGGGTCCTTTGTTTGTATTTGAAAATTTTGCATCTCATTTTGTCCCTATGTTTCCCAAATCTGATAGGATCTTCCAAGAAACAAATTTTTTAGAGAACATTCATTCTAAGAATTTCATTCTTGTGCCCCACAAACCCCTCACTCCCCATCATTTTGTTTCTCCTATAAGATCACCTCCCAAAACAATATGGCCTAGCCCCCACCCAGACCTCTATTTGTTGTGAACACTTTTGGTCCTATAGATTTCAGAGGTATGGTTGGATATCCAAATGTTGTGCTCAAGATGTTAGAAATAAATTGCCTAAATTTCAAGGAAATAATGCTATTATTGGTGATCAGCACTTAAAGATTTTTGTCAATATGATGGAAGAATTTGATATTGAATTTGAGGATGTTTACATAAAATTATTTATTCATACTCTAGAGGAGGATGCATGGGACTGGTATAAATATTTTCTAGACAACTCCATTGATTCATGGACAAAAATGAAGAATTCTTTTAGATTGCAGTATGGAGATAAAATAGACCCTAGGTTTCTTTTATCAGAATTTGAAAATATTAAAAATAATCCTAATGAGTTTGTTCATGAATTCAATACAAGGTTCAATAAGACCCTGAATAGGTTACCTATGATATTGAGGCCAAGTGATGTTTCTTGTCTGATAAAATACTCTAATGCTTTTGATAAGAAGGTTGCCTATTATTTGAGGGATAAGAACCTAGCAACATTGAGGTAGGCCTTCACCGTCGCTTTGTAGATTGAAAATAACATCAAGGCAATTGGTAAACCTCCTAAGAGAGAAGACATCAAGTAGATCAATCAAGAGAAGCCTCAGTCAAGTAAAGTTGTGGATCTGGAGGAGGTTGTAAAAACTTTGGCCGAGTTGTTAAGGAAATATCCTATAAACTAGCCAGAGTAGAGAAGGGGATTGGACAAGTTTCCCAAGGTCAGCACAAGCCACAAGGTCAAGAAATATTTTTAAATCATCCTAGGGGTGATCAGATATCTAATGACAGAGGAAAAGGACCCATGGGATCAGGAAATAAACAACCCCAACCTAGGGAAAACAAATTGGTGCCTAATCCTTTAGCTGTCAGAGTTGTTGTTGATGAAGCCAATGAAATTGAGTGGTGTGATAGTTGTTTATTGCCACATTCTCCATGTGTTGTTAAAAAGGGAGTTGAGGAAGAAGTTGATGATGATGAGACAGATGATGATGCATGCACGATGGATTTCTCTACAAGTTCATAGTAGGGAGCTACCTCAGTTGACGATGGGTGGCGTGGGCGTGTTGAAAAATTCTAGGATTGCATTCACCGGGTATTACCTCTTCCTCCCACTCATACTTCTGAAATTGATATGGTACAAGATTTTGAGTTGCCTAATAATGATTTTGAGTACTTAAGGGCATTAATGATTAAGAAGTATGATGGAGGAATTCCTTCAGAAGAGGACAAATAGTTGTTAATGAATGTAGTAGTTGGCCATGAAAAAGAATATAATACTAGGAGTAAGGTTGCCAAAGGGGTAGGGCCTCAGGACCAAAACAAAAAATTCCATTTCTTACCCGTTTCTAAGGAAACCCCTAATAACAATGCATCTAGCAAAGGATTTTTCACCCCAAATAAAAATTGTGTTCCTCCCCATGCTTAGACTATGAGAAATCTTGTGTCATCAAATGAATTTGTAAACCTTCCTCCTAACACTGCCTTACCCAAATATGTTCCTTATGACATAGCCCAAATATTGATTCAGATCAAGATTTCTATTCCTATTATTGAATTGCTTAGAATCTTTTATAATAGGAACAAATCATTTGCATATTTGGGATTTAAAGAAGAAAAGGTCACCTAGGGTAAAAATGTAAACAGTGTAGAGGTTCCTCCTACCATTACAGAGTTGGAAAAACCCCAAGTACTAGAAGAACTAGGTGAGCCACCTGAAGTATATTTGGGAACATCCTTGGTTGAGTCTTAGCTGAAGGTGGATCCATTTTTCACTACTCTGATTATTAAGGATAAGCTGTTACACAACTATATGTTTAATTCTGGAGCATCATGTAATGTTATGCCTCTTGAGGTCATGAATGAGATGGATCACAAAGTAGCAAACACTTATCGGAAGTGCACTGACATGGATTCTAGAGAGGAGCCGGTGGTTGGATGTGTCAAGGGTTTGATAGTGCAACTTATAGCCTACCTAGGTAAGAACTTAAAGTTAGATGTTGTTATTGTTGATTTCCCTACCAAATTGGGAATGGTGTTATCAAGAAAATTGGTTGCTAGTGTGGGTGGAAGTGTGAAAATGGACATGTCTTATGCCACCATACCAATTGAGGGAAGCCTTGTGAAGTTACTTGGTGAAAAAAATGTTATATCTCATTGAGGACCCCAAAATGCTTCTTATGAAGTATTACATGTAGATATTGATATTGATAACTCTATGAGCTATGTTGTTTTCAAGGAGTATGAAATTTATCAATGTAGGTATAATAAGAAAGTTGGTTTTCCGAGACTTTGATATTTGATGCAGCCTCAAGAGATGTTGAAAAAACTGACACATGCACAAAGGATAAGCTTGAAAAAATATGGTCAGATAGAAACTTGGATGGAAAGGGAAAAACAACCATATGACTAGTTGTTAAAGACATATCATAACTTCTTAGCATGGTCATATCTAGAATGGTAGGCACTTGAAAATTTTACTTGATTGTTTTCTTCAAATCAGGGTGCTCACTATTGTATAGTTTATAGTCTTCGAGTTTCATTTTTTTCGTTTTTTCTCTTTTAGTTCATCTTGGGCCTTGGTTTGTTTTGTTTGTTTCTCAGTTTGTTCCTAGAGGGTTGGCTCGTGACTCTATTGCCCAATGGTTTATTTTTGGCACCTGGTTTTGTATTTGTTTTTGGCACTCGTTGGAAGTGTGCATTCCTGATTCAGAGCCAATGTTGGTGCTCAATTTGATCTCACCCCATTCACTCTAAAACTTCTTCATCAGCTCTGTCATATTTTCTATTTCCCTAAATGGACGCATGAAAAATTTTATTCATTTTTATGTTGTTGAAAGATCCTTATCCATGGTCATGGATCACATTTGGGCCTTATATCATTTTCAAATTCTTTTTCCTTAAAGAAAGATTCATTTCTGGGTGCAAATGGTGAAGTTCCCCTGCATCTTACTATTCGACGGGTGTGTTTTCCCTGTCAAAATTTATCTCTAACATTTGCAGATACATGTTCATTCTTGATTGAATCTAGGTTGGTGGGGCATTTTGAAACTTTAAGGCCCGCTTCAACTCAAATCTTGTCCACATGGAGGGCTAGCGATTATTTGAGGATGCGCCTCTGGGTCCTATAGTAATAGTTGTGCAAAGGAGACACATGGTGAGCCCACACTTGCTTAGGGTCTCCACTTTTTGGCACCATATCAAAGTTGTGCCAAGGAGACATGTGGAGGTTTCCACTAGGTCTTCCCATACTTAGAATTTTCAATGGTGATGAAAAGTTCTTTGACCCTAGGCAGTGGCACCTTGCGCTTGTTTAGGGTCTTGTTAGGAAATAAGATATAAAGTATGTGAAATAATCTCTTAAAAAATCGCAACATTAGAAACTAATATGCAGAAAATATTACAGATCTCAAATAAAAGTGCGGAAAAATAACACAACACATAGAGACAAGATTTAACGTGGTTCACCCAATTTGGGCTACATCCATCAAGAATCACTTGCTCGATTTTATTACAAGCCTCCACTCTCTCAATCTGATACCCAAATCTGTTTGGAGCTATGCTCAACAAACTCTACAAAATTCACACCCAAATTCTAAACACATACGGAATACATTTGCTTGTCTATCTATCATATGCATAAGACCATATAAATAGACAATTGCTTAAAAAAATGGGCAGAAAACAAAAGCTGTCCCATAAACCTATGGGTAGCCGAAGAGGTGATTTTACAAAACAATGGGTACCAAAAACCATGGGCCAAACAGCCCATAACAGATTACCCATTACCCATGGGTTGATAAACCACCCATGAAAATTTGCTTCGGGGGCTTAATATGGGACCACCCATGGGTTAATATGGGACCACCATAAAAATACCGAGTGCAACACATGGAAGGTGTACCACACCCTAACATGAAAATAGGCTCCACAAACATAACAGGTCTCCGCTTTTAGGCACCATATCAAAGGTGCACCAAATATGCACGTGGCGCCTTCTGCTGGTCCTTAAACTTTTTCAACAACTCTTCTAAGTAGGACCGAGACACGTGGTGAGCCTACGCTTGTTTACGAGTCTCGATTTTGGGAACCATATCAAAGTGTGTGCAAAGAGACACGTGGAGGCTTCCACTTGCTCCTTTTTATCGAAACTTTTTCAAGGGCTAAAAGGCAATTTTCTTAGGCCTAGGGCACATGGAAGGCCCACGCTTGTTTGGAAACTAGCCTCTGTACTTCACCTTTTGAGTTGTACCAAGGAAACACGTTGATGACTCTAATATAAAGTTGGGAAAGGGGAGAATAAATGGTTTCTATGCATGCATCTTATTTTTTTGCCATTTTTTCTCTTAGACTCTGGGAGATGCGAATACACATTATTTTTCATTGTTTTTGATGAAATTCCTTGTCATTTTGTCTGCAAAGTGTGATTGAATGGATTTAGAGCTTAATTTGTGATTCCAAGGATAGTAAAGGTTGATATTTTGAATTTGGAATTACTCGGGCACTTGCGAAAACAAGAATTACTAGAGAAGTTGGATGCAAAGAAAAATTGCAGGTGGAAAGGATGAAAATTATTTTTCGAGAAGAGATGACTTGGTGTTACATTTAAAACAATGATGGAAATATTTGCAAAGATTCACCTTTTTTAAACAACTAGAAAATTCTCGGTTTGTAAGCCTATTACACATTATTTTCTAAAAATCCATCGATCGAATATGTAATAAACAAAGGTTACGTAATCACCAATCGGCACTATGATAATTCTTCACTTTGGGAACTCCTTGTCTATGATTATTTACTAATGCCTGACCTTTAGTTTGGTGGATGTAATCTGGAAACACAACAACAAACATAACACAAGAATACCATCGGATATGATAAGAAGGAATGATGATAAATTTGAAATATCGAGTAAATTATAATATTAACATGAAATTGTTACAATCTCACCCATGAGGTACTTCAAGTGTTATTGATTTCACTTGCCTTCCACCAAGACTATGGGAGAAACTTTACAATTACACCTCTTAATGGCTTCTTGACACACCTTTAAAGCGATGGCTTCCTTTACACACTTCATAAAATATTTCTCACTACTTCCTTCTATGCTAAATGAGGGGGTGGCCTCTTTATTTATAGAACTTCGGGATTATCCATCTTATCTCTAAGATAGGATAAGAAATCAGTGACGAATCATATTCCATACCTTAACTCTTATCTATACATGTAAGCTTATCTTTTAAGATAAGATAAACCTTATCATTTCACATGGGTTCCACATTTTTAGACTTTTTACAAATAAAATATACAAAATATTTATGACCTCACTCCTTGTCCTTATTACCACTATAATATTTCCAATTCCTAATTATGTAGACCCTACTTCTCTACTTACCCCAACTTTGACATTACATTAGGACCACTTACGACAAATATTTACTTTTTACCACAACATTCCTATTGTACTTTTGACTATTACCGTACTATACATTATTGGCGGCGTCAAATGTGGCGCCGTTATCTTCTATCGGACACTACTACTAATTATACTTAACAACATCCTATTCCTAAGACATACATTAATGAAATAGAAATTACGGAGGAAAATTTTAGTGTCGACATCTTCCCCTTCCTAGCTTCTACTCCGTCCTCGAAGTAGACTATTACGCTGCTGCTTGGAAAATCTTTAACTTGTCTGGTTGACCCATTTCGTAATGGGAGTGCCATTCAATACCTCACAATCGGTATACGTACCATTTTCATGTACACAATTCTGCTATTTTGTAGGGCCCCATCCATTTTGGAAGAAATTTTCTCTGTCTTCTTTTTTTGTATACGGAGTCATATACTAGAACCAAGTCATTCACATGAAATGGAGACCAATGAGATCTTTTGATCAAAGTATTCCTTTTGCTTCATTTTCTTCTTATAGCTTATATCCTTAGCTATTTCCTTCATTTCCTCTAGAAAATGAAGATGTACCAACCTTTATTTTCTTGAATCACTTTCATCCATCCTTTCATTTTCCATAACTCGATCATGGGAACATCAAACTCAATAGGAAAAATTGGATCAATGCCATAAGCCAAGCTGAAATGGGGAGTATCCTGTTGCTGACTTTGATGTTACCTTATATGCCCACAATCTTTGCCACGAATCCTCTTATCCCATTTATGTACTTGCGAGGCTCCATATTTTGCTAGAATTTGACTGACACAAAATTTGTTCGTTCCACCTATCCATTTGTACTTGGCTTGTATGTTGTTGCCTTCTGTGCTTAATAGAAAACTTATTGACTAGGGATTCTACCACCTCATTAATGAAGTGGATTCCTTGATCTGTTATAATTTCTAATGGACAACCAAATCTGGTGACAATGCGTTCATACATGAACCTTGCCACTTCATCCATGGAAGTTGTTTTCAATGGCCTAGCTTGACCCACTTGGTTAAATAATCGTGTCAACTACAATATAATTATTTTGGCGTGAGGTAGTTAGAAGTGGACCTACAATGTCTATTCCCCATTTTTCAAAGGGACCAAGTGGAAGAATAGGACATAATGGAGCTGATGAAGTCTTACGATTACCATGTGTTTGACAAATATCACATGTCTTACAATAATAATAACAATCTTTAAAAAGAGTGGGCGGTGATAACTGCATCTAAGATCCTTCTCACGAGTAAGTTGTGCGAGGAAGTTCCCTCCACATGTACCATTTTAGAATTCTTCTAGCAGCTCCTTCCCTTGATCACGTCCATTTGCCCTCTTGTCTTGTCCATCGAGGCCCTATTCAAAATAATACTCCATCGAGAATAGAATATGGATGGTGGCTTGAGTAATCTTTCTCTTAGTCTTTGCATTGGCACCATCAGGAAACTTGAATTCATTCAGATAATTCCAAATATCTATGTATTCACTAGGGATTGTGTCAAGGAGGAGAACAATCTTTGCATCGAGAAAATCATCATCATCACAAGATGATCCTAAACCATCATAGGCTCGAGAGAGTGCATCTGCATTGACATGCTTCTTTCCTGGCCTATCTATAATATCAAATTCAAATTCTTGTAGCAAAATTATCCATCTTGCTATCCTCCCTGATGGGTTAGGCTTATTGACAATATATTTTAGAGCCTGATGATCTATTACAACTATAAATTTCTTCCCTAGCAAGTAATTTCTAAACTTCTTTATAGCAAAAATGATAGCTAGAGCCTCTTTTTCAGTTACAGTATAATTTACCTCAGCACTGCTCATTTGTCTACTCCCAAAGTAAACTGGATGTTCATTCCCATTTTCATCCTTTTGGCTCAAAGTACTTCCTAGTGCTGCATCTGAGGCATCAGTATACACAATGAATGGCTTGCTCCAATCTGGATTCTTTAAAATAGGTGAAGACACCAGGGCTTCCTTCAGTTGTTCAAAAGCTTCATGCGCCTTATTTCCTAGTTCATAAGTAACATCCTTCTTCAAGAACTGGGTTAGTGGTGGCTGTGCAATCTTTGAGAAATTCTTGATGAACCTTCTATAGTAACCCACATGGCCTAAAAATTATCTCAACTTACTTCTATTCATAGGAAATGGTAAGTGTTTAATTTTTGAAACTTTATCAGGATCAGTACCAATACCATCTCTAGATATAACATGCCCTAACAAAACACCTTTAGAACATCCAAAGACACACTTTGTAGGGTTTAGTGAGGCTTGTGCTTCATCTAACCTTTGAAATGTTGTCTCCATCTAGTGCAGGTGGTCCATCTTGCTCCCATAGATGTAAAAATCATCTAGAAATACTCTGATGAAGTTCCCGGTGTAGGGTTCACACATCCTATTCATCAAGCATTGGAGCGTTTCGGAGCATTACACAACCCAAAAGGCATAACTCTATAAGCAAATGTTCCCCAAGGAGTGGTGAACGTGGTCTTCAACTGATCTTTCTCCGCTATACGGACTTGGTTGTATCCGCTATATCCATCAGCAAAACTATAACACTCCTGGCCAGCTACTTTGTCCAAGATCTGATCTAAGAATGGAAGAGGGTAATGATCCTTCTTTGTTGCCTTATTGAGCTTCCTGTAATCAACACAAATGCGTAGCTTCCCATTATTTTTATTGAGATCACAATGGGAGAAACCCATTCTGAATTCTCCATAGCAAATATGAATCTTGCATCAAGTAACTTATCTATTTCTTCTTTTACAATCTTGGAAAAATTAGGATTCATTTTATATGGCATTTACTTTATAGGCTTAGCACCATCTACCCGGCTCAATAGAATGATCTACCCAACTTACTTGATGGAGTTACTTGTAATCAAAAGTGAATATGTATATGTACCTTGAAAGAGCTGGAGGTAGGATTCCTTCTCATTCTCCATCATAGCATCACCAATCTTTATTTGTTGGAGACGATCATCAATTTCTTCTTCAGATAATTTTATGGGTTCATGAGTCGGTGTATTTGGAAGGATATCCATGACTGAAACATCAACCTCACTTTCTTCATCTTCAGTGTCCACTTCACTAGTACTAGAGTAATCAGAGGATGTCTAATCATCAGTTTCATCACTTGTATCCACAGGTTCTTCCTTATGATGCCGAGGGATCACGTTTATCTTCACCCTCTCTCTACCACATCTAAGTGTCATGAAGCATTCATTCCAGTATTTTCTTGCATTAACCCTCCTTAGCCATGGTTTCCCAGCAATATTGGAGTGCTGTAGCAGTACCATTTTCATCACTGAAATTCTACCACACATACAACACCCATAATAGATATTGCCACATTTGAAACTACACCTTGGTTTAATTTTTCCTTATTTAATGACCTTAACATAAGTGTTGAAGGGTGATAAATTTTTAAACCCAACATATTAATTACGAGACTCGGTCATTACATTAATCGCAACACCTCCATCAACTAAGACATCATGAATTGAAATACCATTACATAATACCTTAGCTTGTGGAGCATAGGGATCCACCTCTGCCTCCAAAAAAGGGACCTCAACCTCCTTCCGTCGTCGAGCATTGAGTCCACTTCGCATCTCCCGCCTCTTCTCAAAGGACATAGCCAAGAGTTGACCATATGTAATATTTGTAGGCCTTTTGGACAGATCTTCCAAGACGGAGTATGGTCCTTGCCCATGTGAAATCGAGAAAATCCTACACACCCAAATTTCTTCTCCTATGTTTCTTACTAGTTTCTCCTTTCATATTCTTAGGATCATTTCCATCTTGATTATCTTTTTCTTTCTTTCTTTTTGTTATAAACACATCTACTTCATTATTTATGCTCTTATCTATTACATCAAAAAAATTCACAGTGCTTTTCCTTTATCATTATCTCCTTTACCGCAGATGTAGAAGCTCTATCTGGACAATTATACTTATAATGACCCTTTTATAACAACCATAAAATACAACTTGAAATATTTCTTTTGGACCTCTATCTCCTCCTTGAGAACTAAATTCTTTTCCTTGAGGAAGATTAATAGTTAATGACCCATCTTCTTGAGCGAGATCTTCATACTCGGTAGATGTACTAGGAGAAATATTTATGCTCACTTTGAGAGTGGTTGTGGATTACGGACCAAAGGTGATGGTGTAGGCTATACTTTAGCAACAATTTCTTTGGGCTCCTCTTGCATGCTTTCTTCTTGCCTTCTTGCAATCTCCTTTGCTTGTTGATGGTAGGTAGGCGGTCATACTTCACTCGTTGTCTAATCTCTAGCTTCATCCCAAGAATGAAGTGCTTACATAGGAGATTATCCATGCCATTCATCAACCCATCCGCTAATCCTTCCTTCCTGATTTGGGCGTCGAGCTTCCTCCTAGCTCTAGAACATGAGCATGATAATCCCTTATCTTCTCCTTCTCTCCTTGGGATAGCTTTGTGATATCGATCATGAGATATGCATATCTATGTTATTCACCAAATTCTTCAAGAAAACTTTCAGTTAATAAATCCCATGAGTTTTTCACATTATCACCTAGTGTTTGAACCACCTAAGGGTTGAACCATCTAAAAAGGTAGGAAAAAATTTAGTCCATTGTTCCCTTCTTATAAGGCCATTACAAATACAAGATCGTTTAAACTCTTAAATGAAAGAGGAAGCATCTTCATTAGATTGGGCTGAAAAAATAGGAATCTTCCCCATTTTCAAAAGTAACCACAGTGAAATACCAACCCACAAGTACAATCAACAAGACTTATGTGCACAAATAATTGAAATCACTATAATAGAAAATAGAAATGACCACGGTAAACTATGGTAAAACTTGACTTACTACGGTGGCGACTTTCTTGTGGTAAACACTATTCTGAGTAAAGTGAAATTCTTTGCGGTAAATACTATTCACGGTAAAAAGTGACTTTACTGTGGTAAATACTATTCACGGTAAAAAGTGACTTTACTGCGGTAAATACTATTCACGGCAAAAATGACTTTACCATGGTAACTACTATGCACAGTAAAAACAAGGTTACCCTCCAAATGATTTTTGACTAAGTGGGAATATCTCTCCAGAAAATCCACCAACGAGGAATGGTCCCGACAATGGAACCAAAATTTCATCACCAATCCGACTATGATAATTCTTCACGGGAACTCTTCATGCTTTATGATTATTTACTAATGCACAACCTTTAGTTTGGTGGATGTAATATGGAAACACAACAACAAACATAACACAAGAATACCATCGGCTATGATAAGAATGAATGATGATAAATCTGAAATATCAGAGTAAATTATAATATTAACATGAAATTGTTACAATCTCACCCATGAGGTACTTCAAGTGTTATTGACTTCACTTGCCTTCCACCAAGACTATGGGAGAAACTTTACAATTACACCTCTTAATGGCTTCTTCAACACACCTTTAAACTGATGGCTTCCTTTACACACTTCATACAATATTTCTCACTACTTCCTTCTATGCTAAATGAGGGGGGTGGCCTCTTTATTTATAGAACTTCCAGGCTTATCCATCTTATCTCTAAGATAGGATAAGAAATCCACTCTGACGAATCATATTCCATACCTTAACTCTTATTTGTACATGTAAGCTTATCTTTTAAGATAAGATAAACCTTATCATTTAAGGCCTCCCCTATAAGAGCTTTCTACCTATTAAGGATAGGACCAATTGTAAAATCATCCACTTTCTCTATGCTGGTAGAAAAGAAACTAGGGTCGAGCCCGAGAAAGCCAACAACACCAACAGAGATAGAGAGGAAGAAGAGACACCTGGGGAAAACAACACCCACCATTGGACAACCTTAAATACACACACCACACATGGATCTAAACAAAAAATCATGAGCGTGAGAACCATAAATATATACCAAAATATTCTTACTTAAACATCATCAAACTCAAACAGGGGTAATTATTATAAGGTGATGTTCATAACCATTCACCCCCTTTAACCAACACCAACTATCAGTCTATCCTATAATTTGGTGCTATTATCTAAAATATTCGCCACATTATTACCATCCTTCTTTATTTGAGAGAATTTGACCTCGTGCAAGTTAAGGAAAATTTTCCATGATATTTGAGCATACTCATTTCAAGGACTAGGCCTTAGGAGTACACCTGAGCCATACCGATGATAGTCTTTGAATTACCCTCTTTGTAGAGGTGTCTCCAATTCCTCTTTTTAGCTTACAAAAAACCAAAACAAAGGGTCATTCCTTCCGCAATGTTGTCAGAAGAAAAGCAAAAAATTTATAACCATAGCTAGAATTGGATGGTTGTGGGAATTCTGGAAAATGTAGCTGCAACCCACATTTCTTAGATTTCCTATTAAATCTCCATCAAAATTTAACTAAAGCCAGTCCTAGGTTGGGGGTTTAAACCCATCCATTATTTTTTCCTCGCTCCCATTAACAAGAGAATGTGGTTTTTTAACCTCTTAAGTCGTGATGCCAGGACATGCATCGTCGCATTGAACACAAGATTCATGCATGCCCCCAACTTCCATCGCATTGAACACCAAGTCAACTTGGCTACACTTCGAGATCCACATTTGTCACCAAAGTAGATGACCCATATGAAACTTCTTTTCAAGTAGTGAAGTTCTACAAAGGTGGCTAGCCAGAGAATCAAACCATGAAACGTCCCACATATAACCCACATTCCCCACCACTAGGTAAATAAGATGAGATAATTTATGAAAAAATTAAATTCCATCATGACATCATTACTATTCAGGATAAATTACATAACCTAATAGCTACACTCAAAATTATATTCTACATCAAGTAACTGAAATTATAAACAATTACTATTAATCATTTAAACACTATCATTGTATTGCTAAGAAAAATTTTCAGGTGGAAAAATCTGTGGGTTTCTTTCCAACTCTTTAGAAGTTGAAGTCACTCTACTTAAACGGTGCAACTTTTGTATTTGCATGCATGAGTAAAATGAATTTTTATCCATGGTTTCCTCATGGTCAAGGGTCTAATAGGGGCACTCCAGTGACCTTATGGTAAAGCGAGAAATTTCTCATTAGAGATGAATTTGTATTGTGAGAAGGGAAGGGAGTGAGAATTAGAGGTATGAAAACTAATGTTGCGAGGTAAACTTTGAGAACCCTATACACTCTAGTTAGAAAATTTTACACATGTAATTTTTTAGAATAAAAAACATGATTTTTGAGCTCTAGCTAGAGAAACCATATTACAAAGGTGTACACATTCATATGGCTTGGAAAACATAAAAAATTTCCTTTACTAGCTTACAAAATCATAGTTGTACATAGTGTGGAATTGAAGAAATGTGATGTAGAGAAAACAAAAGACAATAAGCTATCTCTTTGTTCCTTCAGAAGCATTACTCTCTCATGAGATTATAAATTTACAATTAGTTAATAAGAAGCCCAAAAGAGGGGATCAATAGAATTTATAGAAGAGAGATGCATGTTCATCTTCCTAATGACACTTCATATGCCTATTTCTAACTTTAGACTCTTGATATTCCTAAGAAATTATTAAGTCCCTTTTATATAATCAATGTGATTAAATTATCATTATGCTTCTAATTTTTTTTCCGAATAATTTAAAGGAATATCAAAAAGTGCAAACCCCAATGAATAATTAGAAAATTTAAAGAGAGAAAATTATTAGGATTAAGAGATGAGAGGGAGAGAAGGAAGAAGGGGGGAAGAATGATGTTGTCGAAAAAAGATCCACCTTCGATGAAGTCCATAGCTCCTTTCGGATGGATCAATGGAATGTACAAATGTGAAAATATTAGAATCCCTCAACTATTTGCACCACGAGAAGCTTGTTTGTATTCTTCAAGGACACCTTGGGTTAAGCTGTTAAAAAAACTTGTTAAATTACTTCACTAATGACCATGAACAATGACTCATAAAGATCCATTCAGAAGAGATAGGAGCTTAGAACTGATCCTGTCAAGTTGAATGAACTATTTCACCGATGAACACAAATTCCACCCTACACATGATATACTGTTACCCAAACCATGTAGTGAGTGTCAAAAGACATTGTTGGGGTCTCTTGATTATCTCTGAAGATCAGGAGAGATACCAAAGATACTCCCTATGAAAATATTATGACCCACTGGTGAGAATGGTATATTAAGAATATAGGAAATGAATCCTAGTGAGGGTAATATTTGGAGATAGTGACATTTCCCATTTTGTAAGCTTCAGTTCCTTCATCTCTTGATACTTAATATATTGAAAGAGCACAAATTTGGGTTTTTAGTAAGTGTAAAAACTCGTTTTCTTGGACCCTTGCATGATTGGTGTTCTCTGTCCTCTGTTGCCAACATTTCTCCTTGAATGTGACTTACTTTTGATAGCGAGTGCCAAATTGGGAGAGTTACTATCTTTAATAAGTGATGAACTTTTCCTTTCTCTACTATCTTGATGAAGTCATCTTCCTTAGTTATTATTGTGTAACTTCCTTCATTTTAACTACTCTCTATAATGACTTTCATTTTTAGTGTAAAATTCAACTTTTTAAAACCTCGAGTTAGCTATGGTATCTTGAATTCCCTTTTCTCACTATGTTTCCTCTTACCTTACGAGTAAACTTGCTATTTATATCAGTTTCTTGTTTAACCACTTATTTATAGCATTTTAAATGTTTTTCTCTGCGATACTTCCTTAGTGTTCGCTACCTTCTTCGCATCTTCTTGGATGGTGAACTACCCGAGATAACAATATCCTATGTAGCACGAAGGCCTATTATTTTTAGTAATTATGCATCTGGTGATTGGATAATGATGGGATGAAGATTTTTGATATGGGGATTTTTCCAATATCGACCATCTAAAAGTTTAGATCTACTCGATCTATGGTTTTTGAGATTTTAAAATTAAAATTTTTCACCTAGCAATGGCTGCAGTTACGATAGCCATTAATGGAGCTTGAAATTTTTAGGTTTGGTTTTTACCTCTAATTGTGATGAAATTAAATCCATTGCAATAGGTTTTAATTTGGAAACCATGTGCAATTTACACTCAATCCATCTCTCAAATAGGTGCGAAATCTGATGAATGAGAACTAGGGAACAAAAATGCATTTTTATTGTAAAAAATAAACTAGAGCATAATTTTACCCTCAATCTATTGCATCATGATGGAATTGTAAAATTATGAGGTATGCATAAAATTTCATCTCAATCTGTGTTCTAGATTGTGAGATATGAGGATTTCTCTATTTTCACTACGAGGATTTTTCCGGGTGAAGTTTTTCATTTTCCCTCTCCATTATTTATCATTTTGATCTATTTTCCTCAAAGATGCCTTTGTTTCCAGTTTGAGGGAGCCATTTTGGAGTTATTTGAGTGCAGTAATGAAGATTGGAATGTATTGAAGAAATTCTCCAGAGTTCCGATAGGATATGAAGGTGTGGAGGGATGAACTGGAATGGAGAAATGGCTAAGTCCTGACATATATTCATCCACAAAGATAAAACATAGGGGCTGTCCTTTTTTTGTCCACTATGTCCCTTTTCTAAAGTGACGAAATAGACACAAAATCCTACTTCATGTCTGGTTGGAACACTTGTCAAGATTTGGTTGGGTGTGCATTTGAGTGAGGGGGCTTGAGAGAAGCACCTGGGAGCTGACTTTTGGGCACATGAGGAACCACAAAGCTTTAAGTGGTTTTGGGGAGTTCTATGTCCCCTTCATCCCTTTACTAAAGGGATGAAAGGGACATCAATTTACACTTCACGCCTCATCGTGACACTTTCTGATCATCCGTGCAAGGAGAGGGAAGAATTAGACTTAGCTCTCAGGGGCTTAACTTGCATACAAGAGGTTACATTGGCATTCTAGGGGGATAAAAGGGTTGGGAAATTTTTTTGTCCCTTATGTTCTAATGGTATCCAAATTTATTCTCCCTTAGAAACTGAGCAACATCATAGATTTAGCAAGACACTGAGAGACAGATAAATCACAGTCTGAGTCATTTTGTAACCGGGGAGTGGATTTGTCTGACTCTTTGTCACTCAAGCATCGGAGAAATGGAAAGAACCTTCATTAAGGATTTGATCTATCCTCACTAAATTAGGTTGTGCCTGTCAACCAGGGTGAGAGGACCCATTTTGTAACCTCTGTTGGTGAAGGAGAATGAAGATATCCTTCTTTGCACAAACTTGAAAGGAAACCTTGAGAAAATATGATCAATGCACCGCAATTTAACTCTCATGAGTTGTCACTTCTAAGGAATGGTGATATTTTCTAAAAAGGGTTAAGGTTACTAAAGACATTAGGAAATACTTATTGCTTCTACATATTTTGGCATTAGTATTTATTCATTTGTGGACATATAGGGAAAACATGGGTAGTTCAGGTAGGATTCATTGTTTTTTGAATAATTTTAGGTGGGAGATTAATCAAAATAAACTTGATTTTTCTAGATCTTTCAGAACCTTCACAACAATTGGAAAACTAAATGACAAAATGCATCAGAACAACTAAAATATTCCTTCATCCAGAAGGTGTACATCAAATGGAGGCCTATATTTACATGGTTTCACACAATCTCCAAGAATTTAACATGAAGGATTGAGCTAAAGACTCAATTAAAAATTAAAAAACACCTGGTTCCTCACACCTAAGATACACTCAAAGGATTACAGACAATATTTCTAAACAAATTGACAGTAAGGTGATTTTAAATTGTTTATCTCATTACAGGATGAAGGCTCTTCTCATAATGAAATTGTGAATGCAACTAAAATATCACGAGGGACGAGATCCTGTGCGATTTGGAGGGTTTATAACACAAGATTGCAATAGGAACAAGAAATACTACTTGAATACATTATGAAATAAATCAGACACAAATTTTCCCAAGATTAACATAGATTAATTCGAAGTTGATTAGATTCATCAGGAAGGGAAAGTTTCTTTGAATAGTCTCGAGCTTGTCATGGTTGTACACTTGCAGACCAACTTGACATGATCAAATCTAAAACATAAGAGATTAACATGTTTCTCAAATTTTATAGTAATAATTCAACCCCTAACTTTTACATGACTAGAGCATGTTTGTTATAACACTCAATTTACATCCAAGCTTTCCGCCCAAAAAAGAATATTCAAAGAAGCATCGACACTAAAATTTTCCTCCGTAATTTCTATTTCATTAATGTATGTGTTAGAAATAGGATGTTGTTAAGTATAATTAGTAGTAGCATCCGATAGAAGATAACGGCGCTGCTTTAATACGATGCCACCAATAATGTATGAAAGTACGATAATAGTCAAAAGTACAATAGGAATGTTGTGGTAAAAAGTAAATATTTGTAAGTAAGTGGTCCGGTAATGTCAAAGTTGGGGTAAGTAGAAGTAGGGTCTACATGATTAGGAATTAGAAATATTATAGTGGTAATAAGGACAAGGAGTGAGGTCATAAATATTTTGTGTATTTTATTTGTAAAAAGTCTAAAAATGTGGAACCCATGAGGTATTCCTTCGTGGATTGGATGGACAAGAATATCAAAAAAGGCTGCAATGATGTGAAGTGGATTGAGAAGTTACGGATGGTAGTTAGGAGTTTTGAAGAAGATGATGAGATTTATATTTTCGATAAGATGTGAAAGCTCATGTTGGATCCTAATCAGTCCATTGGCCATCATAATTTATTTGAGGTTACTCAAGGTTTGAGTGCACCTAATATTCTATCAAATTCATCGGGCCAGTTTATCTTCCATAGAGAACATTTGGGCTTAGAAGAGAGAATGATGAACATGCAATATCATATTCATGATATGGCCTATGGGATTTAGGATCTATCATGTGAGTCAGAATTTGTGGATGAATACCAGGGTATGAAGCTTCTAGAGAAATCTAGGGTGGTTATTCCATAATGTTGTGTTTCCCACTCTCCTTCTTCCTCGTTGTGTAGGAGTAACTCAGATGTATAAATTATATTTAAGAATCCATCCACCAAGAGGATGGAGTAGGGTGTTCTATCTTCTCATAATTTTTGACATTCTTTTATGTCAGGCCACGGCTGGTTTCTATCTCTGGTCATGCCTGTGTGCCTGGTCTTTAGTATTTTCTTATTTTTTGGGGCATTTTATTTCGATTACCTTTAGAGGATATGTAAAATTTTGTATTTAGATTTGTTGAAGCACGATAATGTGCCTAAAATTAATGGTAGAGTCCATAGATGATTTTAAATATCATGGAATGGTAAGGAAATCTATTTTTATTTGTAGACTAGGAATTTTCCCTAGGGATCATAAGAAAAAAATAAATTGTTGATAATGTATAAATCATCAATCCTTTCATTTAATTATGTGAGAAATTATCAACAAATATCATCAAGGGAGGCATGAGGGATGCAAAATTATTATTCTTTGAACTACATGATGAAATAAAATAAAGTTTTAATGATGGATAATAGTGTGTACTTCACTCATACTTATGGGGAGATGTTTTTTGAACTTGATGATTATGATAGATAACCCCAAAAATGTAATCTAGTATGAGAATTAAATTTATGATGAGATAAATAAAGTAGTTTATAATAATAAGGTCATGTGGATAACCTTTTTTTAATCTTTCGTAACATATTGTTAAGCCATTTTTACATGTAAACCATATATCCTCTATAATTTATATCATTTCCTTAAACATCATTTCATTGAACATGATTCCATGAGTTATATGGTTTAATCTAGGGTTGGTTGCGAAAGACAAGGGGATCAATATTAAAGGTGATATTTTTGGAGTATGAGGCTATAGCAACACTTGGATAGGGAGAAAGTGGAGGACGTATTGCAAAAGGTGTGATGGGAGTAGAGGATATTACCAAGCGAATAAGTTTTGCTCGGGTCTTGGGTTGTTAATCAAAAGATTATGATGCATTGTCTCATGCTTAGGGTCAAACTGATAGTAATCATCATTACCATCCATCAAGTTGTATTGTTTAGTTTCAAATTCAATGATATTGTCTCTTAAGGGAAAAAATCATGTTAATATTATGAATAAAGCTATAATTAATAAATTCTTGATACTTAATGGTTTCCAAAATTCTAGCCTAGGAATAACTTGCTAAGGAAGGCTCATCAAGGGTATAAATACCATCATACTAAGGCATGGTAACATCAATAGAACATTACTTGATATTCTCAAGTTAAATAATATTCTCTATAGGAGGACTTTTAGTCCCATCAATAGTGATATAAATGCAATTTATATCCTTCTTGCAAGAGTGGGATCATAGGAAAAGAGGTAACTATGAGGTAATGCCATGAAGGAAATTAGAATTATTAACTTAAAGTTTTGTTTCTTTTCGATCATCATCATTCAATTCAAGAAGGTCTTTCAAAGTATGTTCTACGACCTTATAATGACCATTATAGACATCAATTGAATGAATATGATATTTAAATCAATGATATTGTTGAAAGTGTAAAATGGACAACATAGTTAAATTTTCTAAAAGTATTTAAAGTTTGTTATGTTTTCCTTAGGAAATATACCCAAAATATGTATTTTTGGTCATAAAAAGAACTTAAAATTATGAACATCAACATGACTAGGTCTTGTCAATATTTATACATAGATTGGAATGCACTAAATCTAACTATCCTCAAGTTCTAAAGGTACTTTTTATATATTATGCTCAATGTTATTTTCTTACTAGATAACTATGGAAACTATACATATCTGTATTAATTATAGGAATTCATCTCATCATGTTATGATGACTTAACTAATCAAATAAAATATTTAAATATCATGTTCACGTACCTTTATATCTATGATTATATTAGGTTTTAATCTTGTTTAGGAAGTGCCTACTTTTTGTTTTGAACATAATCAAGTTTAAACATTATCAATATCTATATAGGATCATGGAAATATTTGTCATATTTATTTCTTATCGAGATAATTAGACACATCTCTTTTCCAATCTTGTAGTCAAAATCTACCTTACGATTGTGCTCTAATACTTATTTGTTAGTATATTTTTGTGATTCCTTGGACATATAAAAATTTAGAGATTTTTAGTAATGTGTTCCAGTGGTAATACAATACTCGCATTACTTGAACATTACGATGTGAATCAACACCACAATAGTCATGATTTTTGTTAAATAACTCACAAAAAATATAGAACAATAATTTTCTTCCAATACTATATTGGGTTTCTTGTAGGTCAACATTTTACATATAATGACGTTAAGTTTATTCCCCTAAATGAGTGATATATAAAATTTCCTCATCTGGTGGTTTTTCTTCCTAATCTACAATATTTCATTGCGGTTGTTACAATTTCCTGTTCTAATTCTTATTTTTTTGTCCTTGTGACTTGCTATTCTTTCCCTTCAGTGATTGATGATTTTGTACTTGTTACTAAAAGATCCATGTTGAGGTGTACTATACATGAAATTAAGAATTATTTTTATTGTCCATTATTTTATTGATTTTCTTGATTACACTTCTTACTGGGATATTTTTAAATACTTTATGGACTTATTAGAGCTCTATTGAGAAGCAACAATGCTCATTTTCCTCTATAATGTGTATGGATATTTTTATCTACATCATTATAACCAACTTCTCAAATGTTGGATGTTATCCTATGAAATTGAAATTGGTTAAAAAATACCATAGGATGGGGACATTGATCTTAAGATGATGTTTACGAGATAGTCATTTGTCACTTCCCATTCCAATTCTTGGAATGAGGACTTCAAATTCACAATCAACCTTGGAACATATTTTAAAATTTCACATTCCTTTATTTTGAAATGATGAAGTTGAATTTATAGGTCAAAGATATTTTAGTTCTTTACCTCATATCATATATTTAGCTTATCTCAATCTTCCTCAGTTATTTAATACTCACAAATATGTGGTTTTTCCTCAATCGGTAACCTAAGACCGATGATCAACATCACCTTTTATTTTGATTTATCGAATTTCCATTATTGGTCAATAATAGACTTTAGTATCATCTTAGTTGTAGCTTAAGTGTATGATCCATCAACAATGTTTCATATATCCTCAAAGTATAGGTGCTTTTTGCCAATTGTTTTCTGATGGAAAGCATTTCTCACAACAAAGAATTTATGTGTCCGGCCAAAAGGACGACAGTATTGTTGTGTCCATTTAGAAGAAATATTAGACATGGATTTTGTCGTTATCACTCCAAAAGCTTTCTCCTTTTGATATATCATCATTTTGATATACCACACATCTCAATGTATATGTCCTTTATATATATTTGCACATGTATGGTAGAATCTCATCATTTCAATATACATGGCAATTTTTGAAAAATACGTTAAAACATGTAAGATAAGAAGTATATGTTGTCATTATATGGTATGTGAAAGATATGCATCCTCTCTTCAAGAGATACTCTCTCTTATGGATGTAACATCCCTATATACTTATATTTTCTTTTTGACAATCTTTACTCTTATAATAAAATGAATGTGTAATGAATCGGAAGGTTTAATGAAATTCTTAAGAATTTATCCTTATGTCTCTTTAGAATTTATAAGTACCATGCCACGAGATCTCATTGTTATAGATATATTATGCATTAGATGCGAGTGGTTAAAGTGTGATGTAATTACCCATAATGTTGAACTAGAGGCACAATATACATTCAACACTTCTATTGTTAAAGAATTATGGTTTTAGAGATTCTTTACTTATCGATTTGCTTGTTTAAGGCATATAATACTCATGAAAACATTAAAGAATGTATTTTTTGATGAGTAAAAAGGAAAAATGTTTCATACCATTTCACGGAATTTGGAAAATACTTATCTTATCAAATTACACGGTTTTCTACAAATGGACTAATCGAGGTTTGAAAAAAATTAATTTAAATATCATTATTTTTTAACTATTATTTCATCTTTAAAATTATACATATGTATAGAACTCTTTGAAAAGTGTTTTAAAAAATTAATAATTTATAAAATCTCTTTTAAAAAAATAGATAGACTCCTTCCACTTTGTATAATACGAGAATTAATTATAATTTTGAAGTAATCATAGAAGCGTTAAAAAGGAAGTTTAGGAGCTAAAACTTTTTTCGCGTGCTTTATTGTCATCAACTATAGAGTGTAACCAATTTTTGCTTCTCCTCTTTTTCTTGTAATTCAATTGCTTCCATGTACACTAAGGCGTTTTTATTTGTATAAAGTTATTTTAACAAAGAGAGAAAAAATGACAACCAATATAGTTAGGGAAAAAACGCTTGTATTCTATTATTATTGAATAGTTATACTTCAAAAAAAAATTAAGAAATGGATCCGAACAATTTCAACTCAATTCTTGTGTGATTAATTTTCTTCATTCATACGTTACATACAAAAGCGATAAGAAATGCTATGTTAATTTGGTTTTTACTTTCTTCCAGCAGTTTTGGCATATATACATTTTCATCTATTTATAAACCTCATTTTACAATTTACATCATAAAAAATTACATGCCATTGTTAGTAACTTGAACCATGATAGACTCTATTATGTGGAAGTTGTTATGGCCCATGAAATTCAACATATTAAACTTAATTATATTTTATCTTGTTAACATCTTCAACCCTAAGAAAATATGAAGATTGTAACGCCCACATTTATCACCCACAAATACAATAGTAAAATACAAGATTTTTTTTTTTTTTTTTTTGACTTACATTGCTCACTACACAACACCACAAGGGCTCCAAGAAGAGAAAATTAACAACGCATAAGACACTTACATCAGTCATTGACTCACATAGACACATGACAACACCATATACATGTCGATACCACACTTTCCCCAATGAACAAATACTAGTAATGACCCCACCACAAGAAAAAAAAACACAAGGATTGGCAACCCACAACAGATCATTACCATGATTACATCTTAATTATGATTAACATTCTAAGAACATTATTATGAAAGGATAATTTTATCTCTTTTATTTTACCTACAGGTTCTTAAATTCATTTCACAATTCGACTTACAGTTCGACCAATTTAAGTTGGCTCTTTATCTCTTACGACAATCTCCATAACTTACATAATTATTTGGCATATTTCAAAATTGTATACAAAGTTCCTAATTCTCTCATTCTTATTTTAAGCTTATACTTCTCAAATGTTTTTACAAAGTTTAAATTTTACCCTTACTACATAAGTGAATCTGACATGATATCAAGAAAGAAATCTTAGGATTTGAGGGAGATTTAGGTTCAAGATGCATTTTCCCATGAACATTCTTCGATCATGGTATCCTTATTTCTCTAACGTAGTTAAGATAGTTCCATAACTTGTAGAATCCATTCAACATTTTCCACATCAAGAAATTCTATTCAGGTTTATATATATATATATAACTATAACTTTTATTTTCTCGAAGTTTGATCTCACCAAGGTAATTCATATTCTTTGTAACACATGAAAATGTTTAATTCGATTATGAGGACTCTTAGAGTGACATCATTCCTAACCTAAAATCTAGATTTACTCTTAAGTGCTTTACTCTTACATCACACTAAGGTCTCATTATTAGCATCACTTTATAACAAAAGAATTATGAAGGTACTCATCTAACATCTTAAATAAATACATGATTGGAAGAATTATAAACTACACATGAACCAAAAGTGATTTTTGTTCAAGTTAAGATCCCATGTTCCTACATTTCAATATTTCGCATGCAAAATTTATTTTATTCTTAATGTCATAAAGGGGCATAACAAGGGATTATGGGACAAAGTTTATGGTTTCCTAGGATCTCTAAAGTAGAAATATTTTAAATCAATTTGGTTTGGAAATGGTTACTTACCATTTTCTACCCACAAGTTAACCCCTTAATTAGCCAAGGTTTGGTTTAATTTCAATTGCACCTAAGGATCTACACCCCAACCATATATGAGTTTAAGGTGAGAGCACATATTTATGCCAAACAACCTTCATGAAAGAAAAAGGTTTTATGTTGTTAGTATCCAAGGTAAAACATTTATCTGGGAGGAACTAAAGAGCTCATTAGCAAGAGTTTAAGTCATAGCAAAACTATTTCACTAGCTCCATTTGTGTCATCTAGATCCCACATGGAATTCATTCGATCATGAAGTTGATTTCTAGATCTAACTTTGTAAGACTTGGCAGTCCACTAGGATCCCAAGGAAGTGTTTATTTTGCTTACACCAAAAATAGTTTGACCATGTCAAGTTTCTAACTATCGGGTTTACGAAGATGTCACTAAACCTACCGACTATGATGACAACTCAAAATTGGGCTCTTATTTACTTAATCTAGAAGGTGTCATAGAGTGTAAAGTTTAAGTTCATTCTACGGTTTCAATTTATTCTATGCTAAGAAGGATCATGCGAGAAGGATGACATCGAGTGTAGAGATTGAATTTTATCCTAAGGTTTTAGTTTTCCACACTAAAAGGATTCATGCATGAAAGGTAGTTATACACAAGTCTTATACTAGGGTTGAGTGTTTCGTTTAGATATCTTTATTACATTTTTAAGGTAAGGAACACAACACCAATTATTTAATCAACAATTAGCACAATGGAAATGCACTACAAGATATTAAATTCAAATTCATTTAACATATATATATCCAACATTTTTACCAAATGTAAATCTAAATCGAAGTGGTACCTATGATTAAATGCAGATTTTCCAAGGCATCCCTAAAACTAGCATCTCATACAGATTACAAAATTTCAAATAAATAAATTTACTGTAACATAACAATACATAAAAATTTCCTTCTATTAACATTCATAAATTCTAACAACATGCAATGAATCACACCCACATCATTTGCCATCTTACTTGTATCCTGTAAAAACATGTGAGCATGAAATCAGCGATAAATCACTGGCATGGCATCCACCCAAATCTAGCATAATTAATGTTATCTAGTCTCCCATTTACTTTATAATAACAATAATTTACATTTGAAAGGAAAAGGGTTAGAGACATGTATTCATTTCATTTCGTTTCACATCATTTCATAACCAAGGAGAGAGAAAGAGAAAGGAAGGAGAGAGAAACACTATTTTCCCAAAAGTGAAATTTCACACAACAAACCACAAGATAGAGTTCCAAATAGTTGTTTACAAGTGTCAACAAGTTTTCACGGTGGTTAGGTAACCTGATGGGGGTCCTACAACTTCCTTTTTACATTTTCCTATTGGTTGTCAAAAACGTTCAAATCAGGCTCGGAGGCTAAGAAACCATTTTCAAACATTGTCTTCCGATGAGGAAACACACCATGGTTAAATTTCCATGTTTTCACATATATACCAAGAGTTGATAGGAACTAATGGAATTTGGAATTGGCGAATGGTATATGATTGGCGATTACTTTTAAGGGCCATCGGTCGTAAATGCTCTAGTTACAAACAATTAAGAGTTAGCTCGAGGGCTCAGAAAATCCACATCTAAAACTGACATTCGATGGATGAACGTGCAACGAAAAAATTCCTACAAGTTCCCCTATATATGGAGGATTCACTAGAGTCGATGGGACAAAGAACTAGAAAGCGGTTTTCCAATGGTGACAATTTTTGGAGCCACTAGTCATAATTGGTCTAGTTTGACCTAGTTAAACCGCGACCAGAGGCCTACAAAATGGTTTTTTCAAACTATCAATAAAAATGTTTTTCCTCAAACTAAAGGTTCCAAGAAATTTTCTAGTAAAAATACTAGATGTTTGCGAAGGTGGATAAGCATTTTGTTGCTCAGGGTTCAAATGGTCATTCGAGGTCGATTCAAGGATTAAAGTGACTCCTCACATGACAAGGTACATGTAGGAAACTTAACATCTCCTTTCTAGAGTTACGAAGTTTATTTTGCAAGCCTCCGAAAATTGTGATTTATCTATTTTAACAAGGGAGCGGTCAACATATTTACTGAGGGCTCAACTTCAACTTGTCAATAAAAACAGGTATTGAAGCAATCTAGTTTCATCAGGAAGCTTGTTAGATCATCTCAAAATGAGGGTTTGAGTTTATGCTTGTCTACCAAGGAATATTTTAATTATATAAGCTACGGTATGACATCTTTTTTTTTTTGAAAACAAGTTTATTTAAAACTATCAATTCTATGATAATGCTACATTTTAAAATTTTATTTCGCTGCAAATGAACCACTAAAGAAAAAAAATTATAGAAGACAGGAGAGATGAACCATGCCTGGAATTGATCAACAATAGAAGATAGGTGGTTTTTCCCGCACTCCACAAGGCTTCAACTCTCTTTTAGCATTTTGTCAAATAGTTCGTGAGCATCCAAAACTCCACCATTTTGCATTTTCTTGAAAGGTTCCAAGGCCCTTTTAACAAACCCATTTTGTACATATCCTACTACCATTCTTATCCATGAGAACACAATTTTGGCATTTAATCAAATAACTCATATGCCACTAGAAGATGGACATGAGAATCTACAAGTGAATCCACGGCTGTGAAGTTAATTTTCACATCTGAATGATGTATTACTTTATCATCAACCAACTTATATCCACCTTTTTTTCATCTATCTGTGTGATAAGCACTGGGTAATGTAGGTATAGGGTCATGAGGGCATGAATCCCAACTCTAAAACTACACAAAATTTTACGTCGTTCTATCATTTCTTCGCTTAGACATTATTAAAGTAACTCTTTCTCTAACCCCATCTGAATTCGCACCTCTAATGTCGGTCACTTCATCTGGAAGCTCATGTATCAAAATTCGTGTTTTGGAGGCATTTCTATCTCCCACAATGACTGAATCAGCAAGAATTTATTGTTCTTATGGAGGAAAAGTTGTAGTATACACATTTTCATCTTTCTGCTATATTTAGACCAATGACTAGTTCGTAATCCTATTTATTCTTCATCCTTTGCATACAAAATCAAAACAATGGTAGGTAGCAGACTAGTTTCCTCTCAAGGATGATATAAATTTCAAAAGTAGATACAGATCCATTTTTTTAAAGACATTTTGTTAAACAGTTCACTTGCCTTGTGTAAGGTTCCTCATTTTGCATACACGCAAGCCATATCATTTAAAAGTACAACATTTGACACTATTCCTCTATTCTTTATACTTTTGTTGATATACATACCTTGCTCCAAAGAACCCATTAGACACAGGCTGAGAGGATGTTGAGAATGTATAGTTGAGGGCTTCATGCAGAGGAATAGTGAGAGAGCTAAGATCTTTCATAGACATGTGTAGGCTAACAGAAAAGGGCACTTTCTCTACCATAATACAATAACTAATCTAAATAAAGTGCAAACAAATGGAAAAAATTTTGTACGTGTTGTAGATCACATAGTGTGGGTGCTTAGAAATAGACAAAGAAAAATTAATACAACTAGGTGTTAGGCTTGAATCAGATCTCGTAACCTAAATCTTATTCTTTGTATGTAACCAACAACCCACACAGTGACAGGTGTAACACCCACATTTTTCCCACTTAAATCCTCGAGAAAACCCGATAGCAAACATGAAAAAAATATATGGATAGACCAAAAGAACAATATATATATATATGATATTAAAATACCCGCAACAGTGGAATGCTCAAGCATGGGAGACCAACAAGTACATAAAAGAAGTCTATGCCATGGAATGAATGGTCACAACAAACAATAAAAGCTCAAGTTTTATTAATAATGGAGAGGGGTTTAATGTTGGGGGAGGGGCACCGACCCCGCCCTAATCTTAATCTAAAACTCTTAACCAAAAAGCGCGCCGGCCCCACATAGGGTTTTTTTTTTTTTTTTAAATTTAAAAATTCTTGTCAAATGTTAAAGTGGTTACTTTTTTATAAGGTATAAGAAACTAAATTTTCAATTCCGTTTTTCTTTCAAAAATTTATTTTATTTACTAAAACAAAATCTCACACTAAGTTTAATAACTATTAATATATCTATATATGATATGATGTATATTAATTTATTTTATATTAGGAAAGTAATAATATTTATTAGTGATATTTATTAATAAAAGGATTACTTTAATATTGTCAATTTATAGTAAATTCACTAGATGTTATTAATATCCACTTATTGCATATTAATAATTTGTATTTGTTTATTGATTAAATCTGCCGTGATAAGAAGGTTGTGAATTATTTCCGGAGGAAAAAGAAACTTTATATTTTAAATTCATATGGGTATAAATTACCATACACCTAGGTAAGTATAGTGTAGAAAATTGTGCAAGTATTGAGTTGAAACAATTTATCACTTACCAATTTATTTATAAACTTTTTAAGAGGAGTATACTTAATTGTAATTTATTCATTTACTTAAGGACAATTTCTATTGCAATGAAGGTAAAACTAGCTTATAAAATTTGTTCCATCTACTCATTTTTGTATATTCAGTTGGGTAGAAGAAAGTAAAACATACTTGAATGCCATTTTTTTCTCATTCAACATAATTTCCAATAATGCAAGAGGATTAATATTTTCTTTCTATTCAAGATTCTAACTTTTCAACATGGATTTACCATACAACTTCCCAAGAAAACTTAGATTGGAGAAATCTTATTCTTTTCATTATAAAACCCTTAGAAGGTTCACATTTCAAAGAAGTAATGTAAATCACCATAAAAATTTACAAGGATTTAACCAATGAATAAAATTACATCCAATATACTATTGGTACAAAATAATAAGTGAAGATTCATAATAGTGAGGCTAGAAATTCATATGCCTTTCTCCTAAAAGAATCATTATTCCATTGAACTCCACCATCTTCATCAAGTAAAGCACACAAAAATGGGGAGTAGGAAACACTCTCCACCTAACCAAAATATGCAATGAGGGAGAAAAGCCTTCTTCCTCATTGGCCCCACTGAGCCCAACAAGGAAGCAATGAGGGCTATTAAGAAAACCATGGAAACACAAAAACAAATGGCTTCCACATACACATTCAATCAAGTCATTCAATAAAATAACACAATACCAATTTTACAACAATTCCACAAATTTCAAAACACAAAGGCTTCATACTAAATCCATAGAGGAGAAAGGAACATGAGGGTTCTTCTTATGCCTCCTAAGGGCTTGGGTGTCCACCTATGAGCCTCCAAAAACTCCATCACAATACACACAACACTCTTATGCCTCCCTCCAAAAGATACACCACTCTTATGCCTCCCTCAAGAAATCAACACACTCTTATGCCTCCCTCAAGAAAATAAGATAAACACAATTCATATTTATCAACAAGGTGGACATCCCAACCCAACTCCCTCCTAAAAATACCCATTACATTTCTCTTATGCCTCCCTCAATTTTTACCCCCATTTCCATTTCTCCCACAACCTAAGAATCAAATATATTTCCCAAAGTCATGAGCAATAAGAAATCATCAACAACACATATGAGCACAAAAAAATAGCAAGGTAGGAATAAGGGTGAAGATCTACCTTACAAATGAAGAGCGCTTAATATGTAGTGCCCAACAAAAGAAGCTAAAAAAAAATTTAAAAGGAAAAATGTGGATTGTTGCGTGGGCAGGTGGAAAGGCAGGTCAACTTATCTTCTTCTTGCACAATAATTCATGCACTCTAATTATACCTCCAGTTGTTTATCACGTGAAACCCATGTCGAGGTTAAAAATTTAGCAGTCCTTGGATAGTTACATCCATGGAAGGACACACCAATGTAAATAAGGCATGGGTACCCTCTCGAGACCATCTCGTTGTTTCTTCTACGCAACATACAGGCCTTCAACCTGATCAGTTCACCCTTTCTGTGTAATCCCATCTTGCATCAAATGCTAGTTCTAAGGAAGGGTTTGGAAATCCATCAAAGCATATCAGATACATGATATTTCAAATGCTACTGTTGGAAGTGCTCTAGTAGGTAACTTTGAAAATGTCAAAACAATCTCTTGAATTATAAGTAATTTTTCCCAAAACACACGAAAGAAACATGGTTCAATGGAGTACAAACTCTTTGCAGGATATGGACAAATGAGTTTGTTGAAATTATTAAAAATATTCAAGAAAATGTGACTGGTAGGTTCAAATCTGAATTTCCACAACCTTGCTAGCATACTTCCCACTTGGGCCAAGATAAGAGCCTTGGATCTGGGCATGTACAACCATTGCAGAAAATAAAGGGTTTTCTTTTTCTTTTTCATAGGTTGTATTTGCAAGTGCCCTATTTATCATGGATACAAATTATGGAGGAAAACTTTATTCTTTTTTCTTTCTGCATGCACAAAAGTTTAGTGGAAAATGGCTATAAATAATTCAATGGCATAAGCGCTAGTAATAATATTCCACCTACAACTGAATTTTATGTCGGTTTGGTCGACGTTATTTACTATGTTGGCTATCTTGAGGAAACTGTAAACCTTACCATCAACACACCAATTTAACCTATGGTGGTTGTGTGGACATGTTTTGTTGGTACCCCTGTAGATCACATAAGAATATGAGGTTGCAATAAATTACAACAACTATTATTTTGAGTTGGTTTGTCAAAATATTGTAACTTATGTTCTTCTGTCAAACATCTATACATAAGTGCACGGGTCAGGTAGGGTTTGAATGGTAATGAAACCGATGAGGGATAGAAGGAATTAATCCTCTGCCACCATAGTGATAAGTTGGAAATTTCATTTGGATTGTTAAGTCATTCCCTAAGCCAACCAATGGGGTTGTCATTAACCTTCGTGTATGTGTTGACTGCCATACTTCAACCAACTTTATCTCTAAGATCACCTTTACGACTAGAAGTTGGCTCTTCCCACTCCTTTTAGTTCCAGCTTATTAGGACATCTTAATATGGGTTGTGGTGTGCCAGATGGGTCTATCCAAAAGGCCTTCAAAACTTTGAATCAAATTCCATTACAAGGCGTAAAATGGGACTCAACATACTTGGCCAGCACACTCTCTTCTTGTATAAAAATAAGAGTTTCAAGGAAAGCATGTTTAGTAAGGCACTTCGCTACCGTTCGACTGGATGCCTCGAAGATGCATGATCTCTTGGTTTGTGTTGGTGGAAATGCACCTGAAGGGGAGCTTTGAAAATAAATGGGAATCTGGAAACTAACTGGTTCTAACAAGTGTTTCACCAAACTCTGAAGTGGCAAACACTTAATTTTGTTTCCAGACATGGTTCATCTCTCCTCATCTCTCATAATTTTTGTTCTTTAGGTTTCCTTTTTGCAATGAAATGAAGTTTTAAAATCAAAGGATTTTCATATATTATACTGTATAAACTAAACTTGTTTTAAAAATAGTTAAACCGTAAATCGTAACTTATAGGATGCAATATTACCTGGTAGATAATAGACTTGAACCCTTATTTCATTATGATCTAGGAAACATCGCAATGACAAAATAGATTACTATAGTACCCTTTTCCATGGACAGGTTGAAGTTGAGTTCCCTATAAACGATTTGACCTCTCCCTTGTTTAAATAGATCAATTGTGATTTTCTGAGACTTGCAAAGTAACCTTCGTAACTCTGGAAAGGAGATGTTAAGTTTCCTATGTGTACCTTGTTATGTGAGGTGTCACTTCAATCTTTGGATCGACCTTGAATGAACATTTGTGACCCTTTTGATGCCCCTATAGGAGCCTCGTTACACTATTTTGCAATGGTAGGAAGCTACTAAATCTAAAAAGTTGGCTTTCGTTTTGAACCACCATTTGAAACCTAGATAGAGAAATTATTATCTGCCTTTGCAAACCTCTAGTACTTTTACTAGACAATTACATGAAAACTTTGGTTCAAAAAAATCAATTTCGAGTTAGTTTGGAAAAGGAATTTCTGAGGCCTCGAGTCACGAAGATGACAAGCTCAAACTAGACCAATTACGACTTGTTGCTCCAGAAAACATGTCGTTGTTTGAAAACCATTTTCTAGTTTTCAGTCCTGTCGACTCTGATGAATTATCCTTATATAGGGAAACTTGTAGGAAGTTCCTTGTTGCATGTTCATCCATCAAATGTCAGTTTTGGATGTGGTTTTCTGATCCCTCAAGCTCACTTTTGATCATTAAGAACTAGCTCATTTATGATTGTGACCTCGAGAAAACTAGCCACTAATCATAAAGCATTCACCAATTTAGAATTTTGTTAGTTCCTAGGAACTCTTGGTATATAAGTGTGCATGTATAATTTTAACCGTGGTGTGTTTTCTCATTGGAAGAAAATGTTTGAAAGTGGTTTCTTAGTCGCAGAGCTTGTTTGAACATTTTGTAGCTAGCGAGGAAAATCTAAATAAGAAGTTGTAGGACCACTCTTGGGTTGCCAAACCACCATGGAAACTTTTGACACATGTAAATAAGCGCTTTGAAAACTCGATAGTGTAACTTTTTGTGTGAAATAGAACTTTTGACCTTTCTCTTTCTCTCTCCTTGGTTACAAAATGAAGTGAAATGAAATGAAATGAATTCATGTTTCTAAACCTTTTCTTTTGAATGTAAATTATAATTATTATTATATGTAACATCAATTATGTTAGATTAGGATGGATTCCATGCTAGTGATTTATCATTGATTTCATACTCACCTGGTTTTGTAGGATGCAAGAAAGATGGCAAAAGGTGATGTGCAATTCATTATTTCTTATTGTAATTTATATAGGTCATTGTAAAATGAATATATGTATAATGTAGTCTTTTGTTACAGAAAAGTTATATTTGAAATTTTCTAATATGTATGAGATGCTATTTTTAGGGATATCTTAGGAAATGTGCATTAATCACAAGTTCAATTTGATTTATAGTTGCGTATGGTAAAAGGGTTTGATATATATATATATATATATATATATATAGTAAATGAATTTGAAGTTAATATATTGTAATGCATTTTCAGTGTTCAATAAACGATTAATTAATTACTAGGTTGTATTCTTACCTCGTAAATGTAATAAAGAGTTTCAATCGAAACACTCAACCCTAATATAAGATTTGTGCGTAACATGTCTTCATGTGTGATCCTTTTTACCATAGAAGAAATTGAAAACCGTAGAATGAACTTAAAATTTGCACTCGATGGAACCTCCTAGCTTTATGTAAATAAAACCCCTAGTTTGGGTTTACCATCATAGTCGTTATGCTTAGCAACATTGTCGTGAACCCATCTTTTAGGAACGACATGGTCCAACGTTATCTAGAGTATGTGGTTTCCTTCTAGTTTTGGTAACTGCAAGGAGAATTTCTTCTCTTCAGGTCTGAAACCATGTTGAGTGGTGAAGACCACCTTGGAAGTCACCTTATGAGTCCTTGTTCGAAGCAACAACCATGCGGTGTAACCTTACCATCTGTGGAGTAAGTAGAGCTATTACTCCCTTAGTATCCTTTTGGATTGTTAGGTCTTACGAAATTAGATCTAGAAATTAACTTCATCAGCGAATAAAATCCCTGTTGGTTCTAGATGACATAAATGGAGATCGTGAAATAGTTGTTCTAGGTCTTAAACTCTTGTTAATGAACTCCTTAGTTCCTCTCAGCTAAATGTGTTACCTTGGTTCTAACAACATAACACCTTGGTCTTTCATGAAGGTTGTTTAGCATAAATATGTCCTCTCACCTTAAACTCTTTTATAGTTGAGGCATAGATTCTTAGGTGCAATTGGAATTAAACTAAACCTCAGTTGATTGGGAGGTTAACTTGAGGTTCATGTGCAGTTATAGTGCTTCCAATCATATACTTCTTCAAGATGTTAGTCAAATACTTTCGTAACTCCTTTTGTTATAAAACTATGCTAATAATGAGACCATAGTGCGATGTAAGAGTAAATCATATAAGAGTAAAACAAGATTTGAGATTAGGAATAATGTCACTCTTGGAGTCCTTATAACTTAATTAAACATTTTCATGTGTTACAAAGAATATTAAGCTGCGTTGGTCCGATAAAACTTTTAGAAAATAAAAGTTATAGGGTCAAAGCATATAACTGTGTCCCACTTTTTTGTAGTTTTTGTACTTTCAGCAAACTATGTCTGACAACCAAAACATGACCAAACACATATAAAATGACCAAACATGCATTTTTAAGAGGCTATAAATACCAAGGTGCAGGGCATCCAGAATTTACCTGATTTTTTAAATTTTTATAGTATTTTTTAATTATTTATTTACTAGTCAAATTTAAAATATCTTAGGTTATCAACTAGGCCAAAGGGGGTAATGTGTTTTGCAGGTTAAAATATCACAACAAACACTAGGGGGATTTGTGGCCAACCACATTGGAATTCTAGATGAATTCAACAAGGTCATTGTGGTAACTTGTATTTTTTGTTTGTGTGTGTGTGTGTGTGTGTGTGTGTGTGTGTGTGTGTGTGTGTGTGTGTGTTTGATTGTTTTTAGGGATTCCCATGGGGGGATCAGCGTTAAATGTGACCAAGGGTTATGTGTATTTATTTATTTGGTTCCTTTGTTTAGTATGTATGTGTTTTATAAGTGATGTGTTCCCCTTTTATTTAAATAAATTGTGGTAAAGTAATATGAGTAATCATATTGGTAAAAATTAATTAATCAAATTGGGACATAAGAAAGTAATTATTGGAGTTGTTGGATCTTGTATTAAATGTTGTGAGATAAGTGTAAGTAATGTGTAAGTGATGTGTAAGAGATATGTAAGTAAATTTTGGAGTATGAAACACTCCACCTTCTTTTGAAATTCAAATTTTTCCTTGGAGGCTGATTTTGGAGGCTTGTGGGACAAGTTAAACTTGTCCCATACCTCTTAAATTTGCATACCAACCTTACCTATGGTTGGAGAGTTTAAATCTAGCCTTCATTATGCATTTTGTAAGTCAAGTTGTATGCTTTAATTGCACTTTCTTACATGCTCTCAATTTTAGTTCTTATGGGGTGTGGGCTTGATTTGAGTGTGTACGTAAAACTGTCATTTATTCACCTACTTATTTATTGTGCCTTGGAGATGAAGTTGACTTGGGTGTTGAGGTTGAGGATGTGTGATGTGGCATACTACATGGATCCACCTCATCCAATTCTCTTGCCTCTTCTATAAAATTAGAATTCCTTGCCTTGTTTTGGGTAGCTTCACTTTTGCATACTTGATTTGGGTTCAATTATTTTGCTATTTTGAGATCTTGCTTTTGGAGAAGATTGGAGACTATTGCATGCTTATAGATTGTTGATTTTGTACTGTGTTTTGCATTAGAAAGCTTGTCATTTTAGAACCTTGGAACAAAACTCCATCATGGAGAGGTAGGAGCTTGACTTTATTATTGTTCCTTCTTTTATGTATGTTTATGTAAATGTTGTTGTGTGTTTTGGTATGTTGTTAATTGAATGGGTAGATTACCTAAGTGTGGTTTAGGAGGAGACTATGGGGATCTTTCGTGGGGGAGGCATAAGGACTATTTTGTGGAGGAGTTTGGGATGGGTGTTCCAGCTTGGAAAATAAATAACTTGCATTTATTACTTTTTATAGGGGTCCATACTTGGAGGAGGCACAAAAATGTGCGGAGGCCATAAGGGGTACTTGAGGGAGGCATAAGAGTTTGTAGGGATTTTGAAATGAATTTTGGTGGGTTTTAAGGTGGACACCCATTTCCGATTGGGAGGTATAAGCAGCTTTCCCCATAAATATCACTCCTTTGGTTTGCATGAGGAATCCCGAGTGTTGTTTCTGTCTTTTATTTGTGGTTACAAACTCCAAATTTGTTTTGGGTGTGTTTGAAATGTGAAATTACATGTGTGTTATGGACGCCTATTGTTGTAATGAGTTGAAACACATTTCTTATTGCATTGTGGTTGGGTGCTCGGCGGCCAATGAAGAAGGATGGATTCTCCTTTTCATTGGATGTCTTGGTTGGAGTGCCGAGTGTTTCCTTTCCCCTTCCTTTTCTATGATCAAAATGGAAAAAGAAAAGTTTGTGATCCTTGTTGAGATTATTTCTTATTGTAACCCTTTCTCAATTTTAAGTGGATGACCTTGTATATTATTTGTGATGGAAATATTTTTGTATTGGCTATAAAAGTTGTAATTCGAAATGTGAAAGAGATGTACTCTGTTTTATTTTTTAATGAATGAGAAGGAAATTGTATTCTATATATTGAAATTGAGGAATGAAAGAAGAAAGTTGTAAAGAAATCATTTTTGAATTAATGGAAGTTGTTTACCTTGTTCAAATAATTTGGTGTTCATTGGAAACCTATGTTTGAAATATAGTATGAAATCTCTGTTTGGAAAATTGAAAAGTAAATACGCATGAAGAAATGTTATATTACTATGTTCCTTTGAAATGTATGATTTGAAAGTTAGAGTTGTATGTTGGCCTTGAATACTTGTATTGAAAACAAACTTAATATGTTAGATTTGGTTTAGAATGAATTCAGATATTAAATCTTGGTAAAAGGAAAATAGAATCCGTTTGAGTTCAAGTAAAAACTCCATCTTTTTCATTGAATACTTGCAACTATTAATCAAACAATGTCCAGAACGACCCTGCAAACTATGAAGGACTTTTGGAACATTAATACAATCTAAGTAAGATCAAAATGATCCCAAACATACTAAAATACTTAAGAAGTTTTCATTAACCTTTGCAAAATCAGGCTCAGATAGTTTCACAATCATTTTGTTGTCAAATTGGGAGTTTTCAAATTAAAAATCAATCTAACAATTTATACCTTTCAATCAATCCTACCATTCTCCCAAGAGAAATCGTCCATGTATGGTTGACATGTTGAGGATGGAATAATGTCGAATTTGAACAAAAATTTGTAAGTTAAAAACACCAGAGTTTCATCTTAGAAGCCTACGTGAACATTTTCTCAAAATTGACCCTTCAAACTTTATCAAAATTAAAATTTTACAATCCTCGTGTAAAGAAGACATCGAGAAATTTTTCAAACATTCCTTGTTTTGCTAAAAATTAAAAGTACCAAGAGACCCTCGCAAACATCAAAAGTTATGCCCCTTTGAAGTTTTTACTTCATTTCTAAGGGCAAAAAAAAAAATTACTAGCATTGATCAATTGGTAAAAAAAATCACTAGCAGACCCATAGGTCGGAGGGTTTATGTTTTGGGATTGGTAGTAAGAGAGCCAAACCTACTTGCATAAGCGAGAAAAGCAATCTTGATGAATAAATGACAATAAAAAAGAAGTAGATCCACAGAACAAGCACACAGATCTAACGTAAGAAAGATCAATGCAAATAACACACGTATTTAGCACAAAGTCTAAATATTGTATTAATAATTCTTTCTATTACAAAAAGCTCAAAGTCTTTTCTCCTCACTTCTATTTTTCATCTGAAAGATATTCACTCATGCCCAATACAACAAGTATTGGGGTATTTATAGAAGAAGGAGAGAAAAGAAGGCAAAAAGGAGCCAACCACCTATTTACAAAGATATTTACAAAATATCTACAAGGATATACAAAATATCTCAAAGTCATGTTGACTTTTGACAACTTGATGGATGACATCATCCCATGGTGCAACATGGATGATGTCATCATTTGTGCCAACATACTCCAGATATTCACAAAAAGAAAGTCGAAGAAGAGAGAGAAGAAGAAGAAAGAGAAGTTATTCATCATCGTCATCTGCTGGCCGAAAGGGGGTAGCTTTGCTTTTCTGCTTTTGCTCAGGTGACGAGATGTGGAATTGAGCGCGGTATTCCATGAACTTGCTGATCATGGGCCCTAGTTGATCCTGGGAAGGATCCTTGTGTCACTCACTGATCACCTCGCAAGTCTCCCGCTCGTCTATGAGCTTCTCTGGGAGTTTGGAATATTCTTTCTCTGCTTCTATGAGGAACCCGATGAAGTCCCGACAGGCCAGCAGGTTATTGATGGACTCTGCGTCAAAAGTGACCTCTGGCCCCAGCCCTTGTGAAACGATCTCCTTGAAGATCTGGATGGTTTCATCAACTTTTCTTAAGGCGAAGGAAGGAGTAAGCAACCCTGGTGACATGTTGAGAATGATTTGTTCCATTTGGTGCATCGCGTCCAGGGCTTCTTCCTTTACCTTATCGATCTTTTCAAGGACAAATTCCAGTTGATCCACCCGGTAGTCCAGGGTTGAAATGACTTTATTGAGGGCCCTGGGATGACCGAAAACACCGAACTTGACCAGATCTTTGACTGAACAGTCGAACATTTGTTGAAAGGTCTCATGCTGCAGCCTAGCATGGTCAGCTCTTCGATATGGGTCTGCTTGCGCTTGGAGCTCTTTATTCACCTTGTTGATGTTAGATATAAATCAGAGAACTTGGCGATCACTCTTTCACTGTCCTTGAGGATTTGGCTCCTCCAAGCTGAAACTGCCATGCCCTGCTCGCCGATTTTTGCATATTCATTAATTTTATCTGGCTCGAGAGGCTCGGGAGTCTCGGTGGCGGAGTTGTGGGAGGTGCTTGCTTGCCCATCTTACATAAGGCTTGGAGCTAGATGTTTATTTTGCTCTTTCAATAGCCTTTTCTCTTCTTTTGTTTCTTGAAGCTTCTTGCAGAGGGCGTCAACTGCAGATAGGGCCTCTCCCTGAAGGCTTTCAGAAGACGTCCCCATTGTGACTTGGGTCACTGTATAATCTGTGGGAGACAGATCCTTTTTATCCTTGAGAGGATTGGGGTATGCGATCTCCATTACCCTCTCTCCCGAAGCACTCTGAGAGAAGCGTGTGACGGGCTTCTGCTTCTTTGCCCCTTTGGACGGGATTACGGAAAAGTCCATCGGGGCGATGGGAACTTTCCTTTTCTGCTGACTTAAGTGCTGGGAGATCCAGGCTGGACTTATGGGAGAAGGGCCGAGAAACAGAGAAGGGGGCAGCTGCAGTAGTAGAAGGGAAAAACGTGGAGACACTTGGAGGCGGCATCGAGAGGGAGGCCGAAGAAGTGCTCACGGGAGGAAGAGATACTGCAGGAGAGGAAGACATAGGAAGGGAAGGGAGCTCAGAGATGAGAGAAGAAATGGAGGGGGAGGTCGCGAGAGAGAGAAGATGGACGAAGAAGCGGGAGGAATGGTAGAAGAGGGGGGAGAGGACACGACCAAAGGAATGGTCGCTTGAGTCACTCGAGGAGGAGGAAGGAGAGAGAAGAAGAAGGGACGAGAAGGGACCTCGGTTGTTGCGAGTGTGGCGACATCACGAGTGGATGGGCCTATTGGAACATCTTCTTCCGCTTCTTTCTCTGGAGAAGCGGAGTTCTGACTTGTTCGGGTGCGGCGGAAGGAGGACTTGCAGGAGCTTCCTCTTGAGTGGTCTTTGGATTCACCCTCTTTGCCTTTCCTTTGCCTTTAGGCTACTTTGTTTTGATCGAGGAGGTGCGTTACCCAATGGAGAGGTTGTGAAATCAACCCGAGGTAGATGAGTCCGTTCATTCGGCACCGATGCTCTGATTACTGCGCGAGTTTCTTTGACCCTCTCCTCAATTGTCTGAGGTGCTTTAGTCCTATCAATTGCCGCAAAAGGCCAATCATCCCCACCTGTGTCAAGATATACTTGATCCACTTCCTCTTCGGTAGTTTGGTAGCCTTTGGGGATGATGGCTACCCCATATTGGATGATTTCTGCCAAGGCCAAACGAGAATGGTCTTTCCTCCTGAGCTCCACCTCATGATATAGGTCAATGTAGATATCCTCGATCTGAGGGATGTGGATCGGATCGAGCTTAGCCCTTGGCAGACAATTTCTCGGGTCGAAGGTAGGCCTTGCCGGGAAGTCATGTTTCAGATTTAGTAGCTCCAGCTCTGCAAACATGTCTTTTGCCTTGTGGTGAGTAAGACATGTATATCTACCCACTGTGAGGGGGAAAGGAGTTCCACCCTTCTTTCTTTTTAGGCACTTTTCATGATAAGTGATTAGCTGTCTTGACAGCTCTAGTAGAATCAACTTGGGCCGGCATATCTTGGCAGTCTAGTTGGCTCTCCCAAGAAGTTAGCCGCTCTCAGATAAGTGAATGTGGGGAATTGGGTGAGCAGGGCCCCCATTTCTCGGTGGCTGCCCACGATGCTCTTGGTCGTGCGACCGTAAGTCATATTCGGCCTCAACAGGTAGATGATGAAATAGAAAAATGCATCATTGATCTTTGTAAATTGAGGGATGCTATTCTCCAGCTTCAGCTCTGGATAGTATTCATAGATTCTAACTTGGGGCCAAACCCCACTCCGCATCAGAGCTGGATAGTCCCTTTCAGAAGCTGCAGCATAAACAACATAGGAATTCATGTAGAACCTCCCCGTTGTGGGGAATTGTTGCAGCTGCTCTGATATCGTGCTGCTTATAATTTCTGCCCATTCAAAGCGTTGATCGGGCACATTTTTGTTCATTGTTTCTAAATACCGCAGCATCCATTTGTGGAAATAGTGGGCGTCAGGAAGCCCAAACACCCTGCTCAGGAACGTGATGGTGTCTTTGAGCTCCTCGAAAAATCACTGCGGTGAATGATTTGTGTAGCGGGTCACTACTTTCTTGTTCTTGAGATATACTTCATTCATCATGATTGCATGCTTTGATCTTCATTGTCATCCCGGGCTTTGATCTGATCCTCTCGGTGTGGCCACAAAGTGCGGTGATGAGGAATGCGAGTATTATCTCAAAGTGGCGGGCAGTGAGGTTAATTATGACCTCGCCCTTCTCATTTATGACACATCTTGTGTCTTTGTTGTAACTTAGGGCAACCACCATCATGAATTCATTGTTACTTGGCTTGGTAGGATTCCCCGGCAAAGTGCGGGCCTTGCCTATCAGCTTGTCCATCCATGGACTTCTTGTGACCTTCTGAGTCCTGACCCAGAATTCCTCCATATCAATATGACCCAACTCTGAGTCTCTGATGTCCAGGTCACACTCGGCCTGGGAGTCGGGCATTCTGACCCTCTGATACTTATACTTCATTTCTTCTTCTGTGAGCTTGGCCTTGCCTTTGGATTTGGTAGGTCTCTTGCTTGATGTTGACATATGTTCTTCTGAACTTAGCTGCTGATCTGCAAGAATAAGAAGTGAAACCCAATCGAAGAAAGCCATGTCAGCTGCTTGATTTTCCATTGAAATGCTGACAGAAGAAAGAGTTAGCAATTTAAAGGCCTCGGGGCGCATGGCGCATGGATATTGCAGATTGCAGAGCTAAATAGACAAGGCGCATAGGAAAAGGGTGTTGCAAGGGTTAAATCAGCGCCAAAGGGCGCATGGCGCATAGACACTGCATGGGTGCATTTTTTTGTTCTGTAAGACAAGTGCGCCTGCGCCATGTATTTATTTTATAAAGGGCGTAGATTATTTTCATGTTACGGGTACAGGGTGCGCCAAAGGGCGCAGGAATAATGCGTGTAACATCATATGTTCATGCGCCGAAGGGGAACTTGGCGCGGCGCATGGAAGGTCTGCATGACACAATGTTGTTGCGATGAGGGACGCGCCTGCGCCGTTTATAGCTTTGCACTTGGCGCATAGAAAAGGTTGTTACATGGATCTTTGGGTGCGCTAAAGGGCGCGAGGAATTTATGATGTTGCACTCAAGTTTGATGCGCGAGAGGCACATGGAAAGCATTTGCATTTGTGCAGCAAGTGAGTGCGCCATGTGAGGCGCATCTTTTTTTATGATGTAGCGGGTAGGAAATGCGCGCCATTGGCGTGGCCTATCTTTGTGTAACAGGGGCGACAGATGCGCCAAGGGTGCAACTGTCCTTGATGTTGCATGGTATGCCAATGCGCCAAAGGAAAATACAGTTTCCTTTTAGGTTTTGCTTTTTCTCTGAGGGGTTTACATATGGTTAAGCTCTCTTTGCAAGTTTCATTTGGGTGATTGAAATGGCTTAAACAAAGGGGTTTCAAGCTATCATCTCAGAGACAGAGCTTCCTCTACCAGCAGATCTGGAAGAGGAGGAGGAAATGTGGAAAAACAGCAGGGGGGAAAGCAAATTCATGATTTCATTCCTTTTCAATCCAAATCATATCCACAAACAGCCAAAAACCACAAACATGAAGCACAAAAGAAAGAGGACCTCTTACCCGGCTTTTTATAACGAAGAAATGCATGAAAGGGGTCCAAAGCAATCGAAAGAAAGCGGGGGCGGGTGTGTTTGCAAGCTCGAGAAAATAAAATCACGTGATTTGCATTGGTGATAATGGTGTGAGATGCGCGCCTATATATAGGTGAGTAGTAATAAATGCCACCTGACCTTTTTCAAGTGGGCGCACGAAAATTTATCGACATGAGAAAACATGCGCCCTTTGGCGCACCAAAAATGCTTGTCAACACGAAGATATGTGTGCCTTTGCGTGCGAAAGTGGTGTTGACAGAGGAATATGTGTGCCTTTGGCGCACCAAAAAGAGGCGCAACAAATGATATGTTGACAGGAAGGCGCACGCGCCTTGGCGCACGCAGGAAAGACTCAACATAGAGGCGCACCAAAATGCCTGCTGACACAAGAAAGCATGCGCCAAAGGTTTAAAGGGGGCGCATCAAAAGTTGATGTTGCATAGTCATTATATGCGCCCGGCCAAAAAGACCAAAAATGGCTAAGTTCGGAAAACTAAGATTTCCCGGGAAGGGATTTTGCAACGTTCGAAGCGCGAGGATCCTGACGAGGATCGGAACAAAATTTCGGTATGGTTATCTGTAAAATTGCCCTTGCCAATTTTACGGGATAACGGTGGCTCTTTCTGGGGACTATCCCTGAGCAAACTCGGGGTAGAGAATCCCAGATCTCATGTGCCTATCCATTGGGTAGAGAGTCAAAAACAAAAGGGCGTAGGAGGGCAAACAAAGGAACACACAACAAGCGAGAAAGCAAACACATGAAAAAACAAACACACAACTAAAGCAAACTGTACAAAAGAAGAGAGCAAGCTCTACTTCCTGAAGATTTTCAGATGTTGCCCGCTGTAGGGAAGCGGGAGTTTGGTTCCATCCAGATATGAGAGATAGAAACTATTCTCTCCGTTGAGCTGCTTGATCTTGAAAGGTCCTCTCCATAGGGAATCAAACTTTCCGTGCATGCCTTTTGGCTCTCTTCGCTTGTCCCACAGAAGGACGAGGTCCCCACCTGGAAATTTCTTTGCTTAGCTTTTTTATCGAACAGTCTCTTGACTTGATTCTGATGTTCGGTGATCCTGTCGACCACTCTTACTCTCTTTTCTTCGAGCTCTGTCAGATACATGATCCTCTTTTCTAGAGAATTTTGGAAAGTTTCATCTTGATAGCTCGTGCAAGCAGCTTGAGAGCGGGAGTTCAGCGGAAATGGGAAGCTCGGCATCAGTGCCATATAACACTTGAAAAGGTGACATACCGAGAGACCTCTTGGGAGTAATGCGATCTGCCCACAAAGCGTCGTATAAGGACTTGTGCCACATTCGTTGATTCTCATCCACTAGTTTTCGTATGATGGTCACCAAGTTTTTATTCTTGGATTCACTCTGACCATTTCCCTGAGGGTAATAATCTGAGGCGTGAGCCAAAGTTATCCCATATTCATAGCAAAAACTAATAACTTCCCGTGAGGAGAAGTTAGAAGCATTATCAGCAACAATCTTGTTGGGAATGCCAAACCTGACAATGATATTTTCTTTGATAAAACTGCAAACAACCTCGGAAGTGGCATGTTTGTGGTATAGCTTCCACCCACTTGGTGAAGTAATCATTCTTTGATAGGACATAATTATGTCGGCACTCGATTGGGGATTGAGTGCACCAATAAAATCAATTCCCCACTTGCACTGAATGGTTCGTTGACAATGACGGCTGAGGGAAAAAAAGCCATCTTGGGCTTGCTTGAAGAAGCTGCTTGGCAAGGTTCACACTTTTGCTACCGGGTGTTGTATCTTGGAAAAGCGTCGGCCGATAGTACAGCTCGGATGATCTTGTGTCTTTGTCACGGAAGAGGAGAAATGGCCTCCACGAGGCTGAATTATGAAAACTTTCAAGTAACTTCACTGCTTTGTGGCTTGTCGACACATCGCAAGAAGACACCATCTATCCGCGTTTGTATAAGCCGTCATCCCAGATGACATATTTGGCTGCTCTGAGCTTTATAGTGCGCTTCTCCTTTGTAGTTAGGTGAGTTGGACATTCGCCGTAGGTGAGGAAGAAAGCAATATCAGAATACCACTCATCGCTGGTTGCGACAAATAGGACCAGAGGCAGAGAATGGGCTTTCTCCAGTTGGCTTTGTGCTTCATTGGTACAATCATCATTTTCCTCAGGGCTTTCTGAATCTTTGTTTTCAGCCATAAGCTGACATAGGCCCTTGCCTCTTACCAGCTTGGTTGGTTTTATATCCAGGTCGTACTCCTGGACCTTTGCAATCCAATTCCCTCGCAAGCTTCCTAACTCCTGTTGAGTTAGAATTGATTTGACTGCTGTGTCAGGGACCAGACACCACCGTATGAGAATTTAAAATGTAATACCTGAAGTTTTTGACTGCTTTAACAATGGCGAAGGCATGCTTTTCCAATTGAGACATTTTTATTTCGTGAGGCTTGAGAGGAGAGCTCATGAACGCAATCGGAGATTCAACATCCTCTGAATTCTTTTGCATCAAGATGGCAGACACAGTATGCTCAGATGCATAACTATACATGATAAAATCTTTGGAGAAATCGGGACATACAGGCTGGTGCGTGAGTGAGCGGAAGCTTTTATTTCTTCAAATGACCTTTTCCCTTCCTCGCTCCATCGGAAAGTTGGTGACCCCTTCATCATGTTCAATATGTGATGAGTCTTCTCAGCAAAGTCGGGAACAAAACGCTGAGAAAGTTCACCTTTCGAAGAAGAAAGAATGAGCATGAGTCTTGCTTGTAGGCGAGTAAGGCTCACGAATAGCCTTAACTCTTTCGGTATCTATCTTCGTTCCTTCTTTGCTAACAACATGCCCTATGACTTTCCTTACGTGACTCCAAAAATAGACTTTCGGGTTCGGGGAAATCCCATGCTCTCGGCATCGCCAATACTTGCTCGAATGATCACAATGATCATTTCGTTGTTTAGAGAACACAGTTAAGTCATCTAGATAAACCATGATGACCTTCCCCATCATACCTTTGAATGCGAGGTCCATGGCCCGGCTTTGAAAAGTGGCGCCGGCATTAGTTAGGCCAAAAGGCATCTGCTTTGTAGGCAAATGTACCCCGGGGAGTAGTGAATGTTGTTTTAAATTGATCTTGGTGAGACTTCAATCGATTGTAGCACGAAAAACCATCAAGCATGGACGACATTCTACGATCCGATTCTTGCTTGCGAGAACTTGATCCATTATAGGAAGTGGGTAGTTGTCTTTCAAGGAAGCTTTGATTGATTTTGAAAATCTACGCATATGCGTATTTCACCATTCTTCTTGCGCTTTGGCACAATATTTGCTACCCAAGTCTTGTGATGGATAGGAAAGATGATTCTCGCATCGGCATTTTCGAATTTCAGCTGGATAGTACACGAGATCTTAGGATTATAATGCCTCTGCTTCTGGCGAAAGGCTTTAATGTCTTCTTTCAACGGGATGTCATGTTGGACGTCCTTTGGCTTAAAAGACTTTAGATCGGCATAGGACCATGCCAATACATCCATGTATTTCTTTAGCAACTTGACGAATTTCCGCTTCTCTTCAGGCGTGCAACATTTTCCAATGTTCACAAGCTGCGGGTGTTCTACCGAACCTAAATTGACCGGTTCGGTTTCCGGGGATGAGTCGAGCATCATCTCGCCTTTCTTTTTCACAAAGCGATCATGCTGTCGAACAACCGTTCCGGAGAAACCGAGGCCCTTTGGAATTTTATTTCCTTTGGTGACATATGCCGTCGTTCCCTTGGATTCATCGTCTTGATCGGTGGTGATTCACGACACATAGAAGTGGATCCTTCGAAATGCAATTCCTTAAAATTTTCCGCCTTCTCTAGAAAGGCAATGAGTTGATTGTCATCGTTGAATACTTGCCAATGTTGAGAATTATCGGCACGCTTGGGCGGAAAACCACCTCAATGGTGTATTTGTTTGTTTTCAAACCCGGGTGAGGGAGCATGAGGGATCTGAAATGGCCAATGAATCAGCCATGTCATTTTGAGCTCTTGGAATGGATTCTATTGAAAAAGCATCAAACTCTTCAATGTTGTCCCACACTGCATTACGGTAGTGCCTGAGCCTCTCATTCTTCACTTGATATATTCTTTTAACTTGATTCACGACTAGCTCTGCATCACCTTGCACTTTCAGATTTTTGATCCCTCTCTCTCTTGCTGCCTGCATGCCGAGTAACAAAGATTCATACTCAGCGGTATTATTTGTATTGAAAAAACTGCAACTTGAAAGAGAGAGGAATAATCTCCTCTTCGGGAGATATTAGCACGGCTCGGCGCCACATCCCTTTGGTTGCTGTGCATTGCCATGAAGCTGCAAAGTCCAGATCTTATTAAGATCTTCTTCTTGGACGAGAACAACCATTTTGTCAGACTCGGTAGACAAGAAATAGTTCCCCATCCCTGATGATTCAAAAAGAATTTGAGCTTTGGGGTCCTCAGAGTTAGTAACCAAGTACTTCTTTTGTGATTATGGCTCCAAAGTCTGCATTACACCTTTGATGGGGATTCTAGCTTTAGACCAGTCCATATGAATTTCCCCACCAACTTCGCATTTGCAAAAACTTCTTGACAAAATTTCGTGAGGCTCTTTGGAATGTCGGCAACGAGGCGGTCATCTTTACTCTTTTTCTGGGAATGCTGCAAAAAAGCTGCGCGTCTTTGATTTGACCAATCAACGGCACCTGCTTGGTTTCCAAGGAATAACATCTGCCAAAAGGCTTGGTAAGGGTGAGGCCCAAAGCATGGGTGACTTTTGCCGGCATGACGTTATCAGAAGCTCCCGAATCAATTATGCAATTACTTAGCTTGTGGCCATTGATTAGGAGGGAGAGATAGAAGGGCTCTATCTTGCCTGATGCAGATGTTGAGGCAACATTTATGCGGGATGCGGGAGAGAGTGGAAAGGATTCCTTTTGGGAAACACGATTAGTTATAATGACTTGACTTTGAATATACTTAGTCAATCTCACAAGTTGTTCGGGATTTGACTGAAGATACTCGGCTTCAGACATTTGGATCTTGGTTTTTTTAGCATGATCTATGATATCAAATGCGGCCAAGGGTTGCGTTGGTGAAGGAATGAGTCCCTCACTTCGTGATGGTGGAGTAGGATTATTGGTCTTGATAGGAATATGAGAGGGCTGATTTGGAGGAGAGATGGGGGGAAAAGATTTCCTTGTAAAAGACTTAACAGGGAGTTGAGTAGGAAGAGGATTACCTCTTTTAGCAATGGTTGGAGGCGCGTTTGACGGCCTTCTCCTTCTGCACATGGGCAGCGACCTCTGCTTCTTTTCCTTGCGAGCGGGTAAAAACAACATATGATTGTCCACTTGCATAGCCCTGGGTACCCTCCTCTTCATCAGATTCTTCCTCATCAAATTCCATATACCCGATAGTAGAGTCACCAGTCGGCTCACTGACGTCTTGATCATCTTCGCCTTGAGACGAAGGTTCTTCATAATCTTGTTCCTCTTCTTGATTTTGGCTAGAGCGTTGTGGAGAGGAGCCTCAGCGCCTTGACCGCGGAGCGATTGCGAGGTAAGCGCGGCCTTTGAGGAACATTGTTGGAAATGAAGTTCCTCCGTGGAATATCCGGTATGAGGAACTGGGAGAAGCTTGGGCTAACTGCTTCTTTAATGCAAGTAAGTCGTTCGCCATCTTTTGAAATACCGGATCAGACGAAGTAGTGGGAGAAGGGTCCGAAGATTTAGGCTTGGATGATTCCTTTTTCAATTCGCCAGATATTATCAAATTATCTTCTATTCGAATGGCAGCGGCCTGGGTGAGAATCAAGGTAGCCACTCGCTCTTGAAGGAGTAAGAAACTTACTTTCGAGCTCATAGCGTTCACGAAGAAACATTCTTTGATTTTCGGTGTTGGAAGCATGGCATGGGGACACGGTTGATTAATGCATTGAACCTGGCGATAAAATCGCGCATGGTCTCATTGGCCTCCTTCTTCGGGTGAGTGATCTGTGATAATAATGCAAATGCATCTTCTGAAGGCTTGTACCTGTCTTCAAAAGCATCCCATGAGGTGGCTGGTAAGTAATAGATCCGGCGGCAAATCTGAAACCATTCATTTGCGGGTCCTTGTAGAGTTTCCAGAAAAAGGTGAACCGACACATCTTCGTGAGTTACATCCAGAATACTGCATGACATGATGAATGCAGATATGTGTGAATCCGTGCTTTGGTTTCCGCTCCCGTCGAATTTGGGAAAATTCTTTCGGTTTCCGTGTGGGAGCGCGTGGACAGGATGTGGTAATGCGAGAGGACCCATAGCATTTCCCCATGGCACCGCCATCTGGACAGCTGGAAAAAGAACACGGGCTGGAAGCACAGTTCCAGCTTTGAGCGTGCGAGCACTCTACAAAGGGATGTGGAGGCTCCTTGTGAAAACCGGTTCTTCGTGGAGGTGAGGCGCTTCTGGCTGACCGATCAGTTGAACTTAGTGTTGAAAAGCGCCGGTGTTACACTGAAATTGTGCCTCTGAAGCAGATCGAAAGTAGGATCGACTTCTCCATGAGCTCCTGCTACGGGTAAATGGCTCACTGCCAGCGTACCTTCCAGATCTGCTGATGTTGTTGAGCAGATTTAAAATTTATTTTTGGTTGTACTTGCTGATTTTCTGGCTTTTCTGACAAAAACCAGCAGCATGTACTTTTCTAAATATTTAAAAACTATCCTCTTCTAAAAACCGTTTTGCGGTTAATGACAAATAACAGTGAGGATAAAATGACAGTGAAGATTAGCAAGCTGATTTTCAGATCTAAATTTGACTTTTTCAAAGAGTTTGAAATTTTTGGTAAACAGTCAAAAACTCAGATCTACGGCAAAATACAGGTTTTTATAAAAACTCAGCGAACTAAAGATCTTCAGCTAGGCCAGATCTATGGATCTCAGAAGAAAATTTTCAATTTGGGTCACTTTTGCAAAATTTTGGATTTTTGACAAAAAGTTAAAGTTTGCAAACAGATAGTGATTTTTCTGATTTTTTAGATTTTCTATCCTACCACTATCATAGATCGATAGATACATTCGTTCCCAGTAGAGTCGCCAAAAGCTGTTGGTCGAAAATGCATCGCTTGGGCGAGATCTATGGATAAGCGAGCCAACGGTGTGCGGGGCATAGCCCCTCTTTGAGTCGTGCAAAGTGGCCCGGTTTATTGCTATTCTACCGGCGCGGGAATGCATGCAAGTCTCACAATATTCGCCTTCGGGGGTTTGGGATCTCATCCCGGTAGGGTGTTTCCATTTGCGAAAAGAAAGGAATGAAAGAGAGGATGAAGAAAGATCGGATCGAAGAAAGAAAAGAAATGAATTCCAAAGAGAAAGGTCGGAGGGTTTATGTTTTGGGATTGGTAGTAATGCAGAGCCAAACCTACTTACTTGCATAAATGAGCAAAGCAATCTTGATGAATAAATGACAATAAAAAGAAGTAGATCCAGCAGAACAAGCACACGAGATCTAACGTAAGAAAGATCAATGCAAATAACACACGTATTTCACAAAGACTAAATATTGTATTAATAATTCTTTATGTTACAAAAAGCTCAAAGTCTTTTCTCCTCACTTCTATTTTTCATCTGAAAGATATTCACTCATGCCCAATACAACAAGTATTGGGGTATTTATAGAAGAAGGAGAGAAAAGAAGGCAAAAAAGGAGCCAACCACCTATTTACAAAGATATTTACAAAATATCTACAAGGATATACAAAATATCTCAAAGTCATGTTGACTTTTGACAACTTGATGGATGACATCATCCCATGGTGCAACATGGATGATGTCATCATTTGTGCCAACATACTCTAGATATTCACAAAAAGAAAGTCGAAGAAGAGAGAGAAGAAGAAGAAAGAGAAGTTATTCATCGTCGTCATCCTGCGGCCGAAAGGGGGTAGCTTACTTTTGCTGTTGCTCAGGTGACGAGATGTGGAATTGAGCGCGGTATTCCATGAACTTGCTGATCATGGGCCCTAGTTGATCTGGGAAGGATCTTGTGTCACTCATTTGATCGCCTCATGCAAGTCTCCCGCTCGTCATGAGCTTCTCTGGGAGTTTGGAATATTCTTTCTCTGCTACTATGAGGAACCCGATGAAGTCAGACAGCCATGCGAGGTTATTGATGGACTCCGCGTCAAAATTGACCTCTGGCCCCAGCCCTTGTGAAACGATCTCCTTGAAGATCTGGATGGTTTCATCAACTTTTCTTAAGGTGAAGGAAGGAGTAAGCAACCCTGGTGACATGTTGAGAACGATTTGTTCCATTTGGTGCATCGCGTCAGGGCTTCTTCCTTTACCTTATCGATCTTTTGAGGACAAATTCAGTTGATCCATCCGGTAGTCAGTGAAATGACTTTATTGAGGGCCACAGGATGACCGAAAATGCCGAACTTGACCAGATCTTGGTGAGCAGTCGAACATTTGTTGAAAGGTCTCATCTTTGCTGAGCCTAGCATGGTCAGCTCTTACGATATGGGTCTGCTAATGCTTGGAGCTCTTTATTCACCTTGTTGATGTTCGAGATATAAATCGAGAGAACTTGGCGATCACTCTTTCTTTGTCCTTGAGGATTTGGCTCCTCAAGCTGAAAGCGCCATGCCCTGCTCGCCGATTTTGCATATTCATTAATTTTATCTGGCTCGAGAGGCTCGGGAGTCTCGGCGGCGGTTGTGGGAGGTGCTTGCCCATCTTACGTAAGGCTTGGAGCAGATGTTTATTTTGCTCTTTGATAGCCTTTTCTCTTCTTTTGTTTCTTGAAGCTTCTTGCGAGAGAGGCGTCAGCTGCGAGATAGGGCCTCTCCTGAAGGCTTTGAGAAGACGTCCCCATTGTGACTTGGGTCACTTTGTATAATCTGTGGAGACAGATCCTTTTTATCCTGAGAGGATTGGGGTATGCGATCTCCATTACCCTCTCTCCGAAGCACTACGAGAGAAGCGTGTGCGGGCTTACGCTTCTTTGCCCCTTTGGGCGGGATTACGGAAAAGTCCATCGGAGCGATGGGAACTTTCCTTTTCTGCTTTGACTTAAGTCTTTGGGAGATCAGGTGGACTTATGGGAGAAGGACCGAGAAAGAGAGAGAAGGGCAGGCTGCGGTAGTAGAAGGGAAAAACGTGGAGACACTTGGAGGCGGCATCGAGAGGGAGGCCGAGGAAGTGCTCACGGGAGGAAGAATCTGCGGGAGAGGAAGACATAGGAAGGGAAGGGAGCTCAGAGATGAGAGAAGAAATGGAGGGGGACAGGTCCGCGAGAGAAGAGAAGATGGACGAAGAAGCGGGAGGAATGGTAGAAGAAGGGGGAGAGGACACGACCAAAGGAATGGTCGCTTGAGTCTCTCGAGGGAAGGAAGGAGAGAGAAGAAGGGACAGAAGGGACCTCGGTTGTTGCAGCGGTGGCGACATCACGAGTGGATGGGCCTATTGGAACATCTTCTTCCTTCTTTTCTCTGGAGAAGCCAGAGTTACAACTTGTTCGGGTGCAGCGGAAGGAGGACTTGCAGGAGCTTCCTCTTGAGTGGTGCTGGATTCACCCTCTTTGCCTTTTCCTTTGCCTTTAGGCTGCTGTTTTGATCGAGGAGGTGCGTTACCCAATGGAGAGGTTGTGAAATCAACCCCGAGGTAGATGAGTCCGTTCATTCGGCACGATGCTCACATTACTGCGCGAGTTTCTTTGACCCTCTCCTCAATTGTCTGAGGTGCTTTAGTCCTATCAATTGCTGCAAAAGGCCAATCATCCCCACCTGTGTCAAGATATACTTGATCCACTTCCTCTTCGGTAGTTTGGTAGCCTTTGGGGATGATGGCCACCCCATATTGGATGATTTTACGCGAGGCCAAAGCGAGAATGGTCTTTCCTCCTGAGCTCCACCTCATGATATAGGTCAATGTAGATATCCTCGATCTGAGGGATGTGGATCGGATCGAGCTTAGCCCTTGGCAGACAATTTCTCGGGTCGAAGGTAGGCCTTGTTGGGAAGTCATGTTTCAGATTCAGTAGCTCCAGCTCTGCAAACATGTCTTTTGCCTTGTGGTGAGTAAGACATGTATATCTACCCCTTTGTGAGGGGGAAAGGAGTTCCACCCTTCTTTCTTTTTAGGCACTTTTCATGATAAGTGATTAGTTGTCTTGACAGCTCTAGCAGAATCAACTTGGGCCCAGCATATCTTGGCAGTCTAGTTGGCTCTCCCAAGAAGTTAGCCGCTCTCAGATAAGTGAATGTGGGGAATTGGGTGAACAGGGCCCCCCATTTCTCAGTGGCTGCCACGATGCTCTTGGTCGTGCGACCGTAAGTCATATTCGGCCTCAACAGGCAAGATGATGAAATAGAAAAATGCATCATTGATCTTTGTAAATTGAGGGATGCTATTCTCAGCTTCAGCTCTGGATAGTATTCATAGATTCTAACTTGGGGCCAAACCCACTCCGCATCGAATTTGGATAGTCCCTTTTGAAGCTGCTGGCATAAACAACATAGGAATTCATGTAGAACCTCCCGTTGTGGGGAATTGTTTGCAATTGCTCGATAGATTGTCTTGCTTATAATTTTGCCCATTCAAAGCGTTGATCGGGCATATTTTTGTTCATTGTTTCTAAATACCATGAGCATCCATTTGTGGAAATAGTGGGCGTCGGGAAGCCCAAACACCTGCTCGGGAAGCGTGATGGTGTCTTTGAGGCTCCTCGAAAAATCAACTGCGGTGAATGATTTGTGGCCAGCGGGTCACTACTTTCTTGTTCTTGAGATATACTTCATTCATCGATTTGCATGCTTGATCTTCATTGTCGTCCCAGGCTTTGATCTGATCCTCTCTTGGTGATGGCCCCACAAAGTGCGGTGATGAGGAATGCCGAGTATTATCTCAAAGTGGCGGGCAGTGAGGTTAATTATGACCTCGCCCTTCTCATTTACGACACATCTTGTGTCTTTATTGTAGCACCGGGCAACCACCATCATGAATTCATTGTTACGGCGTGGCCCAGGATTCCCGACAAAGTGCAGGGCACTGCCTATCAGCTTGTCCATCCATGGACTTCTTGTGACCTTCTGAGTCCTGACCCAGAATTCCTCCATATCAATATGACCCAACTCTGAGTCTCTGATGTCCAGGTCACACTCGGCCTGGGAGTCGGGCATTCTGACCCTCTGATACTTATACTTCATTTCTTCTTCTGTGAGCTTGGCCTTGCCTTTGGATTTGGTAGGTCTCTTGCTTGATGTTGACATATGTTCTTGAACTTAGCTGCTGATCTGCAAGAATAAGAAGTGAAACCCAATCGAAGAAGAAAGCCCGTGTCATTTGCTTGATTTTCCATTGAAATGCTGACAGAAGAAAGAGTTAGCAATTTAAAGGCCTCGGGGCGCATGGCGCATGGATATTGCAGATTGCAGAGCTAAATAGACAAGGCGCACAGGAAAAGGGTGTTGCAAGGGTTAAATCAGTGCCAAAGGGTGCATGGCGCATAGACACTGCAGGGTGCATTCTTTGTTTCTTTTGTAAGACAAGTGCTTTGTGCTGCATGCCATGTGTTTATTTTATAAAGGCGCAGATTATTTTCATGTTACATGGAGTGCGAGGGGTGCGCGAAAAGTGCGGGAATAATGCGTGTAACATCATATGTTCATGCGCCGAAGGGGAACTTGGTGCGGCGCATGGAAGGTCTGCATGACACAATGTTGTTGCGATGAGGGGGCGCGCTGCGCCGTTTATAGCTTTGCACTTGGCGCATAGAAAAAAATGCTTGTTACATGGATCTTTGGAGTGCGCCTAAGGGGCGTAGGAATTTATGATGTTGCACTCAAGTCTGATGCGCCAAGTTTGATGCGCCAAGAGGGCGCACGGAAAGCATTTGCAGCAAGTGAGGGAAGTGCGCCATGAGGGCGCAGCTTTTTATGATGTAGCAGGTAGGAAATGCGCGCCATTGGCGCTGCTCTTTGTGTAACGGGGATGACAGATGCGCAAGGGCGCAACTGTCCTTGATGTTGCATGGTATGCCAATGCGCCAAAGGAAAATACAGTTTCCTTTAAAAGTTTGATTCTTCAGAGGGGTTTATATATGGTTAAGCTCTCTTTGCAAGTTTCATTTGGGTGATTGAAATGGCTTAAACAAAGGGGTTTCAAGCTATCATCTCAGGACAGAGCTTCCTCTACCAGCAGATCTGGAAAGAGGAGGAGGAAATGTGGAAAACAAGGGGGGAAAAAAATTCATGATTTCATTCTTTTCAAATCAAATCATACCCCAAAGCAGACCAAAAACCACAAACACAAAAGCACAAAAAAAAAGAGGACCTCTTTACGGCTTTTTATAACGAAGAAATGCACGAAAGGGGTCCACAAAGCAATCGAAAAGCGGCGGGGTAGGTGCGTCTTGTTGGCGAGCTCGAGAGAAAATCACGTGATTTAAAAGAAAAATCACGTGGTGCTCTATATATAGTGTAGGTGCAGCAAAATGCGCGCTGACCTATTTATAGGTGAGGTAGCAATAAATGTGCCACCAACTTTTTCAAGTGGTGCACCAAAAAGCTGTCGACACGAGAAAACATGTGCCCTTTGGCGCACCAAAACACTTGTCAACACGAAGATATGTGCGCCTTTTGCACGAAAGTGGTGTTGATAGAGGAATATGTGCGCCTTTGGCGCACCAAAAAAGCGCAACAAATGATCTATGTTGTGAGGAAGGCGCACGCCTTGGCGCAGTAAGAAAGAATCAACATAGAGCTTGGCGCAAGAAAGACTCAACATAGAGGCGCACAAAAATGCTAGTGACTTGACACAAGAAAGCATGCTGCGAAAAGCTGGAAAGGATTTAAAGGGGTGCATGAACATGTGATGTTGCATAAAACCACAGCCCAATGGTTGGCTTACACGTGGCATCATCTAGCTTGATGGAGGTACAGGTTACTTTTTAACCTTTGTGCATCTCATCCCAAAATTCTTAATTTTCTAAAGATTCCTGCAAGTTCATTTTCCCTACTCGAATCCAAGCTTGACACGTGGCGCCTTGGGCATCGGTGGAGGTGCAAATCATTTTGATCCCTTAATACTTCTCAAAAAAAAGGTCATAACATTAAATTATTCTGGTGACTCACCTTCCATTTGGTTCAAATTTTTTCGGACACATGTCCCCTTACAGGCTCACAGGTGCGAGGAGGTAAATTGTGCCTTTGTCCCAAAAGGGAAAAAGTGGTAAATGCCTCCCCACTCTGCCGACTTGCATCTAGGAAAATTTTTATTCCCCACTCGGTCTAGTCTTCTTTTCTCCTCTAGGTGAAATTTCTCTGTGAATTCCATAGGCTGAGTTGGGGAAAAGTTTCCTTCCCATGTGCATAGGCACTGCTTTTGGGAAAATTTTCACCCCATGTTTCGTCACCTATAACTTGAGAAATATGAGGAGTTAGGAGGACTTCTTTATATCACCGGAAAGGTGAGGAAATTCCCTATCTAATGGGAATGTTTTTAGGAATATTTAATTGAATTACTAATGGGGAAAATAAAATTGAATCCTTAACCAAGTTAAGGAGTGGGTAAATAAGAATTTACTCTGATAATTTTAGATATGTATTCTTCCTCCCATGTAATTAAACCTTGCTCTTGTCTTGGATCTTGTGGAATTAAATACCTTGGGTATTTAATTTTTTTGGTCCCTTAACCTTAAAATTTTAATCAGGAAATATTTAGCTAAAATATTAATGTAATCAGTGATTAAATTAATCCCTAAGGAGATTTGAGCTAGGTGTGGATTTATGACACTTATTGTTTTATAATGTGGAATTATTAATTGTTATAATTTGGGAATAGTTATTAGTTGAATTTAATTGTCCTTGACACTTTGGTTGTTAACACTTGGAATTTAAAAAAATAAAATTATTCCATAATTTTTCTAACTAAACCTAGGTTGTTCTTGGGTCTCAAGTGGAAGTTTTTAACAGGAGTTACACTTGGTATCAATCAGCTATGTGGGTTCAAACATTGGACTCTTGGGCACAATATAAAACTTGAGACATGAACTATAAACCTAGCACACTTTTAAATCTAGAAAACAACCTTATTTGAAGATTGATAAAAAATACATATGAAGAAATATTATATTAATTTGTTCATTTGAAATACCAAATTAAAATAATAAGTTTTTTGAATTGTTGTACTTGCTTAGTGGCATTTTGTTTAAACCTGCGTAACTAAGAATGTCAAATTAAATTGATTTTTTTAAACTTCTAGAGTAGTGGAAACTTGGTTCTCCTTTAAAAATGTGTTTTTTTACAAGTCCTAAATCTTGATTTAATTGTATGATGCATTAAGCCCTTTGGAGACCCTTATTAGAGTTGTTGGAATGATAAATTCTATGGTGTGATTCTTGTGGTTGGACAATAGTGGTTGTGTTCTGGGGTTGGGAAGAGTTAATTAGAAGTTGTTTAGAGCTTCCTTCCTTCAGTAGTTAGGAAAGATGGTTTGGTTGTCGTTCATGACCCAATCCTACGTATGTGTCCTTGGAACTGACCTGGAGGTAGAGTACCACTATTGGCGGCCATGAAGGGCTGGGAAGTGAATGTGGTGTTAACTTTTGTGTTTAAATTTGTAAACTTGTGTCATTTTATCAAGGACTAGCATCTTATTTTATGATTGGATTGAGAATCTCTGAGGCTCTTTTAGTTATTTATATTTTTGCGAGAATTTTTAGACTTTGTAATGCGGCTACTTAGCCACTTTCCTTGATTTTCAACATATCTTGGATTTTATTTTAATTGGTGACTCAGAGCTCGTTATGTTGTTGGCTACTTAGCTAAACATTATGTGGTTCCTTCTTGCATGATGATGAGTTGATTCTATACTTTTTGTATTCGACATTTCATCATATGGGGATCTGACCTAGCTATCTTAATGTCTTCTTAGGTGCTTAAAGTTATTCCTTGGTTTTGGATGCACGGAACCTTGAGTGTGTCTAGGATCTTAGAGTGAATTTTCATTGCTCGACCTTGCTAGATATAGAGTTTGTTGTGTTGTGCGTTCTAGTTGGCAAGTCTGTTAGCGGTGGTGGTGATTCTCTTACAATCCAGTAAGAGCTTGAACCTCATCAGAGTAGAGGTGTTTAATTATGGGTTGATGAATTATGTTAGGATTGGATTTCTTTTGGCTAGCTATGGATGTTAGTGGAAAAGTGTTATCTGGTAGTGGCTTTTCTTCGATGGCATGCTAAGTTTTATCAGGATTTCCTTATTTCATTATATTAAGTAGTGACTTGAGGATTGTATGCATCTTGGTAATTATGGTTAGAATTAATCCCATTCAAGTATTGTGTGTAAATTAAGTTTGTTTTTTCCTTTTTACCTATAAATAAGTCTACACTTTCCTTAACTTTTTAAGTTACTATGAATAACACTCTACGACCTATTCATTTTGAATTACGTGGAGACACTTATGGATGCTTTTATTCTTTTGGACCATGCCACTGGTGATGTTAGTGTAATTAGACAATAATAATTTAATCTTGGTGGTATTTTATAATGTGATTCTTCTTGTGAAGCTCAGTAAATCTTGGTCGTAAAGCCATGTTGAAGAGATAGTTGATTGTCCTGCTTACATTTGATGCTTTCTAGTGAGTGCGTGGTGTTCTTATAGTTAAAATATTTCCTTATAATTTTGATTTCTTGGTTGGTGGTATCATGTGCTAATATGGGTGTACATTTTAAAACTTTCCTTATCTTATTAGGTCGATAAAATGTTTTTGCCAAAACAACAAACATTGTTAAACCCTAGCAGATCGGTAAAAGTAATTATACTTTCTTAATGGACCTTCCTTGTAACTTCTTTCAAGAACCTATAGAAATTAACTAGGAATGTTTTATGATACTTATATTTAGTGGGAAAATATCAAAATATTGTTACGATCCATGTTGGTTGATTTTTTCCTAGTTCTAACAAAATTAATAATATGTTTTCTATGTTGAAATTCTCTTGTTTCCTTGGAATTAAAAATGTGATGTGTTGATTTACCTCTCTCTCCCATAAAATTAATAGTGTTTTATGTTTACCCTTCCTTCTCATTAAATTTTTAATTGACAAGTTGACTCACCCAAACATCATAGAACTTTAATTGAGGATATTTGGCCTTGAAGCGTAACAAATAAAGTGGAACATAGAAAGATAAAATGGTCAGTGTTTTAACCTTGGTAGATTAATAGAAGAAATAAAAACCATGTAGAAGAACAGGAAGGGAAAAAAAATGTCCATCTACCTCCCCTATGAGTAAAGTAAATACTTTTTCTTTTTTCTACCTTTGCGAGAATGATGAGATATCATGCCCGCTCAGTGGTCCTTATAACACAAAACTTGTGATGCCATACTAGGAGGAAGTTTAATAAGAAAACTCGTAAAGGAATGTGCTTAGAAAATGAAACTACCACTTTTGACTTAATTAGATGAGTTATAAAATAAGTAAGATTTATGTGTATTGAGTGCAATGTATAGTTAAACCTATAGTTCTATTGCCTACCTGGAATTGTGAAACACCTGTGGATAGTAATGTGTTCTAGTTTCCTAGTAATTTCTTATGCATAGATGTACGTGTCTTTCCTTGTGGGATTTCTGGGTCGTCATACCCTTGTCGTCCCTTAGCTAAACAATTTTGAGTTGTAGCCTTTTGAGTTTGGGTTCTATCTCTGTTTTTAAGGAAAGAAGCCTCCTTATGTGTTGTTGTAGTCCTTGATAACCTAGATCATTGTAATTTTAAGGAAACATATGTTAAGGATATAAAATAACTTTGGGAAGTCTTATTTTCTTCATATTTTCTTGTGTCACCTTGTTATTTTTACCCTTTTTTGTTATGATGGAAAGTGCAAGATGATGTTTTTAGAGCTATTACTCACTTTTGATACGATACACCCTTAGATTTTAGTTGGACCTCGTGTTACTGTTCTTCTCCTAATGACATTGAGTGCTATTTAGTGCTATGATTTATGCATGTGCTCTCATTATGATTATTCTGAGCTTGACTAGGAAATAAGATAAATGAATCCCATTATTTTATTGTGAATGGTACTTGTGTTATTGATATGTTAGTTGTCGGGGAGATATATATATCTTTATTTTATTAAATGGTTGATGTCTCGCATTTGATTGGTGTGATGTGTTTGATTCTTAAAACAAAAGTGTTAAAAAAATAAGACTATAGGAAACCTTGTGGTCATGAATTTGCTTAGTATTACCATGAAAATTTGTTGTGCCCTCTCAAGTTATATAAGTTCTTTACATAAATGTTTTCCTTGATTGTAAATATTTTGTTGATTTAGGTGTCCTTCCTTATTGATTAACCTCATCTTGTGTGACCTCAAATTGTGGAGATGCCAACATGTGGCACGCATCCCCTTAGTTATATATATGGGTTCACATGGGATATAATATTATAATGTATATGGGTTGATGGAGATGCCGACATGTGACACACATCCCCTTAGTTAGTTATATGGGCTCACATAGGGATTAATTATATTGGGTAATGGGTCGGCCTACATTGGGATTAGGTGTTACCCATCCTATTTAAAGGATGTGAGTATCATTATGAGCAGGTCATGTATGTATGAGTTGAGTCTTCTACTTGGTAGAGGTGTATTGGAGGTGTCCCCCTTGAAGTGGATTCCCATCTTGGGAGATTATGGAGTTACTCCTTCCTTAAGGAACATTGTATGGTGTTGCCCTACCTTAAGGATATTATTGTAAATATTTTTCATATTAGGGTATTTTTTCCTCCCATATATCTTGTGTTGAGTTATCTTCTCGCAATTTATTATATGTAAGGTTCTTATCAAGTGGTATCGAGTAGTGATCTGGGTAATTTGTGGGATAAAACCTAATTTTGGTGATTCATCTATATCTTTGACTTCAATTTTTTCATATATTTTTAGTGGGGAGTGGATACAAAGTTCAAGTGATATTCCCTCCAAATTTCATATTATTTGGAGCAGTTTTGCAAAAGTTGTGTATGTTTTAGGGTTGAAACCCTAATTCTACAGTTTCATCTATATCTTTTGAATAATGACGAATTAGGAAATAATTGTTTTTGGATTGATGGTAATATATTCAAAGGTGATACCACTGAAATTCAAAATTTTTGGATCTAGTTTGTCAAAGGTATTTCATTTTTATTTATTTTTATTATTTTGATCCACAAGCCACAATTTGAAGAATTTTCCTGAATTACTTAAATTTTCAGAAACCTATCAAAAATTAAATTGGGGTTTGTGTTCTATGATTTCTTATTTTGGCTTAATGTTAGGTGAAGGGGTTAGAATAAGGTTTGATCAAAAGGGTCTATTCCTAAAACCCTAGTTTTGTGGATCATGGGGATGGTAGCTTTTTTTAGAGATGGAAGGATTGCTGCTAGATAATGGTGGAACAAATTTAGGGTTAAATTCTCTTAACTATCAGATATTTGGTTATTCAAGTTGTGGATTAGTGGCCCTACACAAATTTGGTTTTTTTAGTTTTAAAAGGAAAATTCTAATTGGTCTTTGGAGGAACCTGAACAAGTTTTCATGGATAGATGGGTAACACAAGAAGAAGAAGACAAAGCAGAAGAAGAAGAAGAAAAAGAAAAAGAAGAAAAATTAGAAGCAGAAGCAACATCAAAAGAAAAAGAAAAAGAATAAGAAGAAGAAGATGTTGATGATGAAGCTGCTACACAGGATAGTGCATCTCCAAGGAAGGAAGCTTCAATATTTCAGTTTGAAGGGTGCATTCAAAGAAAAAAGGTAATTGTTTCCATAAACCCTAGTAGCCAATATAACTTCATCAATATGGATGTAGCTCACAATCTACATGTGCAAACAAAGCATATCAAGGAATCTCAAATGGATGGTAAGAAAATTCAAGTTTTTGAAGATTTAAAGCTTTCTATGGATAAATATGTTTTACATTCAGATTTTTATGCTTTAGATATGGATGGTATGGATATTGTTCTTGGATATCCTTAGTTAGAGACATTGGGAACAATTAATATTAATGTGTAAAAGAAATTCATGAAATTATGGTACAAGTGAAAGAAAATTACATTGTAAGATATCACACTTAGTAAGGAAAAAAATAATGTAAAATTGGATCATGAAGATGAATTTGAAGATGGTTTAGAAGGGAATAAGGATAAATTAGGAGGAGAGGATGATGAAAAAGAAAAGAAATATCTACTCAGAGAAAAAAGAAATAACAAAAAAAGTTTGAAGAGGAAAAGAAAGTAGAGGAAAAGATTGATAAGATTGCACACATACTAAGGTTACACCGTATAGACACCCATATCATCATGAGAGGAAAACATCATGGAGACATGCTCGAAACATGAGGTCAGCAATCTATATGGATATACAGGGAATTGCAGGAGTAATAATTTTAGCTATACATGGAATCAATGGAACAATAATTGTATGACATGGAATCACAAGAATAATCATTATGGATATGCATGGATCTTTGAGGAGGAACACATATGGACCAGGATGGAATCGAGAAAAGCACAATAGAATATGGAATCAGGTTTGGAGCAACATCACCCACTAGGATTTCATATGGGTGGTTGGATGATCAAGCTTGGTGACAAGTGTGCAATAATTTAAAGCACACTCATTATATGGCTTCTTCTTATGTTTTGGGGACTAAACATGTCAAAGACGGATGGATATAATATTATAATGTATATGGGTTGATGGAGATACTGACATGTGGCACACATCCTCTTAGTTATATGTATGGGTTCACATGGGATATAATATTATAATGTATATGGGTTGATGGAGATGCCGACATGTGGCACACATCCCCTTAGTTAGTTATATGGGCTCACATAGGGATTAATTATATTGGGTAATGGGTTAGCCTACATTGGGATTAGGTGTTACCTAGTGTATTTAAAGCATGTGAGTATCACTATGAGTAGGTCATGTATGTATGAGTTGAGTCTTCTACTTTGTAGAGGTATATTGGAGGCACCCCCCTTGAAGTGGATTCCCATCTTGGGATATTGTGGAGTTACTCCTTCCTTAAGGAGCTTTGTATGGTGTTTCCCTACCTTAAGGGTATTATTCTAAATATATTACATATTAGGGCATATTGTCCTCCCATATATATTGTGTTGAGTTATCTTCTACAATTTATTGATTTATTATATGTAAGGTTCGTATCAGAACTTGAGTAAACATGTCTCTCATACAAAATTTTAGCCATGGTTGACTCTGCTAGCCTTGTCTAAACAACGAACCTTGAAATCATGACTTAAACTTAGTATAAACCTTAACTTTTATTATTGTAGTATGTCGTATTCCATGGGAAACTATGTGGTCTTTCTCAAACTCATGGAATTCTCCTTATTATTCCTCTACTTGGTGGTTACTCTTAAGACTCTTTTGAACTCTTCATGTTATATTGTTATGTGTTGTATCTTGGTTGATAGCGTAAAGTTACTCTCTAGATTTAAATGTTCATAGCCTTGCATGCAGAAAGTTTAGAACTCATCCCTTATAATATCCCTTCTTCTTGTTGAATTTCATTAGACCAAACTTGGGTTCTGTAGACCCACACTTGTTTGAAGCAAGCAATCCCATAATGGGAGTGATCTTTTTCTTGTTGCATTTTTTCCTATCTCTCTTTCCAGTGACTTCCAGGAGGAAGTCGAGTCTAAGGGATGGGGATGTAGTGCCCACTTCCCTTCGACACTTTTGATATTGATCATGATACTGCTGACTATATTATGGACATTATTATAGTTTTTATTTAGTATGGTGTTAGATGTCAGATCATGGATTATTGTTGACTCTGATTCATATATGATGCATGATGATTACTAGAGACATTTTATATATTGAGGATGATATATTGTCTGACATGGTTATATTTATGGATGTTGTTTGGACATGTGATATTTGGATATATTGAGTAGACCTAGAAAATGGAATTAATTTGATGATCATATAGTTGTTGATAAAATTGTAAATGATATTGTTGGTTGCCTTGATGTTGTTGTGATTCATATATATAGATGATTTTGGAATTATATTTATATGTATTTTGGATGTTCTAATGTGGCCACGAGGCTGAAGGAGGTATTGTGTTTTGCAGGTTAAAATATCACAACAAACACTAGGGGATTAGGACAACCACATTGGAATTCTAGATGAATTCAACAAGGTCATTGTGGCAACTTGTATTGTTCATGTGTTTGTGTGTGTGTGTGTGTTTGATTGTTTTTAGGGATTCCCATGGGGGATCACCTTTAAATGTGACCAAGGGTTATGTGTATTTATTTATTTGGTTCCTTTGTTTAGTATGTATGTGTTTTATAAGTGATGTGTTCCCCTTTTATTGCAATAAATTGTGGTAGAGTAATATGAGTAATTATATTGGTAAAAATTAATTAATCAAATTGGGACATAAGAAAGTAATTATTTGAGTTGTTGGATATTGTATTAAATGTTGTGAGATAAGTGTAAGTAATGTGTAAGTGATGTGTAAGAGATATGTAAGTAAATTTTGGATTATGAAACACTCAACCTTATTTTGAAATTTGAATTTTTCCTTGGAGGCTGATTTTGGAGGCTTGCGGGATAAGTTAAACTTGTCCCATACCTCTTAAATTTGAATACCAACCTTACCTATAGTTGGAGAGGCTAAATCTAGCCTTCATTATACATTTTCATTAGTCAAGTTGTATGATTTAATTGCACTTTCCTACATGCTCTCAATTTCAGTCCTTATGGGGTGTGGGCTTGATTTGACTATGTAAGTAAAGCTGTCATTTATTCACCTTCTTATTTAGTGTGCCTTGGAGATAAAGTTGACATGGGTTTTGGGGTTGAGGATGTGTGATGTGGCATCCTACATGGATCCACCTCATCCTCTTCTCTTCCCTCTTCTATAAAATTTGAATTCCTTACCTTGTTTTGGGTTTCTTCACTTTTGCATACTTCATTTGGGGGTGAATTCTTTTGTTGTTTTGAGCTCTTGCTTTTGGAGAAGATTGGAGATTGTTGCATGCTTGTAGATTGTTGATCTTGGACTGTGTTTTGCATTAGAAAGATGTGTTTTTGGAACCTTGGAACAAAACTCCATCACGAATAGGTAGGACCTTGACTCTGTTAGTGCTCCTTCTTTTATGTATGCTTATGTAAATGTTGCTATGTGTTTTGGTATGTTTTTGGGTGAATGGGTAGATTGCCTAAGTGTGGTGTAGGAGGAGACTATGGGGATCTTCTTGTGGGGGGTGGGGCATAAGGATTATTTTTGGAGGGAGTTTGGGATGGGTGTTCCACCTTGGAAAATAAATAGGTTACATTTCTTACTTGTGATAGGGGGCCCATAAGGGGAGGAGGCACAAGAAAATGTTGGGGGCATAAGGGGTACTTGAGGGAGGCATAAGAGTATGTAGGGATTTTGAAATGAATTTTTGTGGGTGTTAAGGTGGACACCCATTTCCCATTGGGAGGTATAAGAATATTTCCCCATAGATCTCACTCCATTGGCTTGCATGAGGAAGCCTGAGTGTTGTTTGTTGTCTTTAGTCTGTGGTTGCAAACTATAGTTTTGTTTTGTATTGTGTTTTAAATGTGAAAGTTCATGTGTGTTGTGGAAGCCTATTGTTGCCATGAGTTGAAACACATTTCTTATTGCATTTTGGTTAGGTCTCTAGGACCAGTGAAGAAGGATGGATTCATCTTTTCAATGGATGCCTTTGTTGGGTGGAGAGCCTTGTTTTACCCCTGCATTTTTTGTGATCAAAATGGAAAATGGAGGATCTTCATGTTGTTGTATTGAAGCAGAGGAAAAAGACAAGTTTGATAGTCCTTGTTGAGATTATTTATTATTGTAACCCTTTCCAACTTTGAAGTGGATGAGCTTGTATATTATTTGTGATGGAAAGATGTTTTGTATTGGCTATGAAAGTTGTAATTTGAAATGTGAAAGATATGTACTCTATTTTTGTTTTTGAATGAATGAGAAGGAAATTATATTCTGTATATTGAAATTGAGGAATGAAAGAAGAAATTTGTAAAGAAATCATTTTTGAATTAATGGAAGTTTTTTACCTTGTTCAAATAATTTGGTGTTCATTGGAAACCTGTGTTTGAAATATAGTATGAAATCTTTGTTTGGAAAATTGAAAAGTAAATACGCATGAAGAAATGTTATATTAATCTATTCCTTTGAAATGTATGATTTGAAAGTTAGAGTTATATGTTGGCCTTGAATAATTGTATTGAAAACAAAATTAATATGTTAGATTGGGTTTAGAATGAATTCAGATATTAAATCTTGGTAAAAGGAAAATAGAATCCGTTTGAGTTCAAGTATAAACTCCATCTTTTTTTCACTGAATACTTGCAACTATTAATCAAACAATGTCCAGAATGACCCTACAAACTATGAATGAATTTTGGAACATTAATACAATCTAAGTAATATCAAAACGATCCCAAACATACTAAAACACTTAAGAAGTTTTCATTAACCTTTGCAAAATCGGGCTCAGACAGTTTCACAGTCGTTTTGCTGTCAAATTGGGAGTTTTCAAATTAAAAATCAATCTAACAAGTTATACCTTGCAATCAATCCTAAAATTCTCCCAAGAGAAATCCTCCATGTCTGGTTGACATGTTGAGAATGGAAGAATGTCGAATTTGAAAAAAATTTATAAGTTAAAAATACCAAGTTTCATCTTAGAATCCTTCACGACATTTTCTAAAAATTGTCCCCTAAAACTTTATAAAAGTTAACACTTTATGATCTCTGTGCAAAGAGGATGTCGATAAATTTCCAAAAAGTCCTCGTTTTCCAAAACCCAGAGCTCCCAATCAAAAGCTATGGCCCTTTGAAGTTATTACTTCATTTTGGGCTCAAATAAAAAATTACTAACTGTAAATTGGAAAAAAATCATTAGCGGATCCTCCCGCTTGAACATTCCTTTTGTCCTTCAGGGAAAGAAATGCAAAAACAAAAATTCTCCCGCCACTCTATTGGCCCAAGCACTTCGCTTTCGGCAAAAAAATTATCTAAGTCCAAAAAAAAAAATTCTTTGGCAATTTTTCCTCCGTAGTCCCGCCTTCGTGCAACCATTAATTGATTCACATGTGGCTTCATAGGAAATGGTTGAGGCATGGATCACTCTTTAGTCTTATCATTTTCAAAATAAATTTATAAAATTTTGTAAGTTTTCCTCGCGACCCCACCATGCGACTAGAGCCAATCAGGTGTTGCCATGTGGCATCATTAGGCATTAAGGGAGGCACAGCGATTCGGACCCTTAATGTCTTTTTGGGAAAAATTTTAATTTCCTTAAAATTCCCCACCAACCCATACCGATGGTTGGCTGACACGTGGCATCATATTGCTTTGGCGAGATTCATGGGTTACGTTTTAACCTTCGCACTTTTCATCCCAAAAGTCTTAATTTGTTAAAGATTCCTGCAAGTCCATGTTCCCCGCTCGAATTTGGGCTTGACATGTGGCACCTTGGGTTTCGGCGGAGGTGTGGATCATTTTGATCCCTTAATACTTTTCGGAAAAAATCTCAAAACCTTAAATTCTTCCGGTGACCCGCCTTCCCTTTGGTTTGAAGTTTTGGGACACGTGTCCCCTTACAGGCTTGCAAGTGCACGAAGGTAAATTACACTTTTATCCCAAAAGGGAAAAAGTGATAAATGTCTCCCCCGCTCCGTTTTCACCTCCAAGAGAAATTTTTCTCTACGAAGTCCGTAGGCTCGAGTTGGCAAAAATTTTCCTCCCCAGGCCTGCAAGCTCGCTCTTGGGAAAATTTTCAACCCAAGTTCCACCGCCCATAACTTGAGAAATATGAGGAGTTAGGAGGACTTCTTTATATCACCAGAAAGGTGAGAAAATTCCTATCTAAGGGGAATGTTTTTAGGAATATTTAATTGCATTAACCATGGGAAAATTAAATTGAATCCTTAACCGAGTTATGGGAGTGGGTAAGTAAGAATTTACTTTGATAATTTTAAATATGTATTCTTTCCCCCTATAATTAAACCTTGCTCTTGTCTTGGATCTTGTGGAATTAAATACCTTGGGTATTTAATTGTTTTACTCCCTTAACCCTAAAATTTTAATCAAGAAATATTTAGCTATAATGTCAATGTAATTAGCAATTAAATTAATCCCTAAGGAGATTTGAGCTAGGTGTGGATTTATTACACTTATTGCTTTATAATGTGGAATTAGTAATTGTTATAATGAGAAAATTTATTAGTTTAATTTAATTTCCTTGATACTTTAGTTGTTAACACATAGAATTAAAAAAATAAAAACTATTCCATAATTTTTCTAGCTAAACCTAGGTTGTTCTTGGGTTTCAAGTGGGAGTTTTTAGCAAGAGTTACATCTTGTGTCTATGTGAGTTGATGAATTGTAAGTTTCATATGCCTCCTTGAATTTTCTTTACTTGGAGCCTTTGTGACGTTGTGTAGTAAGCAATTAAGTAAAAAAATTATCCTTGAATTTTTACTATTATTTTTGTGTGTAAAATGTGGGCGTCACACAATACACAACAAGATCCAAGCCTTCGAAAATCCTAAGCAAACACCATCCACTCCAAGTTATATTCACCATTCTCAAGCAAGCTCTCCCAAAATTCCAAGCATTCTCCAAAAGAAAAAAAGAGTAAGTAACCCCTAACATAACAAAAAAACATGCATATAAAAGAAAAGGGAAGAGGAGAGTGAGGTGGCTCCATGTAGGATACCACATCACTAATCCTCAACTCCAAATCACAAGTCAAACCTCAACCTCAATGCACAATAAATTTTTGGGTGAGTGAACTAAAAATTTACTTACACACACAAACCAAGCCCACAACCCCTAAGGAAAAAAATGAAAGACCCATGTAAGAAAAGTGTAATAAATGTCACTTTTTGACTTTAAAAACACATAATGGGGTCTATTTTTGACCCCCCGATCCATAGGTAGGGTTGACATAGCAATTTTGATGCAAGGAGACTAAATATTATTCAATGTGTGTGACAATACAGAAGAGCAAGCCAATATATAGGTTGTGTGAGGAAGGAGAGGAGAGGAACAGTTAAATAATTGTTCACTAACTAACAACTAACAATGTATTATTAATTAACTAATGCACTAACATTCCCCCTTTAATACATTGCTCTTACAAATGTACCCCCTAAACAAATCAAATTTCACTTTGCTTAGAGGCTTAGTGAGAATATCTGCAACCTGAAAATCAGTAGGGTAGTACTAGAGCTGAATTTGGTGGTTCAAGACCTGTTCATGAATGTAGTGACATTCGACCTCAATATGATTTGTTTGTTCATGAAAAATAGGATTCTTCACAAGCTTCAACACACCTTGATTATTGTAGTGAATGATGGGAGGTTTCTCTTCAGGAATCCCTATATCTATAAGAATATGATGTAACCAAATTACTTTGCACACGACTCCTCATGCTTGCAAAGATTCAACCTCAAAGTGGATGAGAGAGCAACAACAGTTTTCTTCTTGCTAGTCCATGAGATAGGTCCAGATCCAAGATGAAAAACATATCCTGAAGTGGATTTCCTGTCATCAACGGATCCTGCATAGTCCGAGTCTGTATATCCTTATAAGAAGAACTGAGTGTTCTTCTGATACTCCAGACCAAAGTCAATTGTACCTCAAACGTAGCTCAACACATGCTTTGCTGCTATCCAATGACATTTCTTCTGCTCCGCATAAACCGAGAGATATCTCACTACAAAGCAAAGATCTAGTCTGGTATACGTCAAGTAAATAAAACTCCCAACAAGCTACCTATACTGAGTGCCATCTACCTGCGGTGAATCCTGGAATCTAGATAATCGCAAACCTTTTTCCATAGGTGTGGACATTGGTTTACAATATGACATTCAACACTTCTCTAGGAGTTTCTTGGCATATTTCATCTGGGAGACGAAGATATGATTTTTTTTTGCCATATCTCTAAGCCAAGACAATAGTGAAGTATCCCCAAATCAGTCATGTCAAAGGATTTCTTCAAATCATTCTTTACATCATCTAGAAGATTATCAGAACTTCCTGTGATCACAAGATCATCTACGTACAAAACTATAATGATAATCTCCATTCCTACCTTCTTGATATACAAATTTGTATCTAAGGGGCTACAACTGAATCTATGCTACAATAGTTGATCATCAATTTTTATATACCATGCCTTAGGTGCTTGTTTGATTCCATAAAGAGACTTTATCAGATGACATACCTTGTGTGGTTGATGCTCGTCTACAAACCCTTCAAGTTGGGCCATGTATACTTCTTCTTTGAGATCACCGTTTAGAAAAGCACTCTTGACATCCATCTGTTGAAGTTTCCATCCATTTTGTGTTGCCAGTGCATAGACAACTTTTATGGTTTTGATCTTCACAGTGGGTGCAAAGGTCTCATCATAGTAAATTCCTTCTTGCTGAGCATAACCCTTTGCAACAAGTCATGCTTTGTGTTTGTCGATTGAACCATCTCGCCTTATATTTTGTTTTGAAAATCCATTTCAGAGCCAATGGATTTCTTACCAGAGCCGAGATCAACAAGTTCCCACATTTGATTCTAAATTATGGAATCATATTTAGCATCCATAGCCTATTTCCACTTGTTGGTCTAATGCCTCACGAATAAAGCAGTCGTTTGGTGCTCTCAACAACTGAACTCATGAGTGTAAAATTTACCTCATGTTTGGTTTGACTTCGTGTTTTGACTCCCATATAAGTACCTCGAAGTGAGTTCAAGTGTGCATCCCTAATAGTATTCTCGGACCCATTTCAGATGTTGGTGTTGTTGTTGTTGATGTGTTTTCCAAAGTGTGGCTAGATCAACGAACAAGTCTCCACTCAGCTCTTCTTCTATCATAGAAGAATCATCTTTCCCATCATCTAGATGTGTGAGCAATCTATGTGATGAGGTCGGTACTGGATCTCCATTGTGTGGTAGGGTGTGAAAGGATGAATCATCACACACCACATCTTGACTCTCGTAGATCTTCTTCATCTCAGGATCCATGAGACGATATGCTTTGAGGTATTACTATACCCCAAGAAAAGACATGGCAGTGTGTTTGGATCGATCTTCTTCCTTTTCTCATTTGGAACATGCATATATGCAGTATAACCAAAAACTCTCAAATGATGAATAGAAGGTTTACGACCAGTCCATACCTCTTCCGGTGTTCTATTCTATAAGATCTTTGTAGGTGCCTGGTTGAGTAGATACACTGTTGTCTCGGACTACTTCTAACCGAAATAATCCTCTAACTTGGTGGTGGAGAGCATACAATGAGCCATCTCCATGATAGTCCTATTGTGTCACTCAAAAATATCATTCTATTGGGGGAGTGTAGGGTGCATTTAGATGTTGTTGAATGTCATACTTTGCTTGTGTATGCTAAGAACTTCTTTGATACAAATTCTCCCCTCGATCCGAGTAGAGGAGAAGGAGAGGCTTCTTAGACTACACGGTGGCATGCTTGGTAAAAGCTTGGAAATTGAAAATGCCTCACTCTTTTTTTTCCGGAGAAAATATACCCATATTTTCCATGAGTAATCATCAATGATGACCTGGAAGTACTCAAAACCTTGGAAGCTTGCTGGTAGGGGTCTGCACAAATCGGTGTGTACAACCTGAAGATACTCTATAAAATGATAGGAGCTCTGTTTGAATGGACCTCTATGTTGTTTGCCCGCAAGACATCCCAAGAAAATAGGTAAGGAATGGGAGAGTGGAGGAAGCCCTCTTACAATTTCCTTGGCACTGAGCTGATGCAGATCCTCGGCAGAAAGATGACCATATCGAAAGTTCCATAGTGCAGTGGACTCGCTCCGTTGAAGCAGAGAGAGCAATGCTAGATGAAGTGATCGCATCCAGTGTAAATAGATGGCCCTTTAGAAATGCTCGAGCAATTACTGAGTCTCCCTGGGAAATGATGCAAGACTTGACCCCTTTTTCAATAAAGAATTCAACCTGCATTCGATGATTAAGAAGTTGACTCACAGACAAGAGATTTGAGGTCAAACCTAGAACATATAGCACCTTCATGAGTGTACATCTTCATGTTCCAAGAGGAATGATGACATCACCAATCCCTGCTGCAATATACTCCTGATTATCTGCGATGGTGATCCGATCTCCGAGTGGGCTGGTCACTTAGAGTATGGAACAACTTCTTATTGTCAGTCATGTGTTTATTAGCACCCGAATCAATCAACCAGACATTTTTGATCGCTACGAAGTCTATGAGACTAGAAAAATGTCAGAATGAGTCGTGTCTGGAACCTCTTCATTGGAGGTGGCTTCCTAGTGGGTAGTAATGTGACCCTTCTACCTCTGATTACGAGTACGCCATCAAGATTTCTTAGAATATCCTTTGCCAAAAGTGCTCTCTTCGCTAGAGTTGCCATACTTGCAACTGTTGTAATAACAATTTGTAATCGTGTGCGTATCCATGGAGCAAATATGACACCATCGATCTACCTTATTGTTCTGTTGCTTCTAAGGTGGCCGTTGTGGTGGCTGATGAGAAGATTGTTGCTGAGGATGTTGCTTCCGATTACGCAGTTCACTTCCGCTTTTGAGGCTTATGCTTTTTCCTCATGATGAAAGCCTTGTCTTCAAAGGCTTCTTGAACATTCTACATGGCTTCTTACTGCTAGAGATAATTCTCCAGTGTGGCAAAACTCACCTCCTGTTGAGTGATGGTCAATGTGGTGATTAGTGTTCAAAACCGAGAAGGAAGATCTCGCAAGGTGAGCGGGACTAGCAACTTGTCATCCACCAGTTCACCAAGAGCAAAGAGTTCTACATATAACTTGGCCACATGCCGCAAGAAGGCTTCTACTGATTCGCCATCATGCATACTCATCATGTGAAGCTTAGTCTAAAGATGCAACTTCGTCATCAGATTCTTGGCTTCATAGATGGTACACAATGTGGTCCATGCCTGAGAGGAAGTGGTTGCTTCCCGAATGTAAGGTTGAACCTCATCAGAAAGGCTCAGGGTGATAAGCATTAGTGCTTTTGCATCGGCCTTTTCATGCTTAGCCAACAGATCAATGTCTGTGGGAGGGGTTTCTTTTCTAGAAATGATCCCCCAAATATCTTCAAACTAAAGAATCGTCTGCATCTTGGTTTTCCATGTGGTAAAATTTGGCCCTTTCAAGAGTTGGGCATCGAGAGAGAAATATTTTTAGAGCAGACATTTTCAAAAAACAAAAATTTTATTTTATTTATTTATTTTTCAAAAAATGGCTACAATTCTTATCAAGGAATCTTTCCCAAAGATGGGCTTTATAGGCTCGTGTAGTGAGATGGGGATGTTCTTATGGGTGTTCTACTTTGTGTTCATCATCTGCATCATAACCACGTTCAAGTTCTACATGAATCCTCTGTGCTTGACATCGAACGTCGAACCAAAAATACTCCAATTGTCCTCGGCACACAATTTCGTCAAAGAGAATATTCCCAGTGTTACGGAGCTCATTGACCAAGGAAAAGAATAGTCCAGTGGTGTCTTGTTGTCACTCAATGCCCAAATATTTGGTGCATTGCTCACGGTGCTTTGTGCATCTGAAATTTGTGACATATACGTGGCGAGGATGTCTAGATTAGCCTCTCGCACCAAGCTCTTCACGCTATAGGTTCCACATGATCTCCAACCTCCTCGTTGCTGGTTTACTTACACGCATAGGTCTACAATGCTTGTTGACACTTCTCTAGATGCCATGCTAAGATGTGATGGAAAAATAGAATGGCCTTCAGATTCCCACGTTTGTTGTATACGTCCAAGATCTACGTAACTACACTCGGGGATGAATCTTCTAAGGGTGAATTTGAACCTCGGAGAGCTTGTGTAGGTTTCCCCCCACTTGTCCACGCATGAAGCATGGGTACTTTGTTAACCGCCACGTCTTTCCTTTCAAGAAATAATTTTAGTGGTCCAAGCTTGTTGGTGAAGGTTTCTTCTGTGCTCACTACTAGTGAGACGTGCTTTTCTTCCTCCACGTAGGGATTCCAAAAAAGACAGCAAAACAAAACTCTGAAGTGCTAAAAATAAAGGAACACACTTCAGACACCAGATCATGGCTCCACGCTGCTCTGTTGCGCCAATGATAAATGCTAAACAACAGGTCGTTTCTTACTCACACATGTTGATTGGACATATCTCCACGTTTACTGGTCATTGCTTGCTTGAATCAGGTCGTTGTAGTTGGTATTTGATAAGGAAAACTCCAAATAAATCAGAATGAAACTCTAAATTCTTCACAAGCAACAAAACACCCAAGAAAAACTAAATTCTTCCTCCTGCAGATGTTGATGGCAAATCACAGCACCCCTGAATGTCTGCAACTCGATGGGTTGAGACTCTTAGTGCGATTGCATAACATGGAGCTTTTCCCAAGTGTGGGACCTTGTGAATCGGGAAAGCTCTCCGGATGAAGGCCGGTTCCTATTCCTCTGTTCAGATGCACATATAAAAATGCAGAGGGTTTACTCAAAAACCTAATCTAACTTTCCAAGGAGACAGGGTAAGAAGATGCATAAAAATAAACCTAAACTAACAAAGGTGATGCACCGAGGAATGAAGAACACCTGTCTTGCCAATAAACACAAACCAATAAAATGTAATGCAAGATCATGCACAGATAACCAAATTTGTAGTGAAAGATCAGAAGGATGCAAAATGAACATAGAGAGGGTTGAGAATCATCCACAGACATGCATTATTTTCTCCAAAGATTGATACAATACACTACAAAATGCCAAGAGGCAAAGTTGCATTATAGTTTTAAATGGGAGGTTTAAACTCCACAAATTCACCTGCCAAAGAGAAGAAGGGAGGGGAAAAACAAGAATGTCCAACCTTTAGAAAGAAGCCCCTCCTTACAATTTATAGGAAGAATGAGAGAGGGAAGAGAGAGGAAATCCAAATCTACCCCAACCACCTCCAGGTTGCATTTAATTCATCTCATTATGGTGGTAGGTGAGAACCCTAGCAAACCCAAAAAGTGGAGAACTGTATTTTGCATTTTAAAAGTTGTTTCTAACCCAATTAAATATATCTAGTTGTAGTTGGATAGAGGACTTCGTAAGCTTTCCGAAAAGTCCAATCTTGGGTGAATCTCGAGCTCCCCGTGAAAAGTTATGGCATCTCAATATCTCGGGTTAGGTATGCTCCCTGTCGGCCGCTCAAAATGTTCGCCTCCGAAGGTGTGCCATAGGCACTGAAAATTACAAGTCAACACTCTTTTTCCTATGCCTTGGCACATCCATCTTCATTTTGACATACCCTTACGTGCACCAAGGCACGAATTTTGTCATGTCGACACTCGTGTCATGCGCCAAAGTGCGAATTTTGTCATGTCGACACTTTATGTCATGCGCCCTTTACATGCATCCCAAGGCGTGAATTTTGTGATGTCAAACTCTATGTCATGTGCCCTTTACATGTGCTAAGGCATGAATTTTTTCATGTCGACACTTTGTGTCATGCGCCCTTTACATGTGCCAAGGCAAGAATTTTGTCATGTTGACACTCGTGTCATGCGCCTTTACATGCACCAAGGCGCGAATGTTGTCATGTCGACACTCTTGTGTCATATGCCCTTTATATGCACCAAGGCATGAATTTTTCCATGTCGACACTCTGTTTCATGCACCCTTTACATGCGCCAAGGCGCGAATTTTGGCGTGTCGACATCTTCTTACCTGCACCATGGGCGCATCCATTTTCATGTTGACACCTCTTACTATGCGCCTCTGTCTCTGCGCGCCATGGGCTGTTTGTGATGCAATAAATATCGGGTCTGAGTTTCTTTGATTTCCATATTCTTCTTCTTGTCTATATCTACCTAGGGGGAGATATTTACAACAATTTGGCGACTCAACGGGATCACCTGCCTGCTAGGTAGAAGATCAGTGGCCTTTTAGCAATCCATTGGGCGTGGAGTCATAAGAAATACCATAAAACCAAACTAATATCTGATCCTTATCTTGATATCAAAACTCATTCTCCAAGAGCATGCTGAACTATAGAAATTCAACCTGAGAGCAAAAAACTTGTGCCGAAGCACTTAGGGAAAATGAAACCTAACTACAACAAGACAACATGCAAACACACTTAGAGGAATTGAAATCTAGATTAATATTTACAAGGGTAAACCTTTTCCTTTTAGTAGCAATGTTTAAGATAGATTCCGTTAACCGGAATCGGGAGTTCTTCTCCATCCAATGTAGACAATTGGAAGGCATTACTACTTTTACATCCCGTGACCATGTAGGGGCCACTCCAAATGGAATCAAACTTGGAGTGCCTTCCTGGTTTTGCCCGATCTACATCCCATTTCAGAACTAGGTCCCCTTCCTGGAAGGTCCTTGCTCTTGCCTTCTTATCAAACCATCTTTTACTAAGGCCTGATCCTTTTCAATCATTTGAACTGCATGTTCTTTGATTTCCTCCAATTCCATCAACTCCACATACCTAGCTTCCATTGGTTCGAACTCAGCCAACTCCAACTGCTTCATGAGCTCCAATGCAGGCAATTCTAATGATATAGGCAATACTGCCTCTTTCCCATAGACCAACTTGTAGGGAGAACTACCTGTAGACCTCTTTGGTGTTATTCTGTCAAAGCACATAATGCTGATTTTAGCTTGATATGCCATGTCCTTTGGTTTTCATCCAGAGTCATTTTGATGATTATTAGCAAATTCTTGTTCATGGACTTTGCTTGTCCATTACCTTGCGGGTAATAATTTGAAGAGGTGCTCAAATAGATTCCATTCTTGATAGCCCATTCTGTAATCTTGGAACCTATGAATGCCAATGCATTATCTGATATGATAGTGGCCGGCACACCAAACCTGGTCACTATTCCTTCATAAAAGTCTAGTATGTTAGACTCATTTGCTTCTTTGAGTGCTACTGCTTTAGTCCACTTGGTGAAATAGTCCATTGCCATGAGAATCCACTTGTGGCCTTGGCTTGAGTTAGGATTTATGACCCCAATGAAGTCCAATCCGCATTGCATAAATGATTGGTCAACCAAAATTGGGTGCAATGGAAGCACGACAAGTCTTTCTTTGCACTGTGAAGAGTGCACATTTCTTGCACTTTCTTATCCATGTATAGCAGATCCTTGAACACCTGTGGGCCAATAATACCCCGCCTTCATTATCTTAAGAGCTGTTACTCATGGGGAAATATGTCCTCCAGAATCTCCATCGTGAAAATATCATAACACCCTCTCAATTTGACTGTCCCAATGCACCTCAATAAAACTCCATTGATGTATTTTTAAACAAAACACCATCAACGAGCACATATGGAATGGCTTGTAATCAAGTATCTCCTTTTTCTTTGCTCAATTTCGGAGGGCATAGGCCTTCTGTAGGAAGTGTATCATATTCCCGAGTCCAACAAGGAGTGGGCACATCATCATTTTCTTGTTCTCGACCATCTTACAAGATTACCAGGCAGTCTCTTTTTCATCACTTGTTTCAACTTTTTGATTCAAGGCTAGTTGTTCACATAGTCCTTTTCCACGTACTAGCTTAGTGACCTTAATTTCGATGTCATATTCCATGACATGAGTGATCCATCCTGCACGTTTCTCATTCAGATCCTTGTTTAGAAGGAAGTCCTTGACTCCCACATGAGAGACCAATAATTGGATCTTATTGTTTGAGACCAGGTGCTTGAATTTCTTTAAACTCCTGATCACTGCAAGGACATGCTTTTCAATGAAAGAGTACCTAGTTTCGTATTCCTCCAAGCCTTGACTGAAGAAAGCAACTGGTTGTTCTAATCCTTCTTTGTTTTGTTGTGCTAGGATTGCAGAAATTGTGTCTCCACCACCGAAGGTATATAGCATGAAGTCCTTGGAGAAGTCTGGATTGACGAGAGTCGGAGCTTGAGATATAGCCTCTTTTATTGCCTCAAAACTTTCCTTGCCTTCAGATGTCCACTTAAATGCCATGCTCTTCTTCAACATCAACGTTATTGGCTTTACGAGAGCTGCAAAGTTTGGAACAAACCTGCGGACAAAATTGATCCTTCCCAAGAAAATTTGAAGAGCCTTCTTGTGACTTGGCAAGCAACGCCGAATTGCTTCAACTCTTTCTGGGTCAATCGTCAATCCCTCCTTTGAAACAATATGGCCTAGAAGTTTTCCTTCGTGAGCCAAGAATATGCATTTTTTGGGATTCAATGATACCCCAAATCTTCTACACCTCTGAAATACTTGCCTCAAATGAAAGAGGTGATCCGCTGCATTTTTGGAGAATACAGTGATGTCATCAAGATATATTAGAACTATTTTATTGATCAATCCTTTGAATGCCATATCCATTTCCCTTTGGAAAGTGGCTCCAGCATTTGATAGCCCAAATGGCATCTTCTTGTAGGCATAGGTGCCCCATTTGGTGGTGAAAGTTGTTTTGAAATAGTCATCTTCTTTCACCATTATCTGATTATACCCCGAATAGCCATCTAGGAGAGAGAATCTCTCCGAACCGGACACTACTTGCAATATTTGTTCCATTGAAGGAAGTGGATAATGGTCTTTAAGAGATGCCCTGTTGAGGTCTCGGAAGTCCACACACAACCTGATTTCTCCGCTCTTCTTCCTGACCAGAACCAAGTTTGCAACCTCCTTGAGTGCTTGATCGGGAATATAATGCTTTCCTCTATTAGCTTGTTTAGCTCTTTCTTCATTAGAGGCTCAATGTGAGGGTTGACTGGTCTCTTCTTCTGCCTGATGGGCTTAGCATCTGGATCCAATTCTATGGTATGTTGTGCCAACTTCGGATTGAATCCTCTCAAGTCTTCATAGCTCCAAGTGAAGACATCTGGAAATTCTTGGCAAAGTTGTATGAAATCTGATTTCTCTTGCTCAGTGGCCACTTTACCAATTTGAAGTGTTTTGCCTTCCCCAACCGGAATTGGCTCTGAATCTTCTCTCTTGACCTGTATGTTAGCCTTTTCCTTACGGAACTGGTCGTTAGGGTTGAAGATAGACTCCAACATTACTAAACCCTTAGGAAGCTTGTTTGTCCGTAGCTGCACTACTTGATCCCCATACACGCTGTTCTAATCATGCCTTGATTCCTACCGAGAATTCAACCTCTTCTTGTAAGAAATTGACAATACGGTTGATCGTTCTCAAACACCGCCGGCTTGTGTTATTATCTAGAATGCTGGCCTCACAATCACATGGATATGTGGTTGTGTTTTTTCCCTTTGATGTTGTTAACCAAATCAAATGTTGCTCCAACCGCCTGCGAGCCTATCCGCTGCTTCATTTTTCTTCCTGGGTATGGACACGATATTGAAAGATTCAAAATCCTCAACAAGGTCCCACACCCTGTTCTTGTAGTTCTTCAGTAGTTCATTCTTTGTAGCATGTTGTCCCCTGACTTGGTTGATGATTAGCTCACTATCCCAAAACACCGTAAGTTCTTTATGCCCTTTTTCCCAGGCCCAATGATGTCCATGAATCAAGGCCTCATATTCAGCTGTGTTGTTTGAACAGGAAAATTAGAAATGGAAAGCTGAATAATATTTGATGCCTTGAGGTGAAACAAGCATAGCTCCTCCTCCTGCACCTTGCCTACTCCTTGATCCATCAAAAAATAACTGTCATACCTCATTGTCATCCTTATGGTCTGGTTTGGTGATGCTAGGAATAGACTGGTTTTCTTCATGTATGCAATAGACTCCTAGCTCAAATTCTTCTACTTCTTGGTAGGGATCAAAAGCATGTACCTTTCTTTCCCATTCGTCAAGAGTCAAATCTGGGATGCTTCCAACTTTGGTGTCAGCTTCATCTATTCTTTGATAATCTTCTTGATCAAATGCTGAACAGTTGGCATTGATTTGGCTTGGAGTATGAGGCTCAATATGAAAGTTTGCAATTGGTTCAGATCTGATTGTGACCTTAGTACCATATCTTGTTCTGAACAACATGTGTGACCAGTTAGTAAATAAGTAGCCTCCAATTCTAGCTGTGAAATCCCTTGATAAGCATAGGGCAAAGAGTGGTGGCAAATCTATCACTGACACATCTTGCAAAATGGTAACATTGGGGCATGCATGCAAGGTAAGATTCAAAATTTTAATCACTCCCACCGTTACTACTGTTGTCCCATCTAATTGCACTACCCCCTTTGATATGACTTCATATTGGAGACCCAGTTGATCAGCTATTTGCTTGGGCATGACAGAACTACTCGCCCCAAAATCAATCATGCAATTGTGTACTAGTTTATTGCCAATGATTAATGAAACATAGAATGGAGGGGGTTTCAAAACTTTACCTTGTTGTCCTCCATGATTCCCTTCAGGCTGAGCAGCATTTGTGAGGAAATTCTCTTGCATATGGACTGTTGTTCGAAGTTGACCAATTCTTCATGGCAGCTTGTAGAAGATCTCTTTGGCCTAGGATGGATAAAGATTCCCACATTGATATATTCACATTTGTCTTCTTCATTTGATCAATGATGCTAAATGGGGATGAAAGATCTCTTTGTTGTCCTTTAGCCTGCACATTCCTTTCTTGTGCATGGGCAACAACAATTGGCATTTGATTTGGTTTAGAAGGTGGTTTGGGCTGTCCTTGCGTGTTTGGAACTGTATTTTGCTTACCAACACCTTGTGGAGTGATGGGAGGTTGTAAATCACTTGGAGCCAATGACTTACCTTCACCAATATTCCTCTTCTTTGATCTTGTGTTAGCTTCTACACTCTGAGGAATTGTTTGATTCATGCCACAAAAATCCTCAGCTTGCCAATTCACAAGTGCGGTATCATTTGGAGCTGTGTTTTGCTGAGATGTCCCTTGTTGCTGATTTGTTTCTTGACTCACTTCACCCTCTATGCCAGTAGTGTTCACCATCAAGGCTTGGTTCAAAGCACCATTGAAGCACATAGATTGGTTATGAGGTTCATTGCATGGGAAACACCAATCATAGTCTTGAGCTATGTTGTTTTGCATCGGCACTAATGCTTTAGCAGCAGATGCAACATTGGGGTTATAGGGCTGAAATGGTCTATTCAAGGGGGGCCTTACTTGGATTTGATTTGCAGCTAGATTGGGTGGCCTATTGGGCTAGTATGGTGGCCTAGCTTGCATGCGCTTGAGGCTAATACGGTCTAAAGCACTTTGATCTTATTGTCTTTTGATAGTCATCAACTCATTTCCAAGGTTCTGTAATTGTTTCATAACCTCCTGGAGTTCATTTGAAGCACTAGAGGATGAAGTAGAAGTTTCATTTGAACTTTGATTTCTAGGAGTGGGAATAGGAGCCAAAGTGGGTGCTTGACTAGTGCTTGGATTTTCTAAGTTTAGATACAAGGGCATGGGAGGCCTAGGAGCCAGCTTACCAGCTTGAATAAGACAATTTTCAGCCCTAATGGCAATGCTATAAGCAGCAGGTAAGGTTGTGCCTCCCATAGATTGAATTAACATAGAAATATCAGAATTCAAAGCTTTAAGATAATATAGAAAAGCACCTTTAGTTGTTGGCCTGACGGCCACTGGAATCCTATCCCAAGACCTTTGAAATCTGAAGTTGAAGTCAGTCAGCTACTCGTTGGGAGCTCTCTTGATAGTTGTCAATTGTTCTAGTAGAGACAAATTGTCTCCCTTTTCTCCAAACTGCTCATGGAGAACTATGCATAACTGATTCCAATTTTGGATAGAACCAGCTCCAAGGCTCCTAAACCATTGCAATGCCTTCCCTTTGAACGAAGATGCCAGTAATTTGACAGCAACATCCATTTCATTTATCTCATGGATTACACAAACGTTAGCAATGTCTTTGACATGATCACCAGGAGTGGTATGATTTTCTCTAGTGAAAAATGGAATGTTCTTCAATGCTGCAATTGGAACTGGATTCTGTGCATTGAGGGCAAGTGGGGCACACTTGCAGTGAAATTGACAAAGGGATTCGGTGGTAGATGTGTCATTATGATTGGCCTAAGAACTCTGGTTGATGCGAGAAAAGGTCTACCAGGTGGAGGTGTAGACAAAGTCCGGTTAGGTGGAGATGGTGACCTTTGTGGTCTTCTTCCTCTCCTTCCTCTACCTGGTGATAGCTGCAAGTGAACAAATAGCCCCTCTTCTCGAGTATCAGACCTAGTTTGAATTCTTCTCATGTACCTGGGCAACCTGTGCTGCTATACCACTGAATTCTATCCCTTCGGAGTCGCCAGATGTGTTAGAAAGTGAGCCTCAAAAGGCTAGATTCTGCCAAGTTACACACCAAACCTGACAATATTAAAAAATAATTTAAAACTTTGAAGGACCCGAAAGATACAGTTCTTCAATTCAGTTATCAGTATTGTTGTGTAGTTACTAATCCCCAAAAGGTACAGGTAAAACTCAGGTCATGCAAGGCAACTTACAAAACCTGAAATACACCGTGTCAGAACTTGGGACATGCTCAATACCTGGGAAAACCCGAAATACTAAAAACCATGAAATTTTGAAAGTCAAAATCTCAAAAATCTAAGAATACCCTTTTGAAGATTACCCCCTAATCTATCAACTGGTGAAATTTTGACTTGTTTCGAGCAATTTATGTCCTCGAATATCGATTTCAAAGTTCAACTGGAAGGTGAAAATAATCTGAAGTTATAAAACCCGCAATTTCTAAATCTAGATTTCTTGAAAATTCCTTCAAATCTTTGGAATGACCTCTTATCCCACCGAGCGTGCCAATACTGGCACAATGGAGAATCACAACACCCCTGAATGTTTGCAACTCGATGGGTTGAGACTTTCAGTGTGATTGCATAACATGGAGCTTTTCCCAAGTGTGGGACCTTGTGAATCGGGAAAGCTCTCCGAATGAAGGCGGTTCCTATTCCTTTGTTCAGATGCACACATAAAAATGTAGAGGGTTTACTCAAAACCTAATCTAACTTTCCAAGGAGACAGGGTAAGAAGATGCATAAAAATAAACCTAAACTAACAAAGGTGATGCACCGAGGAATGAAGAACACCTGTCTTGCCAATAAACACAAACCAATAAAATGTAATGCAAGATCATGCACAGATAACCAAATTGCAGTGAAAGATCAGAAGGATGCAAAATGAACATAGAGAGGGTTGAGAATCATCCACAGACATGCATTATTTGCTCCAAAGATTGATACAATACACTACAAAATGCCAAGAGGCAAAGTTACATTACAGTTTTAAATGGGAGGTTTGAACTCCACAAATTCACTTGCCAAAGAGAAGAAGGGAGGGGCAAAACAAGAATGTACAACCTTTAGAAAGAAGCCCCTCCTTACAATTTATAGGAAGAATGAGAGAGGGAAGAGAGAGAAAATCCAAATCTACCCCAACCACCTCTAGGTTGCATTTAATTCATCTCATTATAGTGGTAGGTGAGAACCCTAGCAAACCCAAAAAGTGGGGAACCGTATTTTGCATTTTAAAGAATTTTTCTCACCCAATTAAAGATATCCAGTTGTAGTTGGACAGAGGACTTCGTAAGCTTTCCGAAAAGTCCAACCTTGGGTGAATCCGAGCTCCCTGTGAAAAGTTATGGCCGTCGAATATCCGGGTCGTGGTCCGCTTCGTCGCGCTCAAAATGTTGTGCCTCCTTAAAGGTGCGCCATAGGCGCTGAAAATTACAAGTCGACACTCTTTTCCCGTGTCTTGGCGCATCCATCTTCATGTCGACATACCCTTACATGTGCCAAGGCACAAATTTTTTCATGTCGACACTCTGTGTCATGTGCCCTTTACCTGCGCCAAGGCGCGAATTTTGTCATGTCGACACTCTGTGTCATGCACCCTTTACCTGCACCAAGGCACAAATTTTTTCATGTCGAAACTCTGTGTCATGTGCCCTTTACCTGTGCCAAGGCACGAATTTTGTCATGTCGACACTCTGTGTCATGCGCCCTTTACCTGCGCCAAGGCACGAATTTTGTCATGTCGACACTCTGTGTCATGTGCCCTTTACCTGCGCCAAGGCACAAATTTTGTCATGTCGACACTCTGTGTCATGCGCCTTTACCTGCGCCAAGGTGTGAATTTTGTCATGTCGACACTCTGTGTCATGCGCCCTTTACATGTGCCAAGGAACAAATTTTGGCGTGTCAACATCTTCTTACCTGTGCCATGGGCGCATCCATTTTCATGTCGACACCTCTTGCTGTGCACCTCTGACCTGTGCCATGGGCGCGACTTTTGGCGTGTCGACATCTTCTTACCTGCACCATGGGCGCATCCATTTTCATGTCGACACTCTCTTTGTGCACCTTTTTCCTACACCATGGGTTGTTGGTGACGCAATAAATATCGGGCTCTGAGTTTCTTTGATTTCCATATTCTTCTGCTTGTCTATATCTACCTAGGGGGGAGATATTTACAACAGCAGATTCTCCACGCACAAAAAATTCTTCCCTACTACTCGATACCAATGATGGAAGGAGACTAAATATTATTCAATGCATGTGACAATACAAAAGAGCAACCCAATATATAGGATGCGTGAGGAAGGAGAGGAGAGGAACAGTTAAATAACCTGCTCACTAACTAATAACTAACAATGTATTATTAATTAACTAATGCACTAACAAATTTAAGATGTGTGGGACAAGTTTAACTTGTCCCACAAGCCTTCAAAATTGGCCCCTAAGACCAAATTCAAATTTCCATGAAGGGGTAGAGTGTACAACACTCAAGATCCTAAGCACTCAACTTACAACACAAAATCTAAGAGCCATCTAGTCTAATAAATGAAAACTTTTGACCCATTCATAAGTAGTTTAGAACAAGATTAAATTAACTCAAATAAGGAAACTAAACTCATTAAAGATAAAAGGGAATATAAACCAAAATCTAAATAATTAATACAAGGAAATTACATCACTAAAATTAACATACTAAAATCAAATAAAGGAGATATAAAAAGGAAAAAACACACAAACCCCTTGGTCAGAGTTGGAGGTAATCCCCCATGGGGACCCCCTAACAACAACAAGACACACACAACATAACACAAGTTTCCATGGTGACCAGTTGCCAATACCCCACATTCCTTTGATGTTGGTCTCCTACCCCCATAGTTATATTGTTGTGAAATAATTACCTGCAAAATCACACAATACCTTTCTGGCGTGGCCATATTAGTGATATCAAACTAATAAAAATGCTTATATCTAAATATCAATTTCAATGAAAATTTCATAACTACTATTGCTAATACCAAGTGACTCAACAATTACTCTCAATTTCCAACATTTCGATTCCACTAATACATCAGTTTGCAATTAAGATCATAACCAACTCAATCATCTAATTTAAGCAATAATTTCACTCGTTCACCATTTCATCAATCCTTCAATATCAACGAAATCACAAAATGACTTTGACCATCTTAATAAAAATCAATACAAAGAACATTCAAAATATCAATATATATCTAAGCTGACAACACATCATTATCTTCCATACTGAATGTCTATCAAAAGTTAATCAGTTCAGTTTAAGAATGTATATCCTTTGATTTCCATATCACAATGTGTCAATTTTGTTCATCTATTAATATTTCTAGGTACCTTATGCAATGATGTCTATGTGTTCAGTCATAGTGTTAGATTAAATATAACAAAGCCATATCGAAGAGTAATGACATCACAATCAATTTATAACAAGGAAACCATTCTAGCTAATTGTCTTATCCTTAATTTCCCTTCAAGTCCACAATACAACAATACAGTAAAAAAGATAACCAAAACACAATAGTAATCAAGATGTCCCACACATTTTATTTGTGTGCTAACTAGAATACAACAAAGAGGGTTTGAGATTATAATCAATTCAAAATTGATAACATGGTTCAAACAACATAGTAAAGGAGCGAGCATTACAACAAGTAGAAGTTTCCTTCCATCTCAAAGGAAAATAAAACTAATTCATGCAAAATAAAGGACAAGATCGATCCACTGAATAAATAAATATGAGGGGATATTTGGGCGATATCTTTTTTCTCACTGTGCAGGATGATACATCCCACAATGGAAGTTTCTTAGGATAGTTATCAATAGGATCTCCATTTAGAACACTCCCCTCAGGTCCTCCCTAATTGCACCTACCCAATTTCTACTAAATTTACAACATTAGCTGGGGTTACAACGTGTGTCAGTGCCCTTGGATTTTTAAAAATAAATTTCTGGTTTTATTCTACAAGGAAAGAACAGGTGTTACTGGCATTGATGAAGCCCATATTCCTTCACGTTGTTGCTGGGGGGCGGGGAGGGGGAAGCGTGGTCACCGCTCCATCTTGCTACATGCCAACTTCCCTCCCCCACATGCATCCACCTGCTCACCATAACATCTCCAACCACTCCCACTTCACTTCCCTACACTTCCCCCTTTTTATCATTTATTTCATTTTTAAAAAAATTGAAACAATGTTGGGAACTACAATGATAATTTTTGTTCTTACTTTGGTATTTTTTTTTTTAAAGTACTATTCACCCTTCCTTTATAACATGGAAATGGTTTTCTATTTTTGAGTTCTATTTAGGTTCATGAATATAGTTTAGATGTAATTTGTAGTTATAAAAAGTTAAATATCGAATATGAAAATATCAAATGGAAGATCCATTTTATATGTCTCATAAAATATATTCCCTAAAAAATTTGTAAAAAAATATTTGAATTTAATTGAGTTCTTTGGGATTTTTAACTTTAACGCATGAATTTTTCCAAGCTAAAACACCGACGAGGAGTTAGAATATAGGAGATAATTATTATGAAACATATAAAAGAAGTGGATTGTGATTGTTATTGATTATGATCTCAATTTTTTTTGAGGAAATTTTCACTAAATTATTTTATGGGTTTTTATATGACTAATAACTATCGAGACTGTGTGCAATTCAACATGGTTTACAATATATTTAGTATTCTTATCATGAAATTTCGTATTGGTTTTTACAGATTTCCGTTGTATAAGGTTGTCTTGTAACAAGTCCTACAAGTGGTACTTATTGATGCTTGGTTAATGCGTTTGGTCCTATACATTTACAATTCTTCAAAAAAAATTATCAACTATGTATACATATCTTCTATGCATTTTGATTTATTTATTTATTAGGTTAATATAAGTTGAGATACAAAACTTTTTGATGTAAAGTGTACAGGAAAAAATATTATTTGAATGAAATTTATAGTAATGAAAACAAAAGGGGTATTTAAAAGAAATTAAATAACAATTGTAGTGGCTTAATTTATTGTACATTGGAGTCTCTTCATAAAGCAATGGATATAACTTTAATTCACAATCATTTCTAGAATTATAGTAAAATTACATACCTAGTATAAATATATAAATATAATTATTATTTTTACACTTTACGTAACAATATAACGTTGTTTTGTTAAGATTATTCAATAGAGTAAAATATAATATTTATTCCTACAATTGTTTTTATGAACACTACAATTGTTACTTTACTCACAATTTGTACATGTTATATATTTTAATTTAAAGTTCAAAGGCTTTGTAACATAATTACATGTTTTGATAACAATATGAAGATATATTCTCAAAACCAAACTTTTTTTTAAATTAAGATATGTTCTAATCAATGGAACAATTTTGATGTGTTGTGGTTCATGTTGATTCCAATAATGTAATCATTTAGAAAGACTTGGTTATCTATGGAATATGAATAATATAATATTATAATTGAGATCATATTTTCATGAACATATTATTTAAAAGTGTTTGGTGTGATACAATTAGTTCTTCCTATTCACAACAATGAGTTCATTAGTTCAAACCTTGACAATTACTTAGAAATGGTGACTAGATTAATACCATCATAAGCCACAATTACAACAACTTTCTAATAAATATTTAACTCAATAAATTATATTTAAGAGTACCAAAAAATTGGTGATGGTAGCTATGAAACCGTGAACTTAAAGATCGCATATGTCAAAGCAAGTTGAATTGTTGATCAATCAATGAAATTAATCCATCCAAAAATTGATAAATTGCGATTTCATGAAGCATATAAATATTTATATTGTTATTATTTTTTCAAGAAGAAAATGCCAACACCAACTATAAAAATGTTGGGTTTCTTTTCATGTCCCAATGTAAGAAAAAAAAGCTGAGTATTCTTTCTAACAAATGGTATGGATTACAAACAGGGCCAAATTAAAGGTTGGGAGCGCCCTAGGCAATAGTTTGAGTGGACGCCCTCCTCACAAATTTAGTTAATATATTTTTTCCATAAAGTAAATAAATAAAATATGTCTATATTCTTTTATTTTTAAATTTACATCATGGTCATAATAAAATAATAATAAAATATATTAATAAATTATCACATAAGGATGAAAAATATTTCGTGGGTGGAAAACATTAATCGTAGCGGATGCTCAAAATGCAAAAAATTCAATATTTTATACAAGACTTCTTATAAGTTTGATTTAGCCATATCAAGTAGGTGATAGTAACTCTATCCAGAAATAAAACACCATTTCTTTGCAAAGAAATAAAAAAACTTTGCAAAGAAATAAAACGTTTATGTAGCTCCCATGGTTTTGTGAAGAGTCATTTTTTTACCAAGCCTACGAATTCCTCCATAACAAAATAATAGAATTTTTCCCCAAAAAATTAAGAATAGAAAATAAAATACTTTTTTCCTTCAATTATACTCACCTCTACTAGATACATCAATGACATTATAAAAATACATTAACCTTTTTCTAGAACAAACTACACACCTACATAACAGAGCTACATCAAAGAATGGGTAACAATACCAACAAAATCATGTGCTTATAAATATATGATATTTTATTTTGCTTGCAAAAATATAACAAAACATTTTTATGTGTATGCATGAAATTTGTGTTACTATACAATAATATCTATAAATGGGTTGATCAATATTAAGTCTTCAGATAAATTATTTTAAAGTTAAGTTCTAAAATTAACCGATAAAAAGAAAAAATTTAGATTCAAGCGCCCCTTGATTGCTGGCGCCCTAGGCAACTGCCTAGTTTGCCTAAGGCTTAATCCCCTACGATTGCAAATAAATTTACGATCCCATTATCGTTCCTAAGTGAATAATTTAACAGAGTTCCCACCTCTATGTTTGTATTTTTGGAATTATAATATAGTGCTACCAAGAAGTTTTTTATTGCACTCGATTATAAAATATGAAGGTAGCTACCGCTGGAAGATAGAATCCGTAATAGGATCATAAAAATATATGTTCTGATTGAATCCAAGACATAGAAACTAGTATATATTGATTTAAAAAATGAATATAATGGGAAGTAATTGTACTATAATTACAATGTAAAACTGGAAAGTACAAAGTAAGATGAAATACTTTATTGTCCAAATTATTCAAGCGTAGAAAGAAGAAAAAGAAGCAGATTATATAATGCGAAAATGAGTAGTTAAGAAGTTGGTATATTAATCGGTTGCGTCTGGACCACATCAACTGTAGACGCATGTGCTGGACGGCGGAGGACAACAATGAGGTATGAATTAGAACATAAAAAACACATAAATATGATATTTTGAGCATAAATTGGGGATTAAACATATAACAAAGCACGGTGAAAGATTTGGGAGAAAGGTACTTAGATTTGCAGGAGCCATTTCGTTTTTATGGGGGCTCAAAAGCGATCTCTCCATCTGCATCTGGTGTGCCATATATTATTTAGCGAATATAAAGCTTGTGAGACATCCCTCCAACATAACTTGTATTCCCTGCATCCCTCTGTGGTAAAATGAAATAAATTAACACCTTTGTGTGTTATCATGTAATAATATGAGGAAGCCCACGAATAGTAAAAATGAAATAAATTAATACCTTTGTATGTTCTTGGCTTGTATGCCTTCATGATCTTGATGATCAACTCCTCCTGTAGTTATACTATTCATCCCAACATAACAAGTGATCGAGAAGGCTAAGTCATGACCCACAATAGCTACATTGCATCTCATACACCCTTGATGGCCACGGCTTTCTGCAAAAACTTCCTTGGAATAGGCACAATGTCCACCCCAAATTTTTGTTTTCGAAAAAATCCCCTTCTTGCATTATGTATATTTGTAAAGCCCTTCACTTCAGCAAAATGGAACCGCGGGTCAAGTCCCATGGCGGAGCCAGTGTTACCCACCTGCAGGGAAGTCCATTGTTGCCTTCAGAAGCGCTTATCTAGCTAGAAAATTCTAACTTCTATCTGTAAAACAGCGTTTAATTTTATAAGAATCCCTGTGATTTTCGTTTCCTTTCAAGGAGAAACCTTCCACGAAATCCTGATAAATTGAAAACAGAACTCGAAAATAGAAATAGGACACAAATTGTGGGGATGTCGACCATAAAAACGAGGCGGGATATTTGAACTTTGATGAAGCATGCAGGTAGATGCCAGGAAGAAGTGGGAGCAAGCCATGGATGAGGAGCATCAGCTCTCATGGAGAACCAGGACATGGGATTTGGTGAAGCTGCTGAAGGCAAAAGAGCATTACAAAACAAGTGGGTGTACACAGTAAAGAGGTAGAAGGAGGCAAGAAAAGATGTAAGGCTTGGTTGGTGGTAAAGGGGTTTGCAAAAAAAAGGCATATATTTTGATGATATTTTTTCTCCGTAGTAAAAATGACTTCTATTACAATTGTTTTTGGAATAGTGGTATCATAAGACTTGCACTTATAAGAGCTTGATGTAAAGAATGCATTTTTTCCATAGTGATTTGGAGGAGGAACTATATATGTAGCAACTAGAGGGCTATGAGGTCAAAGGTAAAGTGGAGATGGTGCGCAAATTGAAGAAGAGCTTGTATGGATTGAAACATGCTCCACATTAATGCTATAACAAATTTGATAGCTTCATGATGGAGCAATGTTATATTAGATGTCATTATGACCATTGCGTGTATACAAAGAAATTTGAGGATGGCAGCTATATTATCTTGTATCTATATGTGGATGATATGTTGGTTGCAGGTAAAATGATACAAGAAATAAAAGTACTCAAGAAGCAGCGAAGTGACTCCTTTGCTATGAAGAATTTGGGGGCAGCCAAACAAATCCTTAGTATGAGGATATCTCGGTATAGAAAGGAATGAAAATTGACATTATCTCGGGATGAGTACATTAAGAAGGTATTGGAGAGGTTTAATATGTAGGATGCTAAACCAGTTGGGATTTCTTTGGTAGGCCATTTCAAGCTATCAAAGGAGATGTGTCCCAAGACAGAGCAAGAGAGAAACCAGATGTCCAAGGTACCTTACTCAATGGCGGTTGGTAGTTTATTGTATGTCATGGTGTGTACTAGCCTCGATATTGCCCATGCGGTGGGAGCTATGAGTATATTTATGAGTGATCCGGTTAAAGGTCACCGACAAGCAAAGAAAGTGGATCTTTTGATACATGAGAGGGACCTTGGGGAAAATTTTATTCTATAGTGGATCATACACCACTTTGCGTGGTTATGTAGATGCGAGATATGGCTAGAGATGTAGACGATGAAGAGGAGCACGACAAGTTATTTTTTTACCGTGGGCAAAGATTTATTTAGTCGTGAATATTTGTAATATGGCAAATATTTCATTTTAGAAAAAATTGAAAATGTGATTTTTCTGGCGCGGTTCATTGACATGTATGCCTAAAAATTAAAGTTTAATATTTTTAGGGTCAACTTCTCCTACCTCTTTAAAATATCCCCTATATAATCCTATATTATTCACTGGGTAGAACACTACTTGCTAACTCATACCATCTAGGGGCATATCTATTATCAAGTACATAACTTGTGAAGCAACAGATTCTAGTACACAAAAGTACAATTTTTAGACAAAAGCATTCAACTGATGTGCAACAAGAAGACTCTATTGACGGGCGACAAGAAGACTCTATGGATGGGAGACAAAAAGGTTTTGAGGATGGGTTACAAGATGGATTTATTGACAGGTGACAAGCAGGATCTGTTGACGGGAAACAAGAAGACTCTCTTGACAGGCGACAAGAAGGTTATATTGACGGGTGACATGAATAACCTTCGATGCGCGACAGGCAATTATTGTTGACGCACGACAAGTTTCATTTGTTGATGCATAACAAGGTGTGTTTGTTGACGGACGACTAGGATCTTATCTAACTCGAATTGATCATGCTTAGAACAATGGAAGATGCTAGTGCTTAGAACACCCAACAAGTTACAAAAAAACTCAAAAGTCTTTATTCAAGTATTTTGGAAACTCTGTTGGTTCAGATACAACAACCGCCAGCACCCATAGATATCCCATTGAAATCAATCAGAGCATCAGACTATGTGGAAGGTGTTATTGAAGTGGACATGCATTTTGCTCAGTATCAGCCAAATGACACCTATAATGATACCATGCTAGGGCTTGAAGATATTCCATTAGTGCAAGTAGAGCTTGAAGATATTCCTGTTGATGTGCAACTAGGAGTGCAAAATGCAACTAGTGGTTCACGGAAAAGGAAACCTGATGATTGTGATATTCCTAAAAGCTCTACACGTAAAAGTAAAATTGTGAATACGAACAAGAATATGTGGACACTTGGGAGGACATACAAGTTTGACTGGGCTACAAAATTTCCATTTATTGAACCTATACAACCAGCTAATTCTGAAGAAATTTCATCAGAATGTACATGTACAATATGTACGTGGAAATTTGGAAGGCAACAAAAAATGCAACTGAAGTTGGACACAATTGAAAAACACTATGGAAAACAATATTTCACTATAATTGGGGAAGATGGCTAGAAAATAAAAACACACAGATGGAAAACTGAAAAATAATGCATGCATGTGAAATATGTGGTTGAATATGAGGCTGATAAGAAAAATGAAGATTTCTTGTAGAAAATGATGGAACGATCACATCGTAAATTGGTAAGATGAATGAGTCAAATTTGCATGCTAAACTCATATAGCTTTCTACTTTACTCCACATCCTTAAGAAAGGAAGACCGATTTCAAATTTCATTGATTTCAAACCTTTGTATCAATATAATGGAATACAAAATGTTCTCCTGTCTCATTGGTCAAACAACAATGCATGGGAAATGGATAAACACCTTTCTATGATTGAGAAGGAAGACTTGAAAGAGTGTGTAAAAAATGCAAAGTTTATCTCTTTTTCAATTGATGAAGTAATTATTGTTGACAACATCGCATGGGTATGTATCCATTCTTACACTTTAGAAAATCATATCGAACTCCACACCTATTGGGTGTTCAGAAAATGGCTGAAAATTGTAATGACAAAAACCTATATAAAGTAGTTATTTATCTTTTGAAATAAATTATTAGCATGATCGTGAATGAAATTGCTACAAATTTGGTATGCGTGGGAGAAGATGGGCATCGGTCATGCAAGGTCATAGAAATAGGTTGTGTGTTCGATTGAAAACATTAGTCGCCCCTTATATGCTAGTGATTCATTGATGGCTCATAGAATGAATTTAGCATATACAATAATTAGCAAATACAAAAATGTTCCAAAAGTAGAAGACCTTATAAGAGAACTGGATGCCTATCTGGAAAGCAACCCAAAGTGATTTCTTGAGTTTCAAAAATTTTCCATAGGAACTATAGTTGGCCAAAAACTTCTGAAGGATGTTCAGACAACGTTGATTTCGTTGTATGAGCCTCGCATGCAAAGTGTGTGAGGAGTATCCTTTATTGGTTGGTTTCATGCACAAATATCGTCATGAAATTGATAGGTCGAGGGACTTGTTGTTCCATCTAACTGATTTGGAGACATTTCTTACATTGGTAGGAATTCTTCCAATATTGCAAGAGATCAATACATTGATGAGACATGCACAAGGTAGATTAACTTATATTGTTTATTTTATACGGATGTGAAAAATGGTATGTATGAGTCTTGATGCCTTGTACACTTCCCTAGATAGTTTTGATACACTTGTATTTGACAACTAGAAAGTTTTATTGGATCTTAACCATACCAATAACCTTTTGAGATTTAATATCCACGACCACCTTTGTATCCATGTTAGCAGGAAAGAGATACCACCGCACATTTTGTAAAAAGGTAAAGACGTTACATTAACTGAAAAATAAGTTCCGTGACACGAAATCTATTTGATTATGTAGTAATTGAAACAAAATAAATCTCAGAAAAATTATAGAATCCTTAGCATCATAAATTAGAGAACATTTCAGCCAAGACAAAATTCTTGAAGCCATGGGTGTGATGAATCCAAATTTTTGGAATACGTAGGTGTGGCCGTGCTAATTTTGTAAGTAAGTTTTTTCATAAATATATTGGTACAATATTGGATCACTTCAAAAACATCAAAGGTCGAGGTATTGAAATAAAAGGTATAGTGAATGTTGATTTAATAAAGATTCAATTAACTAAATTTGCAACGACAATGAGGTCACAGTATAAACTCTTAGATAAACCTTCAGAGAGTGGTGCTATTACAAGGCTCTAGTGAAAAATCTACAAAAGTAGTGTGTTACAAGAAGACGTTAGTGAATATTTTTGGTTCTACAAGTTGTGCCAAACAATGATTTCGGTATGTGTGGATGATGAAAGAGTTTTGAGTACTTTATCTTTTATTAAATCAAAACACATAAACAAGTTGGATAAAAATATCGAAAGTTGCATATGGTGTTATGTTTCTCGCTACTCTTTGAAAACCTTTCCTTTTGACAAGAGCTATTGGGCATTGGAATTCCCTTATTGCAAGAAGAGGTGTAAATAATCTGATACTGCTACAAGTACAAGTAATCTCAATGATCAGTCTAGAAGTGGCGCATCTTCAAAATCTGTGGATGCAAATATTGAATACAAAGAATCTATTGAAAATTGATTATTCCAGCTTTAAATAGGTATCACCTTGACATTACACTTTAATTGTTATTATTTATTCAATTTCAGATTAATAAATTCTAATTTAATTGTTTATAGGTCTACATAAATACCATTGTAGTTCCGCAAATGTGAATATTGACAATGAGGAGGCTATTTTTATCTGTAGTAATCATTGAAGATGTTATAGGTATGTATATTTACATTTATTCAAATACTATCAGTTATTAAAATCAGATTTATTTCATTGGTATTTTTAATTTTCAAACCACTTTGATGTTGTATTTTACAAGGTCTTCAAAACTCATATCTAGATTCTACATATTCTACCATGCTTAATGTCTAGTAGGTTTTTCGTCCACTATGCATCGTATTCTTGATATTTGTGTCGCCTTCAATATGAACAGGTTTTGGTTTGATTTTATTTGCTTAGGTTAGATCTAGATTCTAAATTTTAATTTCTCTTCATTTCATTGATGTTTATGAAAAATGTGAGTTGACATCCATCTAGGGAAGCACTTGCTTCTTGGGACTAAGATTATTAGGCAACTCACCCGTTTTTATTCTAATCCTATCAATTTTTTGTGTTGAGTTCTTGAGAAATGAAATTTGTCTATCTCTCTCAAGAAGATAAGAGATACCTTAAACCCTATCTTAGTGGTTAGCCATAGTTTTAAATGTGAAGAAGATTTTACCATATTAAGATATGTGTGTCATGCCATAGTCTTTTTTTTCTTTGAGCTTTATTGTTTCAATTCAATATAAAGGTTTGAAAATAAATGTGTAGAAACGATATACATATTAAAGAGTTCGAAATTTAAAATAGAGAGAAGAAGCTTTTATTGTATTAAGATGTATCTGTCACACCACAATGCACATTCTTAATTTTCTTAAAACAATTATCCATTATCATCATCTAGTCACATACAATTCATCATCATCCATATCTACTCTAATTTCATTATCCACATAACACCACATTCTAAATGAATAAATGGATGATCCATTGTAATGTCTATTCTAATGTCATCAAACATATTAGATGGCATCACCTACATGTAATGAAAAATATAATCATGATCATCATTGCATGCAAATATAGTAGTGCATAAAGTTTAAATCCATGAATCATGATTATCCATCAAACATACACACCATATAAAATATAAAAATTCTATATAAAAATATAACAACATACAATTCATATAGTCATGTACAATTCATCATCATCCATATCTACTCTAATTTCATTATCTAGACATCCACACCTAATGTCCACATAGAACCACATTCTAAATGAATAAATTAATAATAACTATAAGCACATCTATTCTAATTTCATTATCCAAACATCCACATCTAATGATAAATGTAACTATCACCATCATAGCAAGAAAAGATAATATTGCATAAAATTTAAATCCAAACTCTAAATTAAACAAATATTCAAGTATCAACTTTCATTCTTCTATATATAAAATATTTAAAGTTTCGATTTTGAGGTTCCCTAATCCTCAATCCTCAATCATTAAAATTTTCACCAGACCCTACTTTATTCCTTGTATCAATTATCCCTGAACTAATCAAATCATCAACAATCATGTATAGGTTCTTGACGATTGCTTCTTCTTCCTTTGTATCATCTCCATGGGATGTTAAACAATGGTCAGTTGCTTCCTTTGCTTTAAATAAAATATCATAGTCGTAGCCATTCTCTTTAATTATCTGCTTAAGTGTATTGTTTTGCTTATTTACCAAAACAATATTTTCTTTCATCTTAATTGTTGTGGATAAACTGTTCGTTGTTTTTTCCAAGTGAACTTGGAATACCTTGGCTTGACTCTTTAATTTTTCATATTTCAGCTGAAACAAAAAGAGTGAAGTCAATTAAACATAGCAAATTTTTTTATTGAAATTAATAAAAAATTGATTATACTTATGACAACTCTATCTCGTTTGACGTTTGTAATAGTGACCATTTCCTTGTCCTTAGACCATTTATTGAAATAGGCTCGGGCCACAACACTGATATTCTCCAATCTATTTAATACTTTATCAAAAATACTGTCATTATAGGTGTTGTTATATGTGACAGTCCGAGTTTTAGCTCTAATGAATAATGCATCCATCTTCATGGATTGATTTTTGACTCTTGCAAATAATATCTCTCTCTTTTAATGGTTTTCATAATGACTTACTATCTCGAGATATTAATACTTTTACCTTCTCTTGCATTAAATGAGCTCACCGATTAAAGGCGTGATAAATTCATTCATGTGGGATTGACAATCATAGACACTCAATTGCTTCAAAGTAAATGTTGGCAATTCATCACTATCTATATTAGAAGAGAATGATTTTGAAGGAGAAGAATGGTAACTTTCATCTCGAGCAACATTTGTTGCATCTTTTTTCTTTTGGGAGCGTTGATCCTAATAAAGCAATAACAAAAAATTAATATTAAAATTGAAATTTAAATGTTAAATTTTTTTAAAAATTAATGGTACATATAAATGTAAATATACCTATTAGCCCCTGAATCATATCATGTATGTTGAAAAAACAGGTTGGGTTACTAGTATACATGCCCAAATAATCTTCATCTAAAGTTATTTATTTCAAAACTGTTTGCCTTGTTGCGGTGGGACAACCAGAGAGAGAGGGTTGAAATAGTGAATGACAAGACAATGTTTAGTATCCCACTAGGAGCAGAATTATAGGCATGTGTTTACCAATGGTATTTTTTCCTGAACCTCTGGTCAACATTTTGAATTGTAATTGCATTTGCGGGGTTGATTGGGTAGTTGGTGTTTGCATATTTTGAGTAGAAGATAAAGGATTGCTATCAAATTTGAAAAGGAAGATGCCAAGAACAAAATCATTAGTAATTACTAAATAATATGTAAAAGTATTAAATATATCAAAAAATAAATGAATTCATACCTGGTTAAGCGGGATTTTGTTGCGATACGAATTGATTCTCTAAACTTGGGGGATGTGATAGACTTTGAATTGTTTTAATTGGAGCTAATGGTGGTAATTACGGTTGAGATTCAAAATTGCACGAGATTGTACCAGAGTGGGTTGAAGATGCTTGATTTAAAGTAACGTGAGTAGTTGAAAGTCCCTGCAAGTGTAGGAAATACATTCAATTCAATATGGTAAATCATTAAATGGTAAAAGAAAAATGTAAACAACCCTACTTTAAATGTTAAGGGAATTATGTCTATGTCATTTCGCTAATGCAAATACATGGGGATCAGCTGATGAATGAACTTCAATTTCATATTGTGATTCTGTAGAGGCCTCAACATGTTGTTGGCCTCTTCCTCTCAAAGCATATTTTTCATGGAAGAGACTCCAAAAATATTTTCTCGCATAGAGAAAAGATTCAATCAAAATTATAATAAATTAGTACACAAAGGTTCAATCGTAATGAGAAAACATAAAGATTTTTTTTTTTTTTAATTACTACTCTTCAAGTCGAGTTGAAAAATATTTCATTTTCTCGTTTGTGCAAGTTGGAGTTGGTTCATCTTTTAAATTATAATAAGCCTCATAATAAAGAGATAGGATATAGTTTGTTGAATGGATAATTAGTTTTTCCGTAATTGATGCATTGGTAATGTCAGCCTTTATCTCGTTTAGAAAGAAAAGTGCACCGGTAAATTTTTTTATTTCGATTGTTGCAAGAATGTATGCAACAACCCAATTTGGAATGTCAGTTTTTCGACCCTACATAATAATTCTAGATTGAAATAAATAAATCAAGGAAATAAGAAAGTGGTGTGCAACATCTTACATGTCCGCTCCTCATCCTGGATTTGCTAACATGAGTTGTAAAAGTATTCGAATTAATATAAGTGTTTCCTTGGTTGCTACTATCCACACATTTTTAAAATGGAGGCCTATCAATTGATGGATATCAACAGGTTTGACAAAGTGAAGGAGAATGTAGGTTGATATTCCAATGTAACAGTAAAAGTACTATTTTCTATATTATAGGACGAAAGGAGGTAGTTAAGAATCTAATGGTCAACTTCAGACTGGGGCATGCTAACAAGGCCTTGGAATTTAGATGCAACTATTAAATCGTTGTATTTTGCATTAATTTCCATGACTACATTTAAGTGGGGGCACATAGAGCTTCTGTATTGAATCTTGGCCTTGGCGGCTTTGGGTGTTGGATCCTGAGGTTCACCTTGGGTAGAAGAATCCATGAACTCGATGTACGATACCCGTAGCAAGAAGTTCTCGGAGAATGAAAACATCTTTTAGCCATAAAATCAGAATGTGAGAATGAAGAATTGTGTTGGTATTTATAGGGAAAATTAGGGTAAAGTTTTGTTGGCATGCGTCAACAAAATTTTTGTCACTCAACAACAAGGAAATGCTAATGGGCATCACAACACCTCATTCTCATGCAACAACAAAATGTTCTTTGACGCCGTCCAAAAAAATTTGTCACTCCACAACAAGGTGTTGTCAACACCCGTCAGCATTGCCTTACTGTCACACAACAACAGAATGTTGTTCACGCACGTCAACAAGACTTTGTTCTCGTGCGACAATAAAATTTGTTGATGGGCATGAAATCCTCGACAACAAGGTCCTATTGATGTCTATCAAGCAACAAAATGTTATCGCGTGACAACAAGGCCCCGTTGATGGGTGTCGGCGCTCTTAAACTACTAGGTGAATATTTCATGCAGAAACCTATGAAAGTTTGTCGTTGTGGTGAATGTGGCCAAATAAATATTCGATAAGTATTTTCCACCTCCTATGTTCCAGAGGTCTTTTAAAGTGAACTTTGACTATAGGTGGGACAAGATTGAGCTAGATTTCACGACTACACGAAGCTTATGGTTTTGTCAACCATAAAGGTTGAATATGTTGTGACCATAGAGGCAAACAAAGAAATGATTTGGTTACAACAATTTCTTGAGGATTTTGGGCATAAGTAAGAGAAAGGAAATTGACATAGTGATAGTTGGAGTGTTATACACCTAGCAAAGAATTTTGTTTTCCACTCTAGGATGAATCATATACATTTAAGGTACCATTTCATCAGACAACTTTAGAGGAAGAGAAGTTGAAGCTAGAAAAGATTCATATCAGTCAAAATCAGTATACATGATGACCAAGGTGGTCACAAGGAAAAAATGAAGTTGTGTTCAGCTATAGTTGGTCTTCACAAAAACTAGTGAAGTGTTGAAAAGCTTGCTGAGAGGAAAACTTGTCTCCAAGAGGGAGATTGTTATGTTGTGGAGCCTATTTTCATGTGTGGAAGTGTTGAAGACTATACACTAAAAGTAATGTACAGTTTTCATGTATTCTTGTGGGGGTTTGGGGCTGGGCTGTGCCTCAAGCTGGGGTCCAGGGGTAGTAGCTCCCAGTAGTGGGGGTTCGGGGGTGCAGCCCTAAAAATAAAATTGTGGACAAAAAAATGTGTCCAATATTTTAGGAAATGTGCTCTTCTCATATGCGAGGGATTTTTGACCCAAAGGTTTATGGGATAGTTTTAGCCCATGGTTTTAATACCCATGGTATTCTAAAATTGCTTCAACATTTTTCTACTTATGTGGTTCTTGTATATGGTAGGGTTTGATGTAACATTGCAGATGTGTGTGAATTCGGTTGTGAATTCTATAGAGTTTGTTGAGCATAAATCCAAATAGATATACCTATTGTATTGAGATAGTGTTGGCTTGTAATAAAATATGAGAAAGTGATTCTTGGTGGACGTATCCCAAATTGGGTGAACCATGTTAAATATTGTCTCTTTTTGTTGTGATCTTTTTATCCCGCACTTTTATTTTAGATCTATAATATTTTCGCATATTAGTTTCTCTGTTTTGATTCTCGTGAGGGATTGTTCCACATATTTTATCCCTTATTTCCTAACAATATTGAGGTTCTTTTTCTTGGAAATAGAACCGCCATCCCTGTTCAAAGCAAGTGGATTCGAACCATCACCTTGCCCATAGTGGTGGTTTCAGAATCGTCACCAGACAGCAGTGGTGGCCATAGATCATTTGTCATCTGCTTTAGCCAAAGACCAGCGGTTTCGTCACTTTTAACATGAAAAATAAAAATCACGACTGAAATCCAATATGAATTTAATTAAAACATGAGCTTTAAAACTATCAAATAGAACTACCAACAACTAGTAAATGAAAAAATTCATTTGTTTGAGCATGTAAATCCATTTATGGGCACCCAAATGAGTATACTCTCATAGATCTAATTAAATGAGTTTTTTCCCAAATATTGAACTTAAAAAATGTAAATAACAAAATAGAAAAACCATACTTATGGTGTAATATCTACAATAAACAAATAGGGAACCAAGCAATAGAAAACCCTTAAATAATCTAAACTAGATAAAGAATGCAGTGGAGGAAGTTTCCTCCCATTGGAAAAATAGATCGCAGTAAATTTCACCATGGTTTCACTTCTTGCTTCAATCACTTTCACTCCTCCAACTAGAAAATTAAAATGGAAAAACTAAATGAGTTAGGTTAAAAAAGAATAAAAAGACCCCACAAGGATGTTTTTGTTCATTTGAAAATACGTAGATCTAAGGGTGCATATCCATTTAATCTAAGGGTTGAAGATCAACCCTACACTTTTCAAGTTGTGGCACTTTATGGGGTTGTGTAATATTAATTGTGGTATGGGTATCTAATGAATGGGGCCACTTAATGAATAAGATAAGTTGAGACCTATAGCCTTTGACTATTAAGGATAAATTAAATGATTGTGAAGGGGTAACTTAGCTAATGAATCGAAGGGTTAATGAATTTGAATTTAAAATGTTTAGTTAGATGACCTATAAGGGGCATTAGGAATAATTGTTGTGATAAGTAAGATTTAAATTAACTTAGCAAATCTTCACCGAGTTGATATTTTGAATAAGGTGAGTTAATAGGAACCCGAAAAGGGATTTATCCCAAAGTGGCCTTAGTTTAAATTAATAATGTTAATTATTAATTAAATATTGAAAAATTTTACAAATGTGGGAAATTTTTTAATCAAGAAATAATTAAGCCTAGTTGATAGTATCTTGTTGCAACCCTTTTAAACAAAAAATCTTTATTTCATATTTTTCCGAATTAATGCTTGGACCCTTGGGCATACTTGGAAATAAAAACACTAAACTTTGCAAAAATCTAACTTAGAACACATGATATTGTGGATAACTGAAAAACATAGAAAACTTAGAGAACTCGAAATGAACCTAGATGAGGATGAACTCACTCTTGCCTTGGTCTTTGCGGGAGGCATAGATTAGGCAATGATATCTTGCACATCTAGTTAGATCTACCACCTCAAGAGAAGGTTGTTGCCGCTATATTTCCATAGATCCTATAAACCTTACGGGAGGTTGATACAACAATATGGGGTGGATCCTTATGGTGAAGAACTAGCCAAAGACATTATAGTGGAGTCATCACATGAGGTTTAACAACTATCACGACACAAAAAGTAGTATAGAGTAGAGAAATCCCATGCAGAATTAACTAGACCAAATTCACCACCAAGAGGGCATCCAGTAGTGCCCACTTCCCTTCAACATTTTGATATTGATCATGATACCGCTGACTATATCATGGACATTATTATAGTTTTGATTTGGTATGGTGTTAGATGTCGATCATGGATTATTGTTGACTGTGACTCATATATGATGCATGATGATTGTTAGAGACATTTTATATAGATGTTGACATGTTTGTTTGACTTGGTTATATATATATATATTGTTAGGACATGTGATATTTGGATATATTGAGTAGACCAAAAAAATTAAATTTTAAAATTGCTGATTATATAGTTGTTGATGAAATTGTAAGTGATATTGTTGATTGTCTGGATGTTGTGATTCATATATATATTGATGATTTTGAAATTATATTATATTCATTTGGATGTTCTGATATGGTACGAGGCCGAAGGAGTATTTGTATTGTGCAGGTTAACAATATCACAACAAACATCGGGGGATTGGAGACCAACCACATTGGAATTCTAGATGAATTCAACAAGGTCACCATGGCAACTTGTATTTGTTTGTGCATGTATTTTGTGTTAGTGATTCTCATGCGGGGATCACCTTTAAATGTGACCAAGGTTTATGTGTATTTATTTATTTGGTTCCTTTTTATTGATGTTTATATGTGTTTATTAAGTGATCTATTTACCCCTTTGATTATTTATTAATTGTGGTAAATTAATGTGAGTAAACCTGTTAAAATCAATTAATCAAATTGGGACATAGGAAAGTAATTATTAGAGTTCTTGGCCTAAAATTAAAGAGTTGTAAGATATGTGTAAGTAATCTGTAAGTTAACTTTTGAGTGTGAAACACTCAACCTTCTTGGAAATTCGAAATTGTCCTTGGAGGTTGATTTTGAGGCTTGTGGGACAAGTTAAACTTGTCCCATACCTCTTAAATTTAATTACCAACCATGCCTACGGTTGGAGAGATGAATTTAGACTTTTATAAATCTTTTTGAGAAGGCAAATTGTAGGTTTTTATTGCACTCTTCTTACATGATTTAATTTTAGTCCTTTGGGGTGTGAGTTCGATTTGAGTGTGTAAGTAATTTGTCATATTATTCACCCACCTATTTATTGTGCATTGGAGAATGAAGTTGAATTTTGGGGTTGGGGTTGAGGAGGTGTGATGTGGCATCCTACATGGATCCACCTCATCCTCTTCTCTTCCCTCTTCTATAAAATTCAAACTCCTTTCCTTATTTTGGGTTGCTTCACTTTGGAGACTTCATTTTCTTGGGAGAATTCTTTTGCTGTTTTGGAGCTCTTGCTTGAAGAAGTTTTGGGAAGATTGTTGCATGCTTGTGCTTGGCTATTTTGGATTGCTTGCATTGGGATAAAGCTTGTTGTTTTGGAACTTGGAACAACTCCATCATGGAGAGGTAGGAGCTTGACTCTTGAAATGCTCTTATTTTATGAATGTAAGTGTTAATGTATGAATGTTTTGGCATGGTTGTGGGTTGTTGGGTAGATGGCCTAGGAATGGTGTAGGAGAAGACTATGGGGTTATTTTTGGGAGGCACAAGTGTGTTTTAGGGAGGTATAAGAGTGGAGGGAGTTGGGATTTAGGTTCAACCTTACAAAGAAATACCTTGCATTTATTTACTCGTTATGGGGTTACATAAGAGGTCATGGGATATAAGGAAATGTGAGGAATAAGGGGTACTCTGGGAGGTATAAGGACATGTCACAAATTTGAAATGATATATATATATATATATACACACACACACACACACACACACATATTTTGGTGGTTTGTTCTCATGTGGTGATACCCATTTCCCCTTTTGGGAGGCATAAGCATCACCCCCATAGTTTATTGCTCCTTTGGCTCGCTTGATGAAGCCTTTGTATTTTTATCATGTTTTAATGTAGTTGTAAACTACATTCTATTTTGACCTGTGTTTTATTGTGAAAATGTTGTTTGTGTGTTTGTGGAAGCTTGTTGTTGCCACTAGTTGGATCACATCTTTTATTGCATTGTGGTTGGGGCTAGGGGCCAATGAAGAAGGATGGATTATCCTTTTCATTGGATGTCTTGGTTGGGTGGAGAGCATTGCCTTTCCCCTACTCTTATTGTGATCAAATTGGAAGAATGAGAAATCTGCATGTTGCTGTTCTGGAGCTGAGATATAGACATTTTGACAATCCCTTGTGAAATGAAATCTTATTGTAGCCCCTTTCCCACTTGAAGTGGATGATCTGTGTATTCATTATCATGGAAAGATACTATGTATTGACAATGAAAGTGGAAATTTGAAATGTAAAAGAGTTATACTCTGTATTCTATGTTGGAAAGAATGAGAAAGAATGATACATGTTTTGTATGTTGTATTTTGAAATAAAATGGAAAGGAGGTTGTAAGAGTTTCATTTGAATTAATGGAAGTGTTTGCCTTGTTCATATGATATTATTTCCATTGGAAATCTGTACTTAACAAGCTCTATGAAATCCCTATTTGGAAAGTGGAAAAGTGAAACACGTGAAAAGAAAATGTATTATTCTGTCCTATATATAATATATGTTTTTGGAAAGAATAAAATAAGGATGTTACAAAGTTATCTTTTGGAATCAATAAATGATGTATCACCTTTCTCAAATTACACAGTGGCATTGAATCGATCTTTTAAATGTAATTGAAATCTCTGTTTGAAAGAAAGAAATGTGTATAAAGGAAATGTAATACTCTGTCCTTTGAAATATGTAAAAATTAGAAATCAGAGATGTATTATAGTTTTTGAATAATTTGAATTGAATCAACTAAATGCATTATATTAGGTTTGGAGCACATTATAATACATGGAAGAAGACAATGGCAAATAAACCTTTTAAAAATAATAATAATTCAACTCTATCTTGTATTTCTTATTGACAATTATTTAATCCCAAATGCTCAGATTGATTCTACAACAAAGGAATAAAAAATGAAACATTACTTTGGGCCTAATAAGATCTAATCGAATCCATCTAGATATTAACACTTAAGGAAATTCCTATAAAAACTTAGCAAAATCAGGGTCAACCGTTTTGCAGTCGTGTTGCTGTTAAGAAATGTAAATGTTCAAATTGCAAATCAATCAGTCAAATTGAATCTTTAAATATATCTTAAATACACCTAAGAATATTTTCCCATGTCTATTTGACATGTTGAGAGAGGTACAAGAACAAATTTAACAATTTAACAGTTGAACAATTTAAAATTTACCAGTTTGCACTCTAAAAGCCTGCAGAACGTTTTCAAAAAATTGACCCCTTAAAATTTATCAAAATAAAAAAATAATGATCTTTGTATAAAGATGACATCAAGAGATTTCCATAAATTCCTCATATTCCCAAAACCAAGCCCCCGTATCAAAAGTTATGGCCTTCTGAAGTTTTTCCTTCACTTGGTGTCAAAAAAAAATTGGGAAAAATTTCCTTGGTGGGCCCGTGGGCCCGAATTTTTCCCTTAGAACTTAAGAAATTTTTGGGAAAATTTTCCTAATTTTCCCCACTAACCCGCAAACCAATCGAGGCTTCCATGTGGCACCATGAGGTGTTGGAAGAGGGGCGGAACCCTTTTTAAGCTTAGGACTCCCGAAAATTTAGGGAAAATTTTCCAAATTTTCCCCGCCGCCCTGGTTGGCTGCAACCAATCAGGTGATGCCATGTGGTGTCAAGAGGCATTAGTGGCGAGAAAGTCCCTTTTGCATTTGTACATTTTCAAAAAAATTGGCTAAATTTTCCAAATTTTTCCCACCGCCTGTTGGGTGGCCCGCAGCTAATTAGGAGCCGCCACATGGCATCGCGAGGTGCTGGCGGAGGCGCAGATGAATGCTACCCTCTTAGAAATTCGGGGACTTAAACTAATTTTCTCCCTGCCACCTCACCTTCCCCACATTAGCTTAGCAGATGCCACATGTCCCTTGCAAACTTGTGGGAGCGCGGGCACAAAGTTGGCTTTCGCCTTGTGTGGGAAGATTTTTCAAAATGTCTTCCGCCACCCCGCTCTCCCCACACTAACTTGGGAGGTGCCATGTGTCCCTAGTGAACTTATGGACCCATGAGTGTGCGGGTGAATTTTTTTTCTTTCGAAAAGTATCCTCATGCGGCCCGCTGACTAGCTCTTGGGGTAAATTTTCACCCTTGGGCCCGCAGGCCCGTGCTTGGGGAAAATTTTCACCCTAAGGCTCACAGCCCATAACTCAAAAAATATGAGTTAGGAGGACTTCTTTATATTAATGGAAAGTTGAGAAAATTTCCTATCAAATGGGAATAATTTAGGGAAATTTTGAATGTGTTAAGTTTGAGAAAAATCAAGTTGAACCTTTAAGCATGTTAGTGAGTGGGTATGGTGAGGAATTACCCTCTAAACCTTCTTGTACTTCTAACCCTAAAATTTGGACCTTATGACCTCTAATAATTGTTAATAAAATAAAATCTTGTTCTAGTGAATTAGAATTGTTCTGAAACTTGTTAGTGACAATTGTTGCCTTGTAATCCGGTTGTAGACTCTTTTAAACAAAAAAATTTATTCCATAATTTTCATAACTAATCCTAGGTTATTCTTGGGTCTCAGGTGGGTTGTTTTAGTTGGCATCACAAAGCATGGAGATAGAAAATGAGGGACATAGAGAGATATATAGGAGCCCTAGACAGAGAGATGGTTATGATGGGAGACATAGAGGCAGATAGTCGATAGTATCAGATTATATCAAAGAGATTTTGAAGCTTCATCCATCTCATTTTGTTGGAGACGCACGTGGATTTCATGCAGAGGCTTGGTTAGTTAGCTTGAGCAGATGCTTAAAGTTATTTCTATGTACTAGAAACATGAAATCTCATGTTGCGATTCATATTTTGAGAGACCAAGTACGATTTTGGTGGGGGACTGAGGAGTAAAAGCTTCATGTAGATTCATAGACTGTTACTTGGGAGCTCTTTGAGGAGTGATTCAGGAGCCAATACTTGTCTAGACGGTTTATTCAGTAGATGATTGATGAGTTTCATGACCTATGATAGGCATCTATGTCATTGGTTTAGTATGAGATTCAACTTCTTGACTTGCTTTAGTATGTTAATTACATGCAGGATGAGCAGGTTAGGATTCACAAGTTCATCAAGGACCATAATTTGGATTTGGGAGGGGCATTATATATACATTATCTACAGAATTTAGTTGAGGCCGTTGAGAAGGCCTATATTGCAAAGGAGAATAGGGGGAATACTTAGCAAGACAGAGAAAGATTGAGGAACCATATTCAGTAGATGTAGGATAGTATGTTGAGGTAGTCATCTCCTCCTCGTCATGCACATGGTTCAACACAGTATTCTTTCAAACCACCACAAGAGCAATAACAACAGACCCATCCACTATTTATACACCCACAAAGTGATTTTATGTGCGAGAGGGTAAAGCATGGGTCCTCCTCCTAGAGGACCCATTAGGAAACATGGAGCACCTAGAGCTCAATCAACCAGAGCTCGTTAGTAATGACCACAATGGTCCATCACAGATCATCGAGATTTACTCCCCATACCACTAGAGCACCAGGGGGCACTTATTTTTGGAGAGATCCTGGTAGTTATTATGGATGTAGTGTACATAGACACCATTAGAGAGAGTGTTCACATAACCCTAATAACAAAGGTAAGGGACCTTCTTTTACACCTACAGCTTGGTGATATGAGACATAGCCATCCAATTTTTGCAAAGGTGGTCGAGAACTATCGTAAAGAGCATCATGGTACGGTGATAGAGACTTCAAGTAAAATTGGTGTTATCCCTACATCTATATTGTTTGATTTTGGCTCTTTTGATTCATTTATTACACCATCATTAGTAGAGTGATGCGGGCTTGTGGTAGGTAGGAGGGGCCTTAGTTGGGATGTTGAGATGACTTCTAGAGCCAAGATCATAGTGGAATCCTTAGTCAAGGAGTGTGTAGTTGACCTAAGACCCTTCACTCGACCTTGGATCTTCTCATCCTTCCATTGGGTTCTTAAGAGTTATTCTAAGTATGGAATGATTATCTCGCACACAAATCTAGGGTGGACTATTACAACAAAGTAATCATTTGTGTAGATGATTTGGGGATTGAGTCAGTGATAGTTGGGGTTAGGTTACACATCTCTATTCACACCATATTCGTTATTCAACTCAAACAAAGGTGTCTAACATGCATGTCAGCTATATACTATTACAATTAGTGATAGGATGGAGGATGAGACTAGTGGGCCTTCACTTGATGCTCATCCTATTTTGAGGGATTTTTCATATTTTTTTCCAATTGAGTTAGCTTGTTTAGCTCCCCCACGTGAGATAGAATTTCATATTGATTTAGCTCTTGGAGCAGAGCCTATCTCAAGCGCAACATATATGATGACTACCCCTGAGCTTTGTGAGCTCAAGCTGAAGATTGATAGCTTTCTTGAGAAAGGTCTAATTTGTCCTATTATATCCCCTCATGGTGCACTAGTGATTTTTGTGAAGAAGGATGGATTGTTGCGTTTTTGTGTTTATTATAGTCAGTTGAATAAAGTAACAATCAAGAATTGTTACCCACTTTCACGTATTGATGATTTGTTTGATAAAATGAAAGGCGTGATAATGCTTTCTAAGATAGACCTCAAGTCAGGTTATCATCAAATAAGGATTTTGGAGACTGATATTCATAGGAAAAACTTTTAGATGCGATATGGCCACTACGAATTCACAGTTCTCCCATCCGGTCTAACAAATGGCCCCACAATGTTCATGAGTTTAATGAATGGGGTATTTAGAACATTTTTAGATTATTTCATGTTTATATTCCTTGATGACATATTGATATACTCATGCATGCGTGAGGAGAATGAGGAACACCTTCTACGGGTTCTAAGTGTCTTCGTGAGTAACAACTTTACAAGAACTTGGAGAAGTGTGTGTGTTTTTTCATCCGAGGTTCAATATCTTGGCCACATTATTTTTGGGGAAGGTATCACAATCGATCCTTCTAAGATTAGATCTATTTTGCATTGGCGACCTACTAGTGTGAATAAGGTATGTAGTTTCATGGGATTAGTATGGTTCTACCAAAGATTTGTTTAGGATTTCTCACGTATCACAAGAGCCCATGACTTCCTTCAGGGAAAGGGAAGAATTTTTTTGGTTAGATAGATGTGAGAAAGCCTTCAAGACACTAAAGGAATTCCTTATGACAACACCTATTCTAGCAATGCCAGATCCTTAGATGGATTTATTCCTATGCACATATGCTTCATTGGCAAGGATTAAAGGTATATTGATATAAGATGGTCGTGTAGTAGCTTTTGAGTCTCATAAACTCAAGGATTATGAGCTCAATTATCTAAATCATGACCTTGAGGTTACTGCAGTTATGTATGCTTTAGTTTGATGGAGACATTTTATTTTAGTCGGAGGTTCAATCTTAAGACAGATCACTTGAGCCTTCGACACTTCTTTACACAACCAAATCTCAATGCTCGTCAGAAGTGTTGGATGGAGATTATTTTGAGTATGATATGGAGTTAGAACATGTGAAGGGGAAGGGGGATGTGGTTGTAGATGACTTGAGTCATTGGTGGAATTTGGTTATGGCTACAACAATTGGTATAGACTTGAGGAGAAGGATCTTACAACAGCTTCTACCTTTTAGCTAGATCATAGTTTGAGTCTTAGAGACCCCTTAAGGGGAATTTTTTGGATTGACAATGAAGCCAAATGGACTTCTCGAACATTGTGGGTCAAATTTATGTACCTAAAGATGGAAATTTGAGACAGACCATTCTTTTTAGAGGCACATTATGCACCCTATTCAGCCCATCCAGGGGTGAAGAAGATGCACGCCACTTTGAGGCGCTTATACCATTAGAGGACTATTGAGAGATGTAGTTTGTTTTGTGTCTCAATGTTTGGAGTGTCAAAGGATGAATTCCAAGAATCAACATCAAGATGTCTTTCTCTACCCGAATGTCATACCGAAGTGGAAATGGGAAACCATTTCCATGGATTTTACAAAGAAGGATATCTAAGTTGAGATACCATCACGACATGATCATGGTTACGATGGATAGATTGACAAAATTCACTCATTTTTTCTGACCGAAGACCACCTATACAGCCTAGTGTAGTGACACAAGTATATTTGGATGAGATAGTGAGGTTGCACTAGATTTTACAGAAGACCATTTGTGACTGTGATCCATGTACACACCTCTAATTTTTGGACTACCATGTAGCATGCTCTCGGGATGAATGTCAACTTCAGATAACCTATCATCCGAAAAAAATGGACATATAGAGTGGGTGAATTATATTTTAGAAGAATACTTCTAATGTATGTCATGGATCATCATCAATATGGCGGGAGTATTTGACTGGTTGAGTTTTGTTATAACAAAATATTTCAAAGTTCTATTGGTATGGGTACATTTCAGGTGTTATATGGTAGGGAGTGCAAAACATCACTAAGTTGGGATAGGTTAGAGGATAGAGTTTCTCTTGGGCTAGCTTTATTATAGAATATGGAGCAATAGGTTGTCTTGATTAGATATGATGCAAGACACACAAGATAGGAAGAAGATGTATGCAGATCATATGAGAGTTGACCACGGTTTTGAGGTGGGCACAAAGGTGTTTCTTTGTGTAATACCTCATAACATTCCTATCCGTTAAAGAATACGATCTAATATTGCTCCTACATTTTTGGGCCCCTTTGAGATCCTCGGAGTGGATCGGTCCCTAAGCCTACCGTTTAGCATTGCCACCAATCTTACCTCACATCCGTGATGTCTTTCATGTTTCTATTCTTAGGAGATACATTCCAAATCATTCTCATGTATTGAATTAGATCACGTTGTAGGTACAAGAGCATGGGTAGGTGATGGTGGAGCCCATGTACATTTTAGAGTGTAGGACCCTGGGCCTTTGAGGTGAGAGATTGATCGGTGTGTGCGTCCATTCCGATCGATACGATGAGACAATAGCTACATGGGAGGATGCCACACCTTTGAGATCATAGTTCCCACACTTTTTCCAGTGACTTCTAGGAGGAATTCAAGTCTAGGGGGAGGAGGATGTAGTGCCCACTCTTCTTGACATTGATCATACTATGATTTTTTTACTTTGGATTGAAGGCATGGAATTTTTATCATATTTGATTAGTAGACATTAATAGATGGACATTATAGTATTTGATTAGTATTTTGATAAACATTATAGATATTTTGATTATGTATATGTAGTGACTCATTGTGTGAATTATATGCATGGATTGATATTTCGATTTTGATGATGATATAGAGTTACTTCTTTATACATATATTGACACATTGGATTTTGATGTATAAATTATTGTTAAACAATCCAGTTAGTCTTATGATCAAATTGTTATTGATGAAATGACGAAATTGAAATATTTTGGGATTATAAACAATTGATGAAATTTCTTAATTTTAGTTATGATTTTTTTATGTTGTTTGATGATGTGAAATGATACATGTATATGCATTTTATTATATTGATGTCGTTAATATGGCCATGAGGCCAAAGAGGTATTGATTTGATATTTGAAAAAAATTTAACACAAGAAAAAAAAAGGGATAGGAGACCAACAATGAAAGAATTTTTTGTGTTGGCAACAGTCACCTTGGCAACTTGTGTTTTTGTGTATGTTGTTATGTTGTTGATAAATTGCTAGGAGGTCCCCATTGGGGGGTGGCCTCAAATGTGACCTTGGGTAAATGTGTTGTTTTCCTTTTGGTTTTAATTATTTGTGAGTATGTGATTTATTATTGTAATGTGATCTACTTTATTAGTGTTAGTTAATGTGCTCTATTTAAGTTGATTAATCTTGATTATTATTGTAATTTGGGATGTGACCAAAGGGGTATTTAATTTTGGTAGATTGTCCTTGATTTTATTATGGATTTGAAAGGATTTTTTTGGTGATGTGTAATCAAACTTGCATGTCAAACTCGGATTTTGGTTTAAGGGTCATTTTTGAGGCTTCATGGAACAAGTTAAGCTTTTCCCACACCTCTTAAATTCATCTACCAACTATACCTATGGGGTAAGGGGTCAAAATTAGGCCCCATTATGTGATTTGGAAGCTAAAAAGGTGAAATTATTGCACCTTCTTACATGAGATTTTAATTTTGTCCTTTAGAGTATGGCTTTTGGTTTGTGTGTGTAAGGAGAACTTGTCATTTCTCACCCACCAATTTATTGAGCTTTGGGTTTTGGTTTTGACCATGTGATGTGGAGTTGAGGAGAAGTGATGTGGCATCCTACATGGAGCCACCTCACCTTCCTCTTTCCTTTTCTATTTATAAAAATTTATTTGATGTATTTGGGGTTATATGTTTTATTTTCACTCTTCCATTTTGGAGGAGCTTACTTTTGGAGCCTTTTTTTCAAGCTTAGAATATTGTTTGGAGCTTGTTTGGACTTGAAAATCTTGGAGATTATGATTTTCGTTTAGAGTTTCCTTACAAGGCCAAGGTATGGACTTCACCCATGTATTTTTATTTTTAATTGTTGTGCAAATTGGTTGTAAATGAATTACTTTTGTGTATTTGTGTTTTGGGAATAGAATGTCCTTAAGGTTTTGTAAGAAAATTAAATGGTGACTTATTAAAGGAGGGATAAGAGTTTATGTTATGCATTTGGAGGGATTTTGGTTGGGTGTCCCACCTTGTGATAATAAGAAAGAATTCTTATTTATCTTGATATGTTTATTGAGGGAGGGATAAGAGTTGAGGGATACATAAGAGAAATTGAAGGAGGGATAAGATGTTTGTTGTAGTTGTGTGAATGAAGTTTTGGAGGCTTTTTAAGGTGGACACCTACACCCTTTGGGAGGCATAAGTGATTCCCCATGTTTCTTTCCTCCATTAGCTTTAATGTGAACTTTTGTGCTTGCGAAAATTTATATGGTTGTTGTTAGTTTTGTATTGTACTTGTGTGTGGAAATTTTTGTGTGAATGGTTTTTATGGAATCCTTGTGGAGGTTTACATGGTTGTTTGATACCATTTATTGCTTCATTGTTGGGGATCAATGGCCAATGAGTAAAATGAATTATCCTTCTCATTGGATTATAGGTTGGGTGGAGAGTGTTACTTACTCCCCTTTTTGTTCTTGTGATTGAAGTTTAAGATTGAAGTAGTCATGCTATGTTGGAACCAAAGGGATCTCCTCTTAATTTTTTTCAATGTTGAAAAGGTTAAAGTTTTAATCTTGTAAATTATTCTTTCATATTGTTAGAAAGAAGAGGTTTTGTGGTAAGAAAATGAACTATGTTCATTGAGAAAAATAAAGTGCATTATTTCCTTGTTCAAATTTGTATTATTGTAAAAGTAAGAGTTCTTGTAAATTTTATTATCAAGTTTTGTTACTAAAAAAGGTGAAATAAGAAATTTTGAAAGTTATAATTTATTGAAAATATATTTCTTTCAAATCTGGAAATAAAATCATAGTTGTTTGTTCTTTCTTCTAGTGAAATGGTTGTGTTGATATTGGAAGAATGTATGAAATTTATACTTGATTTTACTTGTTGAAATGGATATCATTCTTGTTGTGAAAATAAAAGAGACACATTCTCATTTTGATAGTAAGAGTTAGTATATTGAAAATTTGAAATATATTGGTATGGCACTACCCTTGTATGTAAAATATGAAGATGTTGAAATGCAATATGTTAAACTAAAGTAGGAAATAATGAACCTTACTAAAATGTAATTGGGATGGTGTATACATTTGATTTGTTATCTTGCAGTTAGTTTAAAATGAAGAACTAAAATCAACCTATCAAATATTGATTGTAGATACTATAATTAAAGTTAATATTACCATAGAAACCAGCCCAAGTACAAAAAAATTTGGAAAATGCATGAGATTGAGGTTCTATTTTTGAGAAACAAAACTTCCACCTATACAGAGCGATGGTTTCAAAACCATCACCATGACATGAATTTTGGTTTCATAATTATCACCTAGATAAGGCGATGGTCACAGATTGCCGACCTCCTCACGGTTGCGGTTTTTTCACTTTTGATGAAAAAATAAAAATCATGACTACGCAAAATCCTATAATTACAGCTAAAACTCCCACTCGAGACCCAAGAACAACCTAGGTTTAGCTAGAAAAATTAAGGAATTTTTTTAAAAGCATGACCACTACTAGGCTTCAAGAAATAGTTGACACAACAAGGATTCAAAGTCAATTATAATTTACTAAATGAAATTTTCTCATTGAAACATACATTGGATCCATATTACAAAATTAATGAGTATAATAAATCCAATTATAGTTAAATTTCTCTTAGGAGTTAACTTAATAAGTAATTAAATTAAAATTATAGTTAAACATTAATCAATTTTAGGGGGTCAAAGGGCCAAAGGAATTAAATACCTTGGGTATTTAATTCCACTAGGTATAAACAATAAACAAGGTTCTTATTTGCATGGAATAGGAGAAATTTCCCTTAACCCATAACATAACCCTTAAAAAGGTCAACACATGCTTTAGAATTATACATTTAAGTTAAAAAGGGGTAAATTCCCACTTACCCACTTTCAAACTCATCTTTGCACTTCAATATAACTTTTCACATATTTAATGCACTCAGGGTTTCCTGAAAACATTTCCATGAGATAGGAAATTTCTTCCTCTTTCCAATGATATAAAGAAGTCCTCCTAACTCCTCATATTTCTTAAGTTACAGGCTGGAGGACCTAAGGAAGAAAATTTTCCCAAAGGTGGGCCTGCGGGCTTGTGGAAATTTTTTTTCCCAAAGGCGGGCCGATAGGCCTGGGGACGAAAATTTTCCCAAAGGTGAGCCAGCGGGCTTGGGGAAGAAAATTTTTCCCAAAGCATGGACGGCAGGCTAGGGATGAAAATTTTCCCAAAGGCGCAAGGGACACGTGTCACATTGATAAGCGCATGTAGGAAGGCAGATTATCAGAGGTAAATTGAGTTTTAACTCTTTTTTAAGGGCAAAAAGGTTCAAAAAGCCCCGTGCCTCCACCGACACCCAGGGACGCCACGTGACCTGCCAAAAATCTCAAGCAGAGAAAGAGACCATCGGGAAAACTTAGAAATGTTGGATTTTTTGTTAAAAAGAATGAAGGTTAAAAACAACCCGCACCTCCGCCGATGCCAAACAAAGCCATGTGTCAGTCCAACAGTGACCTACGAGAAGGCGGGCTAGCAAGGAAACTTAGGAATTTTTTCCAATCTTTTTCCAAAGGTGATAAGGTTTAAAACAATTAAAGTGACTCCGTCGACAACCGAAGAAGCCACATGTCGACCAGATTGATAGGCAAGGAAGTGGATCGGCAGGGAGACTTAAGATTTTGCACCATTTTCCTCTTCAAAAGGAAAGTTTGAAGGTGTGGGCCCATGAACCCGCGGAAGATTTTTCCCAAACTTGAAAAGACGGGGCTATAGGGCCACAAAGGAATTTGTGACTTTTGTATTTTTGCAAAAAGTTTCCTAAGCAATTTTCAGTGCCCACAGAGTTCGATTTACAAAAATTTCTCTTTTTTAAAACTAAGTGAAGTAAAAACTTTAAAATATCATAGCTTTCAAATGGAAGCTTGGATTTGAGAAAATGAGGAATTTTTGGAAAGGGCTCGAACTCCTCTTTGCATAGGAACCATCAATTTTTTTTTTTGAGAACAGAAGTGGGTGAATTTGAAAAAAAATGTCTTTTTTGCCATTAAAACGTGAATTGGACTTTTTAAATTAAATGAATTAATTGAATTCACCATTCTTTCTTCCTCAACATGCCAAAATGACAATTATGATTTCACTTGGAAAGATTAGGATGGATTTTGCAGGGTTAAATTGATGGATTGAGTTTCAAAATGAGTTTCCCCCTTTTTTTTGCAAAATGTCCGAGTTTTTGTCTAAGTATGATAAATTTTCTTGAGCAATTCAACTCATTTAAAATCATTTTGATCTTCCTTAGCTTACATTATTATTTCAATTTATCTTTCAAGTTGTAGAGTACTCTGTAAATTTTTCTGATAAATATTTGTAGTTTTATAGTGAATCAAAATTGAAATTATACTTAAACCCGAAGGGATATACTTTTCGTTATCATCCTCTACATATTTAAATTGATTCAAATCTGATTTCAAAAATTTAACTTTACTTCAATCAATACATGAAGACCCAAAATGTATTTCTACTTTCAAATCATGCATTTCGAATGAAACAGAGAAATGTAATATTTCTTCATACGTAGTTCTTTTTCAATTTTCAAACAGATATCTCACATGTCATTTCAAACACATATTTCAAATGAAAACCATAACATTTGTGGTAATTAAAACAACTTCTATTGAACTCAAATAATTTTTTTATAACTTCCTTTTTCATTCATCAAATACAACTTATAGAATATACATCTTTCACATTTGAATGTAGATTCGATTTCCAAAACAGAAAATTTCCACCACAAATAATATATCAATTCCATCCACTTGAAGTGCGAAATTTTTACAATAAGGAAACCTAAGGGGGACTGTGAATTTTTCATCATCCTCATATCCAGAATAGTAAAAAGAAGATCCACCATATAGCTTTTGATCACAATGAAAAGGAGAAGAGGCAATGCTCTCCACCCAACCAAGAATTCCAATGAAGAGGAGAATATGTCCTCCTCATTTACCCCCAAGCTCCAACCACAAGACAATAAGAAATGTATTTCAACTCATGACAACAAACAGGCTCTCACAACAAAAAAATAATTTTCACATATAAAACAAAGTCCATTACGTATCGTAGTTTCAAAACCACAGGAAGAACAACAAACAATACTCAGCTTCATCATGCATAAGCCAAAGGAGAAAAACCTATGGGGATGTTGTTTATACCTCCCAATATGGGAAATGGGTGTCCACCTTAAAATAAACCCACTAACATACATACATACATTCATATATATATGTATGTATATATGTATGTATCTATATGTATGTATATATATATGTATCGTATATATATATATATATATATGTATGTATGTATGTATGTATGTATATATACATACATATACATACATATATATATATATATACATAGATATACATACATACATATATATATATATATATATATATATATATATATGTATGTATGTATATGTGTGTGTGTATGTATATGTGTGTGTGTGTGTTTGTATCTATGTATATATATCTACATATATATATATATATATATATATATATATATATGTATGTATGTATGTATGTATGTATGTATGTATACATGAAATATATATATATATGTATATATGTATATATACATATATATCGTATATACATATATACATATATATATATTCGTATATATACATATGTGTATATGTATATATACAAATATATATATATATATATATGTATGTATATATGTATACATACATATATATCTATATGTATATATATACATATGTGTATACACACACAAACACACAAAACACACACACACACAACATTTAAAACCCCTACATGTCCTTATACCTCCCCAAGTACCCCTTATACCTTCTATTCTCTAATGCCTCCCCACACTCTTGTGGCAACCATAACGAATAAAGAAATGCAAGATATTTCTTTTACAAAGTGGAACCCAATCCCAAAATCCCTCCACAATAACACTTATACCTCCCCAAAACTTGTATGCCTCCTAACAAGATATCCCCATAGTCTTCTCCTACACCATACATAGGCAATCTACCCAACTAGCCAACAACATACCAAAATATTCAAGCATTCACATACACATAAATAAAAGACGAACATTTTAAAGAGCCAAGCTCCTACCTCTCCATGGTAGATTTTGCTCCAAAAGTTCAAAAATTAAAATTTTCAAATCCAAACAATCCAAAAGCTCCAGTCATCCACAAGCATTCAATAAAAATCTCTAACTCTCTTCCAAAATTACAAGAGCTCAAAACCAAAAGAAATAACCAAAAACGAAGTCCCCAAAATGAAGTAACCCCGAAACAAGTCAAGGAATTCGAATAAATTGAAGAGGGAGAGAGGAGGATGAGGTGGGTCCATGTAGAATGCTACATCACACATCCTCAACTCCACCTCACAAGTCAACTTCAAACTCCAAAGCATAATTAAAAAGGTGGGTGAATAAATGACATTTTACTTACACAAACCAAGTTCACACCCCAAGGACCAAAATTAATTTTATCTAAGAAGGTGCAATAAAAACCTACAACTTGCCTTCCCAAATACATAATAATGTCTAATTTTTACTCCCTAAGATAGGTAAGGTTCGTATACAAATTTAAGAGGTGTGGGACAAGTTTATAAAATCAGCCCCTAAGGATGGATCCAAATTTCAAAAGGAAAGTGGAGTGTTTCACACTCAAATTTACTTACACATCTGTTACAACACATAATCCAATAGCCATCAAATATAATAAATGCATTCTTATGACCCTTTTAATTAATTAACAACATGATTACTCACTAATATTGACACAATTTAAATAAATAATAAAGGGAAATACATCACCAAATAATCACATACAAAGATTAAATAAAGGGAACACAATAAAATAATACACATAACCCCTTGTTCACATTTGAAGGTGATCCCCTATAAGAACCGCTAGCATCAATTCAACATACACAAACAACAAATACACATTGTCATGGTGACCCTTGTTGAATTCATCTGAAATTCCAATGTGGTTGGTCTCTAATCCTCCAATGTTTGTTGTGATAAGTTTACCTACAAAACACAAATACCTCCTTCGGCCTCATGGCCGCATCAAAACATCCAAAATAAATATCAAATATAGCTCTAAAATCATCTATATATAAATCAAGCATCATCAAGGCAAATAACAATGTCATTTACAATTTTCCTCAACAACCATATGATCATAAGATTAATTCAATTTTCTAGGTCTACTCAATATGATGAAACAACACATGTATATATAACCATGTCAACATCCTAACAACATTAGTATAAAATGTCTCCAATACCACATGCATCATATATGAATCAACATCAACAATAGTCCATGATCTCTAACATCTAACATCATATCAAACTAAAAGCTACAATAATGTCCATAAGTATAATCAACAATATCATAATCAATATAAAAAGGTGTCAAAGGGAAGTGGGCACTACAAATCCAGAATGAATTTAATTAAAGACGAGCTTTAAAGCTATCAAATAGAACTACCAACAACTAATAAATGAACAAATTCATTTGTTTGATCATGTAAATCCATTTATGGGCACCAAATGTGTATAATCTCATAGATCTAATGAAATGGGGTTTTTCCCAAATATTGAACTCAAATAATGTAAATAACCAAATAGCAAAACTAGATTTATGGTGGAATATCTACAATAAAAAATAAGGAACCTTGTAATAGCAAACCCATAAATAAAATAAACTAGATAAAGAATGGAGTGGAGGAAGTTTCTCCCATTGGAAAACTAGATCCCAAGAAATTTCTCCATGGTTTCACTTCTTGCTTCCATGGCTTCCACTCCTCCAACCTACAAATTAAAATGGAACAAATGAATGAGTTAGGGTAAAAGAAAGAATAAGAAGACCCCATAAGGATGTTTAGGGTTCATTTGAAAATACCTAGATCTAAGGGTGCATATCCATTTAATCTAAGGGTTGAGGATCAACCCTAAACTTTTCAAGTTATGGCACTTTATGGGGTTAGGTAATTTTAATTAAGCTATGGTATCTAATGAATGGGGCCACTTAATGAATAGAATAAGTTGAGACCTATAGCCTTAGACTATTAAGGATAAATTAAATAATTGTAAAGGGGTAACTTAGCTAATGAATTATAAGGGTTAATTAATTGGAATTTAAAATGTTTAGTTAGATAACCTCATGAGGGGCATTATTGTTAATTGTTGTGAGAAGTAAGAATTAAACTTAGGAAATATTGACCCAATTAATATTTTAAATAAGGTGAGTTAACAAAACCCTAGAAAGGGATTTATCCCGAAGTGGCCTTAGTGTAAATTAATAATATTAATTATTAATTTAATATTCGACAATTTTACAAATGTGTGAAATATGTTAATCGATAAATAATTAAACCTAGTTGATAGTATCTTGTTAGAACCATTCAAACAAAAAAATTATTGCGTATTTTTCTCGAATTAAGTATTGAGTTTTGTCTTGGGTTTTGTGCATCAAAAATTTTAGTATTACACAATGTAGATTAAATTAAACCAATATTGTTAATGTGCTTCATTACTAAGAAAATCAGTAATCTATTTAATAGTTAATTGTGGTAATAAGTAATATGAAATATTAAGAATCATAAATGTATACCACATGACTGTTTATATGAGAAGTAGATATTCAATCAATAATCACTCTAATTAGTTCTTGTTTAACATGGAATCAAGCAAATATTTCAGTTCTTTAGGATTTTTTCAAACATGTAAATAATAAACTAAATCAAAATATGGAGAAATAAGTAGATATTAAATAAACTAGAATATTGATATGTTGTTTATTTAGGAAAATATTTTGGATTAGAAAACCTACTGAGAACTTCAACCTTGTATTAACTTGAAAAATATTATAATATAATAATCAACATTCAAGGTTCTTACCTCTAACAATTAAGTTGTTTAGTATACCTCTTACAATGAGAGCATATACTTTTATAACCAAAACACATTTTGTAATTAACCATGCATCGAAAACATGCTAAAGTATTAAATAATACTTTAAAGCAGAGCCACTACTTTTACAATGAACTCAAGTTACAAAGATAAGTTAGCTTTACTATTATTAGGCACAACCATTAGTTTAATTCTAAGAGCCTAAAATTTCCTATCACCATGACATGTGTGTTTCTTGGGTATGTGACTACCAACAATCTCTCCCTTATTATCTACTTCATCACGAAAACATGAACTCATCCCTCGAGCCCGACTACTCATCCCATTAATTTCCTTTCACCAAGTGAACTTATCAAAACTCACTTTGCTTTAATCAATAAATCCATGACATTAATATTTTTCTCCACTATTATAAGTTTAAACCTCCTGTCTTCTACCATTTCTCTAACAAAATGATGGTGCACATCAATGTATTTTGTTTGAGCATGATCTTGAGTGTTTTTGTTAGAGAAGTTAAACTTCGTGATTCAAAACTAATCCTTACTACCTTTTGTACAAACCCAATTGATCCACATAGAAATTAAAACTAGATCAATCCCTTTCAAGGACGTGTTTCCCTCATGTATTCAGCCTTTGTGGTAGAAATTGCAACACTTTTTTGACATTTGTGAGCATCCACCTTACCACTCCACCGAACAAGTTTGATATGTAACCATTGGTCAATATTCAAAAATATAGACAACCACCCTAGATTTAATCCATAAAATATGTAGAATCGAGTCTTTTCTTACACTAGGGGCCTTTGCTTGATATAAAATAACATGAATAGTAGGTACTCGTAAATATCTTATTATATGTTTTATCACAATCCAATACTCTATCCCCTAATTTTTCATGTATTTGCTAACTAATTTTGTTGCATGTGCAATGTCAAGTCTTATGTAAACCACTACATATATAAATCTAGCTACAACACTTTATTATAAAACCTAGGTTTCTCATCCCATTTGTTTCTCATGAATCCTTGGTTTCCCCTTTTTAACCCTGTAACTAAAACTTTTCAAATCCGATGTGTTTTTGTTCACTTGCCATATCTTCTTCTTCAGTTTTGGGATGAGAAATGTTTGATCTCCATAGGGAACTCTCTAGGAAAACCCCTGGCTATTGATACAAAAAGGACCTTGTATGAATATACTATGTATGCCCACATTTTAGTTGACATGAAAATTTCAATGGATTTTCTTGCTTCTATTGATCTTATGGTTGAGGACGAATATGGACTCAAAACTTAGATTATGAACGTTTCCCCCTCGATGCGAATCTAATTTTCACTCAGACATTTAGCCATGGATTGCAAGTTCGGGAAAAATAGGGAAGTAGACACAATTCTTGGTGGAAGAATGTTGATCCAAGCCTTTTGATGGTTGACAGTCAATCAGATTCTGGGTCTGATGTTGGGTTTGAGAATGAGGAGGTAGAGGATGAGAAGGTTAACCCTTCATTAACTCCTATTGAAGAGACTCCTTCTCCTTGTGCGTTGGGTGGAATTTTTCCCCTTCCTCTTGGAAACTTAGAGGAAAATAATAATATTGAAATCTATATTCCGGTTCACTCAATTAAAGAAGAAAATTTGAAAGCCAGTGATGGATGGTCTACTGTGAATATAAGGAATAAAGGTAACAATGATTCTCTTAAGATGCTTCTTAGATCCCATGGGAAGGGGTCCTAGGGATAAGCTCTCCTGCTTTTTGTCTTGCGGTTAGTTGTCATTTATGCTTTGGTTGTGTTTTGTGTTTACCTTGTGTGTTGCCGGTAGAGGCAACTTCATTTGGTGCTCAGTGTTATATCTTTTATCTCTATTATTATACAAGGTAGGGTCCCCTTAACCATTTTTTCACCTTTATCAAAAAAAAAAATAACACCTATGTTATGTCCTCCAACTTATCTTATGTAATTTCAAATTGTTCAGTAGTGAGTTCCTGACCAAGTAGAAAGGGTGTACTTATTATCTTGATGTCCTTGAACATCAACCTTTTCCACACTATCTTCGCATAATTAATCTAAATTACCCAAAGCTTTATGTTCAAAATATCACTTTTTATCTACATGCCCAAAATTAACTTTGAATTATCAATATCCTTCATGTGATACTTCTTAGACATTTGAGCATTCACATGTTTGGTCATTTACATGTTGTTCCCTACCAACAACATATCATCCACATAAATTACTATGATGATACAATTATCCCCTTATTATTTGAAGTATAAACAAGGATCTGACTTGCATCTTTCAAGGCATGGTTTGTGAACAAAGTTGTCAAAGTTATGATTCCACAACCTTGGTGATTGTTTAAGGATATACAAGGACTTATTCAAGAAACAAACCGTATCTTATTTTCCCTTGACTCGAAACTATCGGCCTAGTTCGTGTAATTTTATCCTCATTCTCACCATAGAAAAACATTTTTTTAGCATCCACGTAATTTATCTACAAATCATAGAAAACAACAATATCTAAAATAAATTTAATAGAATCTAATATTGTTGCAACAAGAGAAAATATCTCACCAAAAATCAATTCATTCCACTTGACATAACCCATTCTCAACTTAGCAAGTCTTGTATTTCTCCAAATTTCCCTACTGATTGAACTTCTTCTTGAAAACCATTTTGCAACCCATTAATTTTCTTCCACAAGGTGAATGTACCAAGTCTCATGTATGATTATCCTTTAAATATTCCATGTCAATCATCATATTCATCATCCAAGACTTATTCACATCATAACCAAGAGCTTCCATCACTTTAGTTGGATCCCCATTATCTCGTTATAGATAATAGAAAAACTTAAAGGAAAAATTTAATATATTTTTCCCACAATTCGACTTTTAATTATCTTTAAGATTGCACCGATTATATATCTCCCACCCTATGACAATACCTTATTTTTATACTAAAATGATTATACACTTCCCGGGCCATGACTATAATAGCATGTTTGCATTGCTTTGTTATATCGAAGCCCATCTACAAGAATTTTACATTATATATATATACTTACACTATGACTATATCTATATGCATTTTTACATGATTATTTTATTGTTCATCTCATAGCATGTTGTGCCTATCCATTTGTTTCTAGATATGTGATTCGTAAGTTTATCTCACATGTATATGGGACATATAATGAAATCATTTTTATTTACAAAGTGTATAATATCCTACACTACTGAATTACTTCCATTTATGAAAGTAGACATAGAATGTGCATGATAGTAGCAAATTTTGTTTCATCACGAGAAAATATTAGATTATAATCATTTACATTGGTATCGTTTTGAGACATTATAAACTAGATTCACATATAGCTCATGACGCAAGACATTTATTCATTCGTATTTTCCTTGTCAATAAATCACTAGTTCTTTTACCATTGACATGTATACAATCATTGTTCCACTTGCGAGATAATTCTATATGTATGTAGGATCACTTTGGAGATAATGTGATCATTGTTTTTTTCAAAATTTAATTTCGTTCTAGTTTTCTTATTAACTTTGATAACTCTCAATAGTCGATGGTTAAGGTACTACAAGAAAACATTTTTAGTTAAGTGTTTGTTTATATTATTTCAGTAGGTATGTCCATAAACATATCAAAGTGGGGCATTATGTAGATGTTAAATATGGTATTGATTAGTTAATGTCTTTGTTGCTAGAGTATTTTTGTATTTATTGGTTATGACTAAATGTTGAGGTCATGTTGACAACTATTCCTTGTGTTGTTTATTCTTTGAATTGTTTCTCATATGCTCCTTACAAATTTTTACCTCTTTCACCTCATTTAATCTTAAATTTGTCATTGTATGTACTCTTTTCTCTATCTCTTACATTTTTGGCTGCTCAATCTTTTGTTAGTCCGAAAACTTTAACGATTAAATCGAAAGGCATCCCCTGTAATGACAGGAAATGGTATAAATGTAATGGTGTAAGTTCTTCAATTTTATTTTTGACACTAAATTTTAGGTGGACTAGACCCTCACAATGATAGCATAATAGTGTTAGATATTCATAATAAAATATACAAGTATAAAAAATAATAATAAAAAAAAAAATGAAAATAATAAAAATTGAAAAACAAAGGAGTTCAGAATAGAAGTCAGAGGTTTCTGAAGAAGTGAACAAAAATATTTATTTTTATATAATTAAAAAGATTTTATATAGCTTCTATGTTAGCCTCCGTGCATAGGCGTTATCTCTGCAAGGATTATGGATGAGGATAAAGGGGCCTGAATTCGCGACGACATTCATTCCATTGAAACCAACCACCCAACCTGCCAAATTTTAAGACTGTCATGTCTGTCTTTGCGTGGGAAAGATGGAGTCGGTGGAGGCCTATTTTTCTTCACCAAAATCTTTGTTTTGATCCTCTCATTCAATGCACTAGACGCAGACAAAATTGACTTGATGCTAGTGGAGCAGGCGTGTTGCATCCACCTTCTTGAATGCTGCGAGGTGTGTTCTTGTCAGGGATTCACTGTAGCGACCTGCAACAGGTCATTTCGGGTTCCTCCTTCAAGATATTTTTCTCAAAATCATGTTGTACAGGCAGTTTCAGTGGAGCGTAGAACTGAGATTCTCCTAGGAAAGTGCCGTGAGGAAGTTTTTGGATTTATGCAGCAGCTACAGGGTAGAGAAGTAAACTTATCTCAGAAAATCCGTGGCCCAGAGAGAGCTGGGTGCAACAGCTGCTACAGGGTGAGCCCAAGGAACCGTTGGTGTTGATCCTGATGTTCTGGTTGCACGCGACCACAGTGGAGATCAGTTGTTGCAAAATCTTGCAGCTGTAGCAGAAGCCGTTTTGAGTGCTTCCAATGAGCAGGTTGTCCACTATGTTGTTATCTGTTCAGTTCGACTGCACCCTCAAATTCGGGATTCTCCTTCAAGATATTTTCATCAAAATCGATTAAGTGACAGTGAGAGTGTTACCAGGAGACCCGATGAATTTTATTACAGAGATTCTCTACTGAGACATTACTGTTTTACGATGTAGCTCATGGAAGAGGGTCTCTTGGAGGCGGATCTGTTTCAGATCAGAATATTCATGAAGCACGTGCTTTGCTGTAATAATGGCGCATGCCTTTTGTGTTGGTGACAGATCACACCCACAGGCACAGGAGATCTATGCAATGTTGGAGAAAATGTCTGGGGAGATGAAGGTAGCAGGATATTTTTCAGACTCAGATCATGTACTGAGTTTTGTTTCTCCAAAATCAACCTTGTGACAGTGAGAGAGTTACCAGGAGACCTGATGAAAATTATTGCAAGGATTCTCTTTTGAAACTTTACTTGTTTTATGCTGTAACGCATGGAAGAGAATCTCTTAGGCGTGGATCTGTATCATGTCAGAATATTCATGAAGCACAATTTGCCTTGCAATTATATGAGCATCTTCAACGAGTCACTATGTTGGCAGGCATAAAGGGTGCTGTTGGAATTATCACACCTTACAAGCTACAGCTGCAATGTTGCACCGAGAGTTTGATGTTGTCCTCATATATCACAAGAGGAAGGAAAGATTGGTTGCTGTATCTGAGGAAACAACTACCGGTGTTCACAGGCTGTACCAAATGCAAGCTATTGGATCGCTGCTCTTCCCTGCTATTAATGACAATGATTCTATTACCAAGAGCAAGTTCGATAGCTTGTACGGATGCAGGCACTCTCTGCTAGATGGTCTGATGAGAGCCACTGATGTGATGATTGCTGGCAAGGTTGCTGTTGTCTGTGGAAATGGAGATATTTCTTCTGTTTCGTCACCTTCACACAATTTTTACCTCCGTTGAGTTATTCCACTTCAGCTGCTCCACCGACTACGGCCTCTGTCTTCTCATAAATTGGTTTTCTGTCCAGTTTGTAGGTAGCTTGTTTACCCTAATGAGGCTGTGCAAACCCGATGCACACATCTTTACTGCAAGCCTTGCCTAGCTTATGTGCTGAGTACTTCTAGGGCCTGCCCTTATGTCGGGTATTTGGTTACTGATACAGATTCGAAGGCTTTGCAAGAGGCAAATCCTCTTGGGCGATGCTATAGGTAGGGTGTGGTGATTCATCACTGTACTACCCCCAAAGCAAATCGTGATGGAAGCAATCTAGTGTTTGGACAACCACCTATTGCATTCTTCTAGTCGTGCCTTCAAAAGGGAATCCTGGTGTGGTATATTGCAAGAAAAGACCAGTGAAGCAGAGGATAAAGCGGAGGGTGTGTGGCTGTAGCAGTCCTTGCTGGATGTTCACGACTGGTGGATGCGTTAAAACAGGCAAGATAGACTAACCATATACATAATATGCTAGTATCTAATAAACCTCTTGAAATGAAACTTTTTCTTTCTAGAAATTGGTTTAAATCTGTGATTTTGTGGATTTGTGTTCAATATATGGTTAACAGTTTGTTACTTCTAGATTTGCCTCTGTTGGTTGTTCTTGTTGACGTGATCAACCCATTTTATATATATAAAACAAACAAAGGTTCTCAGTGTATGCTTTGATTGATCATATGAAATATATATATATATATATATATATATATATATATATAATTTTAAAGTTACTTCCTTCTGCAAAAATGTCGTTGTTTCTTTTGTGAACCTGGGTATGTAATCGCCCCTAGAACGTTGCAGCATTGACTAGTATTGGTTTCTTGTTATGTTGTTGCCCTAGAGGAAAACATACAGTTAAATTATTATTATTATTTTTATGATAAGCGTGATTATGCACTTCGTGTATTGTGCAAATTATTAGGGCTTTTGGAAATTAGAAGTTCAATATATATGCTTGTTAAGAAGGAAGTTTTGGGCCGAAAATATGTCCTGGGTTGATAGAAGGGCATAAATTATTGATAGAACCCCATTTTGATTCTACTCTTTCTATGAGTAAAATTTGATAAAATTAATGACCTTTATGGTGTTAAGATATGGTATGTTGATGATTCCTTGTGTGATCGATTTAATCATGTATAGACATAATGCCTTGATGGAGTAAGGTAATATCTTTCACGGTTCGTGAAAGTTAAGGTTTTCATCAACTGCTTAAGGTAACATGAAGTTCCTTAATTTAGTCAAACTTGTTTTGTACTTCCTTCTTGATGAGTGACCTTTCATTGCAAATTTAGAATGATTGTGATGGAAGGTCGTGAATATATTTTGTTGTCAAAAAGGGAAAAGAAGCTATGGAATAGTTTGTTTATGTGTCGAACGTAATAATTGTAATTACATCGTTATAGAGGTTCGTTATTGGAGGATATCTATCTTCAATGGTATATTATGTGTTTAATCTCTGCATAGGTTACCATAAACTTAGTGATGAGATGTAAATTAAGGAGAGTTGAGAGACCTTTTCCTTTGTATACATCGTTTATGATATTAGGAAGTGAGTTGATGTCGGAAAATTTCAACCAAGTCTAGATTCATGGCTATGTTCCTCTAAAACGGGAGGATTATAAATCTAAGGTATTATGAAAATTGCAAGGATGTGTTTAGAATGCTAGATTGCCTACTCAACTTGGGTATTAATGAGGCTTGTCGCTATTCCGGCCCCGGTTATGTTCAGTAGGTAAGCTGTTAGGCAATACCTATTCCGGACATTCTTACCGTCCTTTCCACTCATCCTTATTAGCTATGAAGTCACTTATTACCTAAGATATAATGGTTGTGGGTTTGAATATAAGATTTTCATCCTTTAAACCTTTTTGATTACATGATGGAACTTTGTTTTTACCCTCGTTGTTCGTTTATAGCCTATTAGGCCTATGGCCCTACGGAACGATTCCAAAACTATATTCTTTTTGGCAGCTAAGATCGGGTCTGGTTTTTATCTTTGACTTCACCTTGAGAATGTTGATTGATGGGTTACACTTTAGATTTCAATCACGTAATCTACGGGATTATATGATTGAAATCCTAATACTCTCAACTCTTGTGTCTAATCATTTAAATTTCATAGTCTTGCGTATTTGGTTGTCAAACTTTTGTAGTTTTAGAGGTATTTTCATAACTAAAACTTATGGTTTTCTTCTTAGTTGATATGTTGAAAATTATATCTTGTTTCAAAAGGTTGTTAGAGGTTAGAACTTTGATCCATTTCCTGAAATAGAATGTTTCCTTTCATGGTATTGTTAGCTAGTAGCTTATTGTTGCTATGTATAGTCTTATCTTGCTTAGTTCGCGAACTGACTCAAGTTATTAATTGTTGCAGATGGCTTACGTGGTTAGATGATGGAAAGACTTGAGATTATTGCATCAATCTTGGTTATGATGTTCCTTTGCATTTAATGTGTATTATGTTATAAAATTTGGAAAGGGCCTTTGGACATTTTAGAAGAAGGGTCAATGCCTAGTAAATGTATCAGAGTATTGTTGTTGTCAGAATCATTGAAACTTTGGCTTGTTTGGTTATCATGTGAAAGATGAAATTTGATTACCGCTTGGTTATGTGATATTCTAGTGAATTTTAATCCTTAGAATAGTAGCGGGGCATGTCCCATGTTATTACTCTCTTGCTCCCTAGTCATGGTTCAATAGAGATGGTATGTCCCTTTGATTTGTGCATCATGTTGGAATGAATTGATATAACCTTGTTTTGTTTCCGCAAACGAGTACCGTTAAGCTTTGCTCTTGAGTTAAAATGTTGAGTTGTAAATCCTCCTAAGGCTTAGTAGCAATGAGTTTGTAAGCACTATAAAGTGAGCTGGATAGTCCTGATAAAAGTTAAACTAAAATTTATATATATTAATGTAGATGTGATCTACTAGATAACCTTTGAGACCTGGAACAATTAAGAGGAAACTATCTTTTGTAACGAAATATGATAACTTATTATTATTTTTTATTCGAGCCAAACTAATAAACATTATCCTTTTATGGTGAAACCTTAAATGATCTCATGGTGAAATCAATGGTTAGATTTTAGAAGATGATAGGATTTAATAAGTAGGAGGGAAATTGATTAATAAAACCTTAAATATCTCTCTATCATTTGAAATGTTCTCCTTTGTCAAACTTAATTAAGTAAAGTCTAGATGGAACATTTAACCAATCTTGATAAACTCTTAACCTCAATAAAAGATGGATAGTAAACAATGTGACCCTGAAGCTAAATTCTGTTGTCCTGTTCTGTTAACCCATGCCTTAATTCATGGTGATATTTCTTAAGCAAGGTCAAAATTTGATCCTTAAACAAGAAGGTTATTGTTATGAACCCTAAGCGGTACTTTCCTCAATCGGAACTTATGCCTTCACCTGTGCAACAGAGGTGTGGAACATGTGTTAGTGGCTTGAGTAAGATTAATTAACCTTGTAAGAAATGGAAAATGTTCTAAAATCAAATGAATAAGAAAGATTTGGACATCAAATTGATGATCCTAGTTTAGAAAGCTTGGCCTTAAGCTATTTAGTCAATAGTTGAAAAGAAAGAAGTTCTCCCTTGTGAAAAGAATTGTGTGAATCATTACATGAAATTTTATAAGAACGTAAGTTAAGAATTAAGAGACACTTTAGTAAACAAGAAAATTTAACAAGAAATTCCTCATGGGATGCCCTATTTGTGTGAGTGTGTCATGTGGATTGGACTTCCATGTTGTTGTCTTGTCAAAAGAAGAGTACATTGTCCTTGATAGGTGTGAACGCTTCCGTGCTGACCTTGTGGTCTCCCCGTAACAAGTGGTTCCTAGTGTTGGTCAGAATCCTTGTGACGACATGTTGTGTCGTGTTGTGTCAAAGCAAGTAAAAAAAAAAAGTTATCCTGTATTTCACTGTGTTGTCCTTGTGTTGGTATTTTTGGTGTGTTACACTTTGGTATCAGAGCGTAGGTTCATGCTCTCGAACCTATGGGCCGGATTGGTGTTATATGATGATGTTACATGGTGGTGGTGGTGTTACATGATGATACTGCATGATGATGATGATGTTGCATGATGGTGGTAGATATTGGAAGAGTAATGTGCTTTAAACGTGATGTGATTATTGTCGTAATTGTGATATTGTGAACGCACATGATGGGTATGTCACCTTGTGCGTGTTTGTGATCATGTTGATATGTTGGGGATGGGAGTATTCTCTCTCCTTCTTGTGGATTCTATGAAGAGTTCACGTGTGAATTATTGTTTGTGATGTGTGAAAAGAATTATAATGTGGATGACATAGTGTTGGAACATTGTGACATATTGTGATATGTAAGTGTATCAATGTGTTGTATGACTAGATTGATGTTAAAAGAAATGAGTTGTATCATGATGTTTTTACCATGTTTTGAAGAAATGTGTGTACCACCTTGTTATGTAGCAATGGATGTTATGTTGTGATGTATTATGTTCATCGTATATATGAGTTGTGCAAATATGTAATGCTTCATGTTGTGATTTTGGGTCATACGGTGAGTGTATGAACCCTATCGTATGGTGATTGCACTTTGGGTGCAGAATGTGGTAAAGTGATGTGTTACACTCAGTGAATGTATGATCGTGATCTACCCTGTATACATACCATACGTGAGACGTTATGGTAGTTATGTGTGTGCCACCGTTATGTTAGTGATGTTGTTGTATGTTATGTTGTGAACCTTACGCTAACCGATCCTGAGGGAAATCGGTAGAAGTGTATGTTGAGAGTGAGGAATGGTGTACCATGGGTCAATAACTCGAGCTAAAACTCGGTTTAGTAGATAACATGTGATTCTTTCCTCTCTCCCTATGTGGTTGTATGTATGCAACCTTAGTGTATCTATGACTATGTTTAGCCTTGTCGAAGGGTGGCGGGATGATTCAGATGGAGGTGATGACAGTTGTATTATTGATATGTATTTTACGAGCTGAGGCTCGATGTTCCGAGTGCTAGCAACTCGTTGAGTACCCCTTTGGTGGCTAGATAAGGCCACACAGTTATCGTAATGTGACATTATTATAAGTTGATTTTATTCGTAAATTGAGCTTTTACTTTATTTTGCAAGGACCAGCATCTTTTCTTGATTGCAATGCTTTACAATTTTGGGCATTTCCTTGGTTTGTGGCACTAACATGGGGATTTTGATACTAACTTTGGCTATTTGGCCATTTATTTTAGCTTGATTTGGGGTCTTCTTTTAAATTTGGAATTTTTACCGCCTTGCCCAAGGCTTGTACTTTGCCACTTGGCACTTTGATTGGATTGTTGTGCTGGTTCTAATGTCGTGATGTGTGGAATAGGGTCATGGGATGCACCATGGATTGGTTGGACCTATGGACCCGCTTCGCGTTGTGATGGGGGTACGCCCCAAGGGTACATATAACTAGCGGGTTGTTGAACCACGCGTTATTATGTCACTTGGGTTAGGAGTGTTCGAACTCTATGTGTCTTGGACCATAGGGACAACCGGCCTCCTTGAGGGAGGCATAAGAGACTTGAGGGAGGCATAAGAGCTTGAGGGAGGCATAAGAGACTTGAGGGAGGCATAAGAGACTTGAGGGAGGCATAAGAGACTTGAGGGAGGCATAAGAGACTTGAGGGAGGCATAAGAGTTTGAGGGAGGCATAAGAGACTTGAGGGAGGCATAAGAGTTTGAGGGAGGCTTATGATATTTGTCTGTATGGTTGATGTTTCAGGATATATGTTGAGTTATTGTGATGTTTGGTAGTGGTCTTTTGATGTATGTGTTACTCATGTCAGATGGATATGTGTTGTGATGTTGTGGACATGTCATTGATTCCCTTGTGGACACTATGTACCGTAGCATGGTTTGGTGTTATGTGAGTTTTCATTGATGCAAATTGAGGAAATGTCTAGTGGATTGTAGTACTCTTTTTTTGAGTATTTTGGTATGTATGTCATCATTGATGTGACGAGTACTATGTTATGTGGTGGTGTGCCTATTCCATTCCGTATTTGAGTAACCTTTTGTGGTGTAATACAATCTTGAAGTATATACTTGTGTGCTTGTGAATCAGAGTGTCTTGTGAACCGATAGGGTGTTGTGTTAGCATTCATGTTGGGCACCCACAATAAGGAATAAATCAAAACTCTTCAATGATGAAATTTTAAAAGAAATTAAACTAAGAATAATAATGATAATGGAAAGAGACTAATGAAATGATGAACAAGAAAGAACTCGCCAATCTTCACGTAACATTGAAAGTTAAAATTTCTACCAAATGTTCCTAAGGCTACCTTGTGACCGTGCTTTAATCAACTAAAATTTTAAACCATAGGTGTGTACTCTCTCTTTATCTATCCTTTGTTGCGTGAACCCTTTTTTTTTCCGTTGTGTTATGTCGCATCGAGGACGATGCTTTCTTAAGGGGAGGAGAATGTAATGCCCGCCGGGCATGGGCTTCCTTTTTTCACCTCGCCTCCCTCGCCACCCCCAACCCTCCCCCAACCACCCAACCTAGCAAGTTCAAGGACGTGACCGTCCTTGTTTTGTCTTCCTTGCTTCGTGAGTGGGAGATGGAGTGGGTGGAGTCATTTTTTTCTTCACCACCAATGATCTTTTTTTGATCCTCTCTTCAATGCACAGGTGGGGTGTGGGTTCAAAATCCTTGACTTGAGGCTGGGATTCTTGGCAGTGTTGCATCCACCTTGGATCCTCCTGTGAAAGTGTTCTTTGTGAGGATTTTCGCAGCGACTGCTGGTCATTTCGGGTTCCTCGAGAGGTAAACTTATCTCAAAAATGTCAAGTGAGGAGTTGAGCAAGGAGAGTAGCTCTCGTTGCAGATTCCTCCTAGAAAGAAAGTCGTGAGGAATTTTTGGATCTATATGCAAATGCTGCCTGGAGAGAGAGAAGTAAACTTATCTCAGAAAATCCGTGGTCCAGAGAGAGTAGTGCAAAAATGCCATGAGGCATAAAGCCTGAGCCCAAGGAACCAAAGTTCGTTTGTCTCGATTTGCCTTTTCGATTTCGAAGTCGCACGCGTCCAAATGTGTGGTGAATCTCCTTCAAGAGATGCAGTTTTCAAAAATCTTGAGTGCAAGTGAAAGCCGTTTTGAGTGCTTCCAATAAATGTTATCCACTATGTTTTATCTCTGGCATTCGATGATGCACCCTCAAATTTGGATTCTCCTTCAATATATTTTCATCAAAATCGATTAGTGATGTGAGATTGTTACTGTGAGACCCGATGAATTTTTATTACGTTAGATTTTTCACACCGAGACATTTGTTTTTCTGATGTAGCTCATGCAAGAGGGTCTCTTGGAGGCGGATCAATTTTGATAAGAATATTCAAAGAAAGCTGGATGTGTTGCTTTAAATGTAATAAAATGGGCATGCTTTTTTGTGTTGGTGATGATCACACCCACGTGCATAGAGATCTATGTAATGTGGAGAAATGTTCGGGGAGATGAAGGTAGCAGGATATTTTTTCAATTCGAGATTCTCCTTCAAAGTTTTTTATCAAAATCGAAGGTGACAATGGTGAGAGAGTTACCAGGAGACCCGATGAAATTTATTGCAAGATTCTCTTTTGAAACTTTACTTTTTGCTCGGATGCGATGTGCATGGAAGAGAATCTCTTAGGCGTGGATCATTGTATCATATCGAATATTCATGAAGCACATTTTTTGCTTTGCAATTATATGAGCATCTTCAATGAGTCACTATGTTGGAGGCATAAAGGGTGCTTGTTGGAATTATCACACCTTACAAGCTACAACTGCATGATGTTGCACCGAGAGTTTGATGTTGTCCTCATATATCACAAGAGGAAGGAAAGATTGGTTGTTGATTCGAGGAAACAACTACCGGTGTTCACTGAGATCACCATGTAAGAATGCAAGCTATTGGATCGCCGCTCTTCCTCTTTTATTAATGACAATGATTATTTTACCAAGAGCAAGCAATGAGGAATCAAGCAAGAGCAAGTTCGATAAAAGATGAGATCTGATGAGCACTCTCTCGCTAGATGATGTCCGATGAGAGCCACCGATGATGATTGCCTTGGCAAGGTTGTTGTTTTTCTGTGGAAATGGAGATATTTCTTCTTTTCGCCTCACCTTCACACAATTTTTACCTCCGTTGAGTTATTCCACTATTCAGCCTGCTCCACCGACTACGGCCTCTGTCTTCTCATAAATTGGTTTTGTCTGTTTGTAGGCAGCTTGTTTACCCTAATGAGGTCTGTGCAAACCCGATGCACACATCTTAAAATACCGCAAGCCTGCCTAGCTTATGTCCCGAGTACTACTAGGGCCTGCCCTTATGGGTATTTGGTTGTTGACATGATAGATTCAAGGCTTGATGTTAAGAAGGTGTCCAAGCTTCAAACCATGGTGATGCTATAGCCTTTTCCGAAGTGCTCTGACCGAGTGGTCATTTCGACTCTCACCCCCCCCCAAAGTACTGTGCATGGAAGCAATCTAGTGTTTGGACAGCCACCTATTGCATTCTTCTAGTCGTGCCTTCAAAAGGGAATCCTGGTGTGGTATATTGCAAGAAAAGACCAGTGAAGCAGAGGATAAAGCGGAAGGCGTGTGGCTGTAGCAGTCCCTGCTGGATGTTCACGACTGGTGGATGCGTTAAAACAGGCAAGATAGACTAACCATATACATAATATGCTAGTATCTAATAACCTCTTGAAATGAAACTTTTTCTTTCTAGAAATTGGTTTAAATCTGTGATTTTGTGGATTTGCGTTCAGTATATGGTTAACAGTTTGTTACTTCTGGATTTGCCTCTGTTGGTTGTTCTTGTTGACGTGATCAACCCTTTTTATATATATAAAACAAACAAAGGTTCTCAAAGTATGCTTATGCTTTGATTGATATATATATATATATATATATATATATATATATATATAATTTTAAAGTTACTTCCTTCTGCAAAAATGTCGTTGTTTCTTTTGTGAACCTGGGTATGTAATCGCCCCTAGAACGTTGCAGCGTTGACTAGTATTGGTTTCCTGTTATGTTGTTGCCCTAGAGGAAAACATACAGTTAAATTATTATTATTATTTTTATGATAAGCATGATTATGCACTTCGTGTATTGTGCAAATTATTAGGGCTTTTGGAAATTAGAAGTTCAATATATATGCTTGTTAAGAAGGAAGTTTTGGGCCGAAAATATGTCCTGGGTTGATAGAAGGGCATAAATTATTGATAGAACCCCATTTTGATTCTACTCTTTCTATGAGTAAAATTTGATAAAATTAATGACCTTTATGGTGTTAAGATATGGTATGTTGATGATTCCTTGTGTGATCGATTTAATCATGTATAGACATAATGCCTTGATGGAGTAAGGTAATATCTTTCACGGTTCGTGAAAGTTAAGGTTTTCATCAACTGCTTAAGGTAACATGAAGTTCCTTAATTTAGTCAAACTTGTTTTGTACTTCCTTCTTGATGAGTGACCTTTCATTGCAAATTTAGAATGATTGTGATGGAAGGTCGTGAATATATTTTGTTGTCAAAAAGGGAAAAGAAGCTATGGAATAGTTTGTTTATGTGTCGAATGTAATAATTGTAATTACATCGTTATAGAAGTTCGTTATTGGAGGATATCTATCTTCAATGGTATATTATGTGTTTAATCACTGCATAGGTTACCATAAACTTAGTGATGAGATGTAAATTAAGGAGAGTTGAGAGACCTTTTCCTTTGTATACGTTTATGATATTAGGAAGTGAGTTGATGTCGGAAAATTTCAACCAAGTCTAGATTCATGGCTATGTTCCTCTAAAACGGGAGGATTATAAATCTAAGGTATTATGAAAATTGCAAGGATGTGTTTAGAATGCTAGATTGCCTACTCAACTTGGGTATTAATGAGGCTTGTCGCTATTCCGGCCCTGGTTATGTTCAGTAGGTAAGCTGTTAGGCAATACCTATTCCGGACATTCTTACCGTCCTTTCCACTCATCCTTATTAGCTATGAAGTCACTTATTACCTAAGATATAATGGTTGTGGGTTTGAATATAAGATTTTCATCCTTTAAACCTTTTTGATTACATGATGGAACTTTGTTTTTACCCTCGTTGTTCATTTATAGCCTATTAGGCCTATGGCCCTACGGAACGATTCCAAAACTATATTCTTTTTGGCAGCTAAGATCGGGTCTGGTTTTTATCTTTTGACTTCACCTTGAGAATGTGGATTGATGGGTTACACTTTAGATTTCAATCACGTAATCTACGGGATTATATGATTGAAATCCTAATACTCTCAACTCTTGTGTCTAATCATTTAAATTTCATAGTCTTGCGTATTTGGTTGTCAAACTTTTGTAGTTTTAGAGGTATTTTCATAACTAAAACTTATGGTTTTCTTCTTAGTTGATATGTTGAAAATTATATCTTGTTTCAAAAGGTTGTTAGAGGTTAGAACTTTGATCCATTTCCTGAAATAGAATGTTTCCTTTCATGGTATTGTTAGCTAGTAGCTTATTGTTGCTATGTATAGTCTTATCTTGCTCAGTTCTCGCGAACTGACTCAAGTTATTAATTGTTGCAGATGGCTTACGTGGTTAGATGATGGAAAGACTTGTAGATTATTGCATCAATCTTGGTTATGATGTTCCTTTGTACGAATGTGTATTATGTTATAAAATTTGGAAAGGGCCTTTGGACATTTTAGAAGAAGGGTCAGTGCCTAGTAAATGTATTGTAGAGTATTGTTGTTGTAACTGTTGAAACTTTGGCTTGTTTGGTTATCATGTGAAAGATGAAATTTGATTACCGCTTGGTTATGGGATATTCTAGTGAATTTTAATCCTTAGAATAGTAGTGGGGCATGTCCCATGTTATTACTCTCTTGCTCCCTAGTCATGGTTCAATAGAGATGGTATGTCCCTTTGATTTGTGCATCATGTTGGAATGAATTGATATAACCTTGTTTTGTTTCCGCAAACGAGTACTGTTAAACTTTGCTCTTGAGTTAAAATGTTGAGTTGTAAATCCTCCTAAGGCTTAGTAGCAATGAGTTTGTAAGCACTATAAAGTGAGCTGGATAGTCCTGATAAAAGTTAAACTAAAATTTATATATATGAATATATTAATGTAGATGTGATCTACTTGATAACCTTTGAGACCTGGAACAATCAAGAGGAAACTATCTTTTGTAACGAAATATGATTACTTATTATTATTTTTTTTTCGAGCCAAACTAATAAACATTATCCTTTTTGGTGAAACCTTAAATGATCTCATGGTGAAATCAATGGTTAGATTTTAGAAGATGATAGGATTTAATAAGTAGGAGGGAAATTGATTAATTAAACCTTAAATCTCTCTCTATCATTTGAAATGTTCTCCTTTGTCAAACTTAATTAAGTAAAGTCTAGATGGAACATTTAACCAATCTTGATAAACTCTTAACCTCAATAAAAGACGGATAGTAAACAATGTGACCCTGAAGCTAAATTTTGTTGTCCTGTTCTGTTAACCCATGCCTTAATTCATGGTGATATTTCTTAAGCAAGGTCAAAATTTGATCCTTAAACAAGAAGGTTATTGTTATGAACCCTAAGCGGTACTTTTCACTCAATCGGAACTTATGCCTTCACCTGTGCAATAGAGGTGTGGAACATGTGTTAGTGGCTTGAGTAAGATTAATTAACCTTGTAAGAAATGGAAAATGTTCTAAAATCAAATGAATAAGAAAGATTTGGACATCAAATTGATGATCCTAGTTTAGAAAGCTTGGCCTTAAGCTATTTAGTCAATAGTTGAAAAGAAAGAAGTTCTCCCTTGTGAAAAGAATTGTGTGAATCATTACATGAAATTTTATAAGAACGTAAGTTAAGAATTAAGAGACACTTTAGTAAACAAGAAAATTTAACAAGAAATTTCTCATGGGATGCCCTAATGTGTGAGTGTGTCATGTGGATTGGACTTCCATGTTGTCTTGTCAAAAGAAGAGTACATTGTCCTTGATAGGTGTGAACGTTTCCGTGCTGACCTTGTGGTCTCCCCGTAACAAGTGGTTCCTAGTGTTGGTTGTAACCTTGTGACGACATGTTGTGTCGTGTTGAGTCAAAGCAAGTAAAAAAAAAAATTATCCTGTATTTCACTGTGTTGTCCTTGTGTTGGTATTTTTGGTGTGTTACACTTTGGTATCAGAGCGTAGGTTCATGCTCTCGAACCTATGGGCCGGATTGGTGTTATATGATGATGTTACATGGTGGTGGTGGTGTTACATGATGATACTGCATGATGATGATGATGTTGCATGATGATGATTTATATTGGAAGAGTAATGTGCTTTAAGCGTGATGTGATTATTGTCGTAATTGTGATATTGTGAACGCACATTATGGGTATGTCACCTTGTGCGTGTTTGTGATCATGTTGATGTGTTGGGGATGAGAGTATTCTCTCTCCTTCTTGTGGATTCTATGAAGAGTTCACGTGTGAATTACTGTTTGTGGTGTGTGAAAAGAATTATAATGTGGATGACATAGTGTTGGAACATTGTGACATATTGTGATATGTAAGTGTATCAATGTGTTGTATGACTAGATTGATGTTAAAAGAAATGAGTTGTATCATGATGTTTTTACCATGTTTTGAAGAAATGTGTGTACCACCTTGTTATGAAGCAATTATTGTTATGTTGTGATGTTATTATGTTCATCGTATATATGAGTTGTGTAATATGTAATGCTTCATGTTGTGATTTTGGGTCATACGGTGAGTGTATGAACCCTATCGTATGGTGATTGCACTTTGGGTGCAGAATGTGGTAAAGTGATGTGTTACACTCAGTGAATGTATGATCGTGATCTACCCTGTATACATACCATACGTGAGACGTTATGGTAGTTATGTGTGTGCCACCGTTATGTTAGTGATGTTGTTGTATGTTATGTTGTGAACCTTACGCTAACCGATCCTGAGGGAAATCGGTAGAAGTGTATGTTGAGAGTGAGGAATGGTGTACCATGGGTCAATAACTCGAGTTAAAACTCGGTTTTTAGTAGATTACATGTGATTCTTTCTCTCCCTATGTGGTTGTATGTATGCAACCTTAGTGTATCTATGACTATGTTTAGCCTTGTCGAAGGGTGGTGGGGGATGATTCGGATGGAGGTGATGACAGCGGTTGTATTATTGATATGTATTTTACGAGCTGAGGCTCGATGTTCCGAAAGTGCTAAGAACTCTCGTTGAGTACCCCTTTGGTGGCTAGATAAGGCCACACGCTTATCGTAATGTGACATTATTATAAGTTGATTTTATTCGTAAATTGAGCTTTTACTTTATTTTGCAAGGACCAGCATCTTTTCTTGATTGCAATGCTTTACAATTTTGGGCATTTCCTTGGTTTGTGGCACTAACATGGGGATTTTGATACTAACTTTGGCTATTTGGCCATTTATTTTAGCTTGATTTGGGGTCTTCTTTTAAATTTGGAATTTTACCGCCTTGCCCAAGGCTTGTACTTTGCCACTTGGCACTTTGATTGGATTGTTGTGCTGGTTCTAATGTCGTGATGTGTGGAATAGGGTCATGGGATGCACCATGGATTGGTTGGACCTATGGACCCGCTTCGTTGTATGGGGGTACGCCCCAAGGGGTACATATAACTAGCGGGTTGTTGAACCACGCGTTATTATGTCACTTGGGTTAGGAGTGTTCGAACTCTATGTGTCTTGGACCATAGGGACAACCGGCCTCCTTGAGGGAGGCATAAGAGTTTGAGGGAGGCATAAGAGTTTGAGGGAGGCATAAGAGACTTGAGGGAGGCATAAGAGTTTGAGGGAGGCATAAGAGACTTGAGGGAGGCATAAGAGTTTGAGGGAGGCTTATGATATTTGGGAGGCATAAGAGTATGGTTGATGATTTTTTCAGGATATATGTTTTGAGTATATGTTGAGTTATTGTGATGTTTGGTAGTGGTCTTTTGATGTATGTGTTACTCATGTCAGATGGATATGTGTTGTGATGTTGTGGACATGTCATTGATCCCCTTGTGGACACTATGTACCTGTAGCATTGTTTGGTGTTATGTGAGTTTTTCATTGATGCAAATTGAGGAAATGTCTAGTGGATTGTAGTACTCTTTTGTTTAAGTATTTTGGTATGTCAGTCATTGATGTGTGATGAGTACTATGTTATGTGGACTGTGCCTATTCCATTCCGTATTTGAGTAACCTTTTGTGGTGTAATACAATCTTGAAGTATATACTTGTGTGCTTGTGAATCTGTAGTGTCTTGTGAACCTGATAGGGTGTTGTGTTAGCAGTTCATGTTGGGCACCCACAATAAGGAATAAACCAAAACTCTTCAATGATGAAATTTTAAAAGAAATTAAACTAAGAAATAATGATAATGGAAAGAGACTAATGAAATGATGAACAAGAAAGAACTGCCAATCTTCACAGAACATTGAAAGTTAAAATTTCTACCAAATGTTCCTAAGGCTACCTTGTGACCGTGCTTTAATCAACTAAAATTTTAAACCATAGGGTGTACTTCTTCTTATCTATCCTTGTTGCGTGAACCTTTTTTTTCCTTTGTGTTATGTCGCATCGAGGACGATGCTTTCTTAAGGGGAGGAGAATGTAATGCCCCACCTGGGCATGGGGATCTTTTTTTTCCCTCCTCCTCGCCACCTTGGCCTCCCCCAACCACCCAACCTGCCGGGTGGAAATGACTAAATCATGTGTTTTCTTTCTGGTGCGTGAGGAGTGGAGGTGGGTGGAGGCCTCATTTTTCTTCACCAAAATCTCTTTTGATCCTCTCTTCAATTTGTATGGTGAGTCAAAAATTGACTTTGATGTGTGGACTTGGGGTGCGCAGACCTTGAAATCTCCTTTCGGGTGTGTTCTTTGAGGAGGATTTGTTGCTTTCTTCATGAGGTGCAGCTGTTGCTATGGGATTTCGGGTTCCTCCTTCAAGGATATTTTTCTATAAATCATGTTGTCTTGGTGGTCCAGGAGCGTGAGAACTGAGATTCTCTAGAAAGTGCCGTGAGGAAGTTTGATTGCGATGATGCTTGCATGCTTGCTACGAAGGTCAAGAGAAGTAAACTTATCTCGTGAAAAAATGGCCATGTTTCAGCAAAGAGAGTATGCAGTGCAAAGCTCCAGGGTGGCACTCTCCAAGGAACCGTTGGTGTTGATCTTTGATGTTCTGATTGCACGCGACCAAGTGGAGAGGAATTGTTGCAAATCTTTTCATCAAAATCGAGTAAGCAGAAGCCGTTTTGAGTGCTTCAACGATCAAAGTTGTCATTCACTATGTTGTTTTCTGCTCAGCTGATTGTGGTGCGCACCCTCAAATTTGGGATTCTCCTTCAAGATATTTTTCTTCAAAATGAGTTTTAAGTCAACAAGTGAGAGTGAGTGCCAAGAGACCCTGATGATTTTTTACAGAGATTCTCTCCGAGACATTCTTTTTTTACGATTTAGCTCTGGCAAGGAAGAAGTCTCGAGAGGCGGATCTGTTTCAGATAAGAATATTCTTGAAGATCGTGCTTTTTGTAATAATGGTGCATTTGTGTAAGTTCATGACAGATCACACCCAGCAGCACAAGAGATCTATGCAATGTTGGAGAAAATGTCCAAGGGAGATGAAGGTAGCAGGATATTTTTTGATCTCATCATCATGATTCTCGAGTTTTGTTTCTCCAAAATCGACCGATATGATAAAGTGAGAGAGTTTACCAGAGACCTGATGAAAATTATTGCAAGGATTCTCTATTTGACCTTTACTTGTTTTACATTTGATGTAACTCATGGAAGAGAATCTCTTAGGCGATGGATCTGTTTCATGTCGAATATTCATGAAGCACAATTTGCCTTTGCAATTATATGAGCATCTTCAATGAGTCACTATGTTGGAGGCATAAAGGGTGTTGTTGGAATTATCACACCTTACAAGCTACAAAGTGCAATGCAATGTTGACCGAGAGTTTGATGTTGTCCTCATATATCACAAGAGGAAGGAAAGATTGGTTGTCATATCTCGAGGAAACAACTACCGGTGTTCACAGTTATGTATTACCAAATGCAAGCTAAGGATTGTTGACTTTCTTTTTCACTATTAATGACAATGATTCTATTAGTGAGCTCAAGAGAAAGTTCGATAGCATTTACGGATCTTGAGCATGCACATCTCTGCTAGATGGTCGATGTCAAAAGAGAAGCCTTGAGTGATGTGATGATTGATTGGCAAGTGTTGTTGTTTGTTGTCTGTGGAAATGGAGATATTTCTTCTGTTTCGTCACCTTCACAAATTTTTACCTCCGTTGAGTTATTCCACTTGTTGCTCCACCGACTACGGCCTCTGTCTTCTCATAAATTGGTTTTTCTCCAATGTCAAGTTTGTAGGCAGCTTGTTTACCCTAATGAGGTCATGCAAACCCGATGCACACATCTTTATTGCAAGCCTTGCCTAGCTTATGTGCGAGTACTACTAGGGCCTATGCCCTTATGTCGGGTATTTGGTTCGATACTGATTGAAGGCTTTGCAAGAGGCAAATCTGCATCGATGGCCGATGCTATAGGCCGTCAGTGTGAGTTCATTGCCTGTCTCACCCCAAAAAGTAGCTTCATGAAGCAATCTAGTGTTTGGACAGCCACCTATTGCATTCTTCTAGTCGTGCCTTCAAAAGGGAATCTGGTGTGTGGTATATGCAAGAAAAGACCAGTGAAGCAGAGGATAAAGCGGAAGGCGTGTGGGTGAAAGTCCCTCGCGGATGTTCACTGGTGGATGCGTTAAAACAGGCAAGATAGACTAACCATATACATAATATGCTAGTATCTAATAAACCTCTTGAAATGAAACTTTTTCTTTCTAGAAATTGGTTTAAATCTGTGATTTTGTGGATTTGCGTTCAGTATATGGTTAACAGTTTGTTACTTCTGGATTTGCCTCTATTGGTTGTTCTTGTTGACGTGATCAACCCATTTTTTATATATATAAAACAAACAAAGGTTCTCAGTGTATGCTTTGATTGATCATATGAAAAATATATATATATATATATATAATTTTAAAGTTACTTCCTTCTGCAAAAATGTCGTTGTTTCTTTTGTGAACCTGGGTATGTAATCGCCCTAGAACGTTGCAGCAGTGACTAGATTAGTATTGGTTTTTCTGTTATGTTGTTGCCCTAGAGGAAAACATACAGTTAAATTATTATTATTATTTTTATGATAAGCATGATTATGCACTTCGTGTATTGTGCAAATTATTAGGGCTTTTGGAAATTAGAAGTTCAATATATATGCTTGTTAAGAAGGAAGTTTTGGGCCGAAAATATGTCCTGGGTTGATAGAAGGGCATAAATTTTGATAGAACCCCATTTTGATTCTACTCTTTCTATGAGTAAAATTTGATAAAATTAATGACCTTTATGGTGTTAAGATATGGTATGTTGATGATTCCTTGTGTGATCGATTTAATCATGTATAGACATAATGCCTTGATGGAGTAAGGTAATATCTTTCACGGTTCGTGAAAGTTAAGGTTTTCATCAACTGCTTAAGGTAACATGAAGTTCCTTAATTTAGTCAAACTTGTTTTGTACTTCCTTCTTGATGAGTGACCTTTCATTGCAAATTTAGAATGATTGTGATGGAAGGTCGTGAATATATTTTGTTGTCAAAAAGGGAAAAGAAGTTATGGAATAGTTTGTTTATGTGTCGAACGTAATAATTGTAATTACATCGTTATAGAAGTTCGTTATTGGAGGATATCTATCTTCAATGGTATATTATGTGTTTAATCACTGCATAGGTTACCATAAACTTAGTGATGAGATGTAAATTAAGGAGAGTTGAGAGACCTTTTCCTTTGTATACATCGTTTATGATATTAGGAAGTGAGTTGATGTCGGAAAATTTCAACCAAGTCTAGATTCATGGCTATGTTCCTCTAAAACGGGAGGATTATAAATCTAAGGTATTATGAAAATTGCAAGGATGTGTTTAGAATGCTAGATTGCCTACTCAACTTGGGTATTAATGAGGCTTGTCGCTATTCCGGCCCTGGTTATGTTCAGTAGGTAGGTGTTAGGCAATACCTATTCCGGACATTCTTACCATCCTTTCCACTCATCCTTATTAGCTATGAAGTCACTTATTACCTAAGATATAATGGTTGTGGGTTTGAATATAAGATTTTCATCCTTTAAACCTTTTTGATTACATGATGGAACTTTGTTTTTACCCTCGTTGTTCGTTTATAGCCTATTAGGCCTATGGCCCTACGGAACGATTCCAAAACTATATTCTTTTGGCAGCTAAGATCGGGTCTGGTTTTTATCTTTTGACTTCACCTTGAGAATGTGGATTGATGGGTTACACTTTAGATTTCAATCACGTAATCTACGGGATTATATGATTGAAATCCTAATACTCTCAACTCTTGTGTCTAATCATTTAAATTTCATAGTCTTGTGTATTTGGTTGTCAAACTTTTGTAGTTTTAGAGGTATTTTCATAACTAAAACTTATGGTTTTCTTCTTAGTTGATATGTTGAAAATTATATCTTGTTTCAAAAGGTTGTTAGAGGTTAGAACTTTGATCCATTTCCTGAAATAGAATGTTTCCTTTCATGGTATTGTTAGCTAGTAGCTTATTGTTGCTATGTATAGTCTTATCTTGCTCAGTTCTCGCGAACTGACTCAGGTTATTAATTGTTGCAGATGGCTTACGTGGTTAGATGATGGAAAGACTTGTAGATTATTGCATCAATCTTGGTTATGATGTTCCTTTGTACGAATGTGTATTATGTTATAAAATTTGGAAAGGGCCTTTGGACATTTTAGAAGAAGGGTCAGTGCCTAGTAAATGTATTATAGAGTATTGTTGTTGTAATGTTGAAACTTTGGCTTGTTTGGTTATCATGTGAAAGATGAAATTTGATTACCGCTTGGTTATGGGATATTCTAGTGAATTTTAATCCTTAGAATAGTAGCGGGGCATGTCCCATGTTATTACTCTCTTGCTCCCTAGTCATGGTTCAATAGAGATGGTATGTCCCTTTGATTTGTGCATCATGTTGGAATGAATTGATATAACCTTGTTTTGTTTCCGCAAACGAGTATTGTTAAACTTTGCTCTTGAGTTAAAATGTTGAGTTGTAAATCCTCCTAAGGCTTAGTAGCAATGAGTTTGTAAGCACTATAAAGTGAGCTGGATAGTCCTGATAAAAGTTAAACTAAAATTTATATATATGAATATATTAATGTAGATGTGATCTACTTGATAACCTTTGAGACCTGGAACAATCAAGAGGAAACTATCTTTTGTAATGAAATATGATTATTATTTTTTTTTCCCGAGCCAAACTAATAAACATTATCCTTTTATGGTGAAACCTTAAATGATCTCATGGTGAAATCAATGGTTAGATTTTAGAAGATGATAGGATTTAATAAGTAGGAAGGAAATTGATTAATAAAACCTTAAATATCTCTCTATCATTTGAAATGTTCTCCTTTGTCAAACTTAATTAAGTAAAGTCTAGATGGAACATTTAACCAATCTTGATAAACCCTTAACCTCAATAAAAGACGGATAGTAAACAATGTGACCCTGAAGCTAAATTCTGTTGTCCTGTTCTGTTAACCCATGCCTTGATTCATGGTGATATTTCTTAAGCAAGGTCAAAATTTGATCCTTAAACAAGAAGGTTATTGTTATGAACCCTAAGCGGTACTTTCCTCAATCGGAACTTATGCCTTCACCTGTGCAACAGAGGTGTGGAACATGTGTTAGTGGCTTGAGTAAGATTAATTAACCTTGTAAGAAATGGAAAATGTTCTAAAATCAAATGAATAAGAAAGATTTGGACATCAAATTGATGATCCAGTTTAGAAAGCTTGGCCTTAAGCTATTTAGTCAATAGTTGAAAAGAAAGAAGTTCTCCCTTGTGAAAAGAATTGTGTGAATCATTACATGAAATTTTATAAGAACGTAAGTTAAGAATTAAGAGACACTTTAGTAAACAAGAAAATTTAACAAGAAATTTCTCATGGGATGCCCTAGTTGTGAGTGTGTCATGTGGATTGGACTTCCATGTTGTCTTGTCAAAAGAAGAGTACATTGTCCTTGATAGGTGTGAACGTTAGTTATAATTTGAATTCCAGATAGAAAGGGAATGTTCCTATGTACGGTATATACTACCATATTTATTATAAATAAATTTCTTTAAGGGATGGGGAGACGGATTATTTAGGAGGCGCCTATTCCACTCATATTTCAAATTATATGTGTGTTTTCAAAATAATGACTCCCAACATTTTTACGTAAATTTATCTAAATTAGGTATGCTAGTTTATATATTGTTTACAAGTGAGTTAATAATTTCCTTAACATATTATGAAAAGGGTTGTATCTATCGTAGTTTTGGTTTATTCTACAATTTTAAAATTTCTTGTCTCCTTTTAACTTTACCTTTTTGTTTTTTTCCCAATTGTGTTTCATCGTATACATAAATAGAGTCTAACTTTGAATTTGTGATGTCTATAAATAAAAACTTCTATTTGAGATAATCACATTTGACACTCTAAATTTGTAAGACAAATGTTTTTCAAGAACAATATTGAGGATCTAGGAATAAATTATTGTTTACATGTGCATCCTCATGCCAAAAGAATAAATTCAAATTTTAGTGATCATTGTAGCATTTACTTTATTTTCATTCATACATGGAAGGATAAGGGCTATGACAATTTCATATGTGTCATATCGATTATTAACTTGCATTGAGTGATGAGTAATATTTGCTTGAAGACATGAGGGAAGTAATAATAATCCAAGTATCAACAAAGACTTTAAGCGTAGATTAGAGTTTGGATTGAGAAAAATAAACTCCAAATAATTTGTGACAAATAATTTTCAACGACAAGAACTAGTTGATCCAATTCACAAATTAATTTTTAGATTACTAAAGTGACCATTGTTAACAAATGCAAGGTTATTTTCTACATCATGTCTTGTAAGACCAATGCATTGATTTGTTTTGACATCTCAACATACTCGCACAAATTTTCACTTATAACTACCTTTACATTTCGGTGGTCAAGTGTACTCTAGTCTCAAAATTAATTCTCAACTAATTTCTAGTCATATAATATTATGCCATGACCTAGATTAAAAGCCTTATTTTTATAATCATACGCAGAAGGCGTTCTCAAGTAATATAAAGGCGAGGGAAACCACTTCATTTAGACAAACCATATCATTGCATCCATAAATGATCTACAACAAGATGTGAATCATCGTCTACATCATGTCATTTACGTATAATATTAGATATCCTTTGTTTTCCAAATGAAAATTTGAGTGAACATGAATTTGAGACAAAATTTGCATTCTATGCGAGTCCAAGGGCATGAAGATGTTTCTATCCTTGGGAGGAGGCACCTACAACTATTTCGTTGCCTCCATCGACAATGCACAGAGCATGAAAAACTATTTGTGGAACAATTTCCTAAGAGAGCAGCTGGATTCCAGGCCTCTAAGAGGATTCGTTCTTGATGGCATCAATTTCGATCTCATGGTGACGATGAATCATTTAAACGATCTTGCTAAGGTTTTCTTCGATATCTCCTCCTCCTCCTCCACATCCTCAAAAGTGTATCTTAGGTTTACTTCCTTAGTTCCCCTACCCGAATAACTCTCTAAGAACGACCTTGCAAATGAGGATGTTTGACTCCGTATATATCATAGTTTTACAACAACGCGCAAAGTCAATACGCATATGGGGATGCTTCCAATCTCGTGAATGTGTGGAAACAATGGAACACTACTATACCATCCGCTCAAGCACAAGGTTTCTTTTTGGGCCTTCCATCTTCTAAGAATGCTCACCTCCAATGTCATGCCTCCAACTATACATGAGTCATGCTCTGGTCAAAGTTCTACGACCATAATACCGAGATATAGTTCCACTATTAAATCTTTAGTCTATGTAATTAATTATATTTATAATAATTGAATATGTATTAATGGTAATATGGCCATCCCATAGCGATGTATGCTTTGAAACATTTAGAGATATATGTTTAAAAATATCTTAACCATGGATGAGGAATGCTCATATTTTCCTTTTGCCAACAAAACTTCATACATTAAGACATATTAAACTAATTAGAAGAACTACACATAAGTTGCAAATTCTAGCAAAGCACACATATTAAACTAAATTTTCCTATTTTATTTTTGACTTTTATGTTAATTATTGGTTATTATAACAAGGATTTTTTTTAAATTCACAAGAACTTATTTTGCACCCCCTTCTTTCATGTAATTTTGATCCCACCATTTCTCTTTGAATTTATTTTACCACATCTCTATCAAGTTTTCCATAGCGAGAGATGAGGAATCGAAATGTAAAGGCACATCTTATTGTGAAAACTTCAATTCCTTGTGAATGCTATCATATCTTGTGCCAAAGATCCATTTGGATTAACAATCGACAAAAAGAAAAAACTAAGTCTTTGTAATTTAACGACCAATAAATACTTAAATGTTCATTAATAATTGATTTGCATCCACTACGGTGACAACGATAGTTAAGATTGTGAATTGCTAAAAGAGTTTCAAAGAGTTGAAGAGTGTAGTAGATTTGGATGGGGAAAAAGAACGGCATTTGTGGGAATAGTGAAGGCATATCCTAACAGCCATGGGAATAACTACGATCTCCCCCATGTTATCACAATCTGCTCCTCATATCCCAGATATTTTTTGTTTTCTCCATTCTTCACCAGATAACAGAGGTGTCATATCCTATCCTTTAAAATAATTCTTTATTGTATGCAAGTATTGACCACATGGGCGGCAACATGTTCTAAAGCATGCCCTTTGCAAAAGCCATATTTGTCATGAAGGTACTAATTACTCATTATTTGCATTAATGTCTCTTCTTTTGCTAAAAGAAGAAATATAGAACATACATTAGAAAATGGATTTGATGATTTGGTGAAACAAAATGTACTTGCGGACTTGGACACCGAGAGCTGCAGCAAATTACCGAATATACATCGTCACGTGGCGTTGGGGTAGTTAATTAGACGGTTGAGTTTGACATTGTTTCTGCTTTCCATGAGTCTCACATTGTTTAGTCTTTCCATTTTCGCCACCTTCACACTTCTCTACACTCTAACCCCTTCTTCTTCACCCCTCTTACTCTCCCATTGTTTCTCTACCTCCAATTTGACTCTTTAACAAGATCCCCTTCAACATTTTCATCTTCATGTACTATTGCTAATTATGTTTCAGTTATTGTTTTCCTCACTTAATTGTACTTAAGAGTTGTAAATATAGTTAATCTAGTATATCGTATATTCGAAATCACTTTCCAACTAGTTAGGCAATTACATAGCTACAGAGAAGGTTGAATTTGAAACAGTTAAATTCTGGTGACATTATTGTCTTTTAGTGAAAACCACTAGATCGACCAAAGGAATTAATAGCAACATGTACTACAGTATTTATAGATTATATATATCATTCGTAGACCAAAGAAGGCTATCGACTTATCGGCATAAAATTCATGCAACAGCCGACGCTAGTGTGCGTTATTGATGATTTGTTGCAAGTTTTGATATAAAAATACGAGTATTGGCGAAAAAGCATCCAACGCAGGATGAAAGTGAGTGTGCACCTCATTGTGAAAATAAGTGGCATGACCGCTTCACTTCAGGTAGTCCATAAACCGAAGGGATCCCCAAAATCTTCTGAAACAATTGGGTCAGGGTTATGATATGCATTATCATGTTCGTCTAACATTTGTCCACCTTCTTCTGCAATACAAAATCCAGTCGCCAAAGAAAAAAGATAAGCTCGTGCAGTAAGGAGCTCTGCCTGCGTGGTAGCGAGTTGTGATTGAAGGCTTAGTACTTGTTGCTGCAGTTGACACACGGTGCCTGTGCAACCATACACGGGGTCCTGCACTCTCGCTCTTGCTTCATACACAATGCTGCGTACAGCATCTTCTCTACACTCCACCGGAATATTCTGAAACGTCAAAAACCACATCAAAATTTATTAGGATTTATGGCCTGAATAACGTTGCTTTTTTTCCGATAAAATCCAGTACGATTTTTTCGTGGTCGACATTGGAAAAATATAAAAAAAAAATTAGTCTGGTGTCAACAATGCTCTTGCTCTGGGTCATACTTAACTAATGCTCTAGATCTTAAAAACTAGCGTTCAAACCAGAAATTTGATGAAAATAAAGTGTTAGATCTTAACTCGAAGGATTTTTAGAATATTGCTTGCTCCGAAGACTCTGAGAGCTACAGAGAACTTGTGAGGATCGTGCGGTGGAAAATAGGGAGCAAACAAACAGTTGTCGCCGCATTTTCGTCTCTGCAAGTTGCACGCTGCACATGGATACACTATCGGAGACGCCTCTTTTGTTTTGTCTTCCATCTTGCATAAAATAATAATAATACAAAACTCATAATGAATAAATCAAATAACCCACTCAGACAAGACTCATATATAATAAAACAAATATCGTCATGACGGCTTGCCTTATCTAAGAGTATTTGATATGAGTAAGAAGGTAAAGAACAGATTAATGTTTGTGATGCATATTGACAGTGCCGCTGGTTTTCTTTGAATAACTGGAAGTTTATACAGCGATTTTTCGGTGATTAGTGCAATAGTTTTCTGGGTCCCATAAGTATTGAATCCAACGAATAACGTCATGCGAGAGTATTTAACGTTTGTGAGAAGGCGCCCCTGGTTTTGTATAAGTGAAAGCAGTTACTTAGTGTGAACAATGAAAACGCGGAAATGAAGAAAATTAGAGATGTACTGCAATTACCTAAAATGTAGGAGCCTGCAATCCTTATATTACCCCACGTGTCCTTTATGACTATCTCAACAATGGGAGTTTGCGTTAATTATGCTCCCGTATTTGCCTTCTTGTTTGATCATTCTAGAAAGAATTACAAGTCCAGTTTTGTTAGAAGCAACAACACAGCCCGCAGTGGAACAGAACTTATCGGAGTTGTGACGATGACAGTTGCGTTTTGTATGATGTATGATTATTATTTCTAATAAAGTTTTCGTCTATGATTTGCTTTATGGGAGACGCATCGAATAAAGTTTATGACTATGATTTGATTTATGGGAGTAGGAGACAACTGTGCCAAACGAAATATTTGGAGAGAATCAATCTACGTTATCACATTACGACAGCCCTTTTCTTTGGAGGAAGAAAAATGTTAATGTCAAATCTAATATAAATAACATTCCACATGATTTTCACTTGAAATGAATCTCCCTTTGTAGACTTACAAGAGGAAATAACAAAATACTTTGCTAGTGGTTAGGTACTTCTTCTCTTTGACTTCAATGCCCGGATTGGACACCTTCAGTGTGCTAATCATGATCTTCATAATGACCCTTTGATGATTTATGAAGTTGATCATCATGAATCAAGGCTTCAACGTTATTCTATAGATTCTACAGTGAATGGTTATGGACAACACCTAATCAAAATAGACGAATCTCATGATCCTGTTATCTTGAATGGTACAAAACACTTCCCTAATTCTAGAGGATTTACTTGTTTTCCTCATCCAGTGGAGCTAGTGTTGTACACTATGTTATATCCTGTAAATCTTTTTCTTTGAGTATATATGATATCCAGATTTCGAATTCTCTCCCACCTCTCATAGACCATTCCATTCTCTATTTTTGTAATCCTCTTGCTAAACCTATTACAGCTTCTTCCCCTGAGCTCTCTCACAAATGTACAACTATTCATTTTGGCCATGAATATGATGAGATGTATACCAATATCCTTTAAACCGACTTCATGAACATTTATGATATCCCGTGTCTAGTTGAAAGGGCTAGTAGACTATCCCGAGTGAATAAGGCTTCAACTTTTAAGGCCTTCGCCCACTCCAATCATACTTCCCGACCTCATATCCATGGTCACTACCCTATAAATTCATGGTAGGATGTGGATTGTGAAAAAGTTCACAAGTTAACTAAACATATTATGAATGCAACCGCCTCTAAAGACAAGTTGGCTCAAAATCTTTATAGAATTATTCTTAGACAAAAACAAAGACAATACTTGTATAATAAACGAAGATATATCATATCCCAAATCTGGTTCAACGCCAAGTCTTTATGGAAATCATTTTTACCCAGAAAATCTATTTGTGCCATTACCGACACGCATACATGGTCTACATATGCTACGTCTCTCTATGATTCTCCCAATTAGTGCCCCATAAATTTGAATCATAGACCACCTAATGTCACTTCTTCACTAACAAGATGGTCCTTAAAGCCATCTATAAACTCAAGGCCAATAAAGCCCAAGATGTGGAAAATTTAAAAGTTGAATTCTTCCATTATAGCCCAGTTGTTCTTGTTGTCCATATCTATAATATTTTTAATATTATTGTTCCACATGATCTTCCCTTGACTTTGAAATATCATATCATACACCCCAACCTAAAATCTGGAGATTCTCTTAAACCTGAGAACTATCATACCATCATGATTGGGCATACTCTAGCTAAGATTTTTGCTATAGTTCTTGATGATTATATCTCACAATGGGTAGAGAAAAAACATATTAGAGAAAATATCAAGCATGATTTAAAAGGAATCACCGAACAAATGATCACATTTTCACTTTGGTTTCCATTATAGAGGAAGAAAAGGCTAACAAGAAGAAGATATATTGTTGTTTTGTAGACTTTTGAAAGGCATTTGATACAGTACCAAGACATATTTTGATCCAAAGGCTTGAAGAGTTGGGTCTTCTTGACATGGTAATTTCTCTTGTCATGACTTTGTATGAGAAAAATTTTGGGCATATTCATACCAAAATGGGCACTACTAATAACATCCATAGTACCATAGGTGTGAAACAAGGTTTTCCACTCTCACCTACACTTTTTGGGCTCTATATTGATGAATTAGAGGATCTTATCTCCACAGCCACAGATATCATGAATGGTTGTATCCTCTTTAGGATCTACATTCTCATTTTTTCTTGTTCATGAGATGACATTATTTTTATTTCACACTCAATTACAAGAATTCTAAATCATATTGATGCAATGAGAAATTTTTATGATAAGAAAGGCCTTGAAGTAAATCTTGCAAAGACAAAAATCATGGCAATCAATACAACCAAGAAAGTAGCATCAAAAATGAATTTGATGTACAAAGGAAACAAGGTTGTGGTGGTGTACTCCTACACCTACTTGGGAGTGGTTTTCTTTGGACCTCCTTTTAGATTTGTTCTGAAAATAGAAGAAAGACCCAAAAAAGGGTATGCAGATTTGAAAACCTTGAGAAGACAATGTTTTTAGCTTCAATTTAAAGATATTAAGACAAAGATTGAAAATTTTCATACATTAGTTACACCAACACTATTCTATGGATGTGATGTTTGGAGTCCATATTTGAGACAAGGTGATTTCAACTATATGGAAAGATTTTTCATTTCCAAGTTATTGAAAAAAATTTGAGCCAAAAGAACAGTTCCTCATTCAATTATTCTTGCGTAGTTTGGTGTTTGTCTACTCTTTATAAATTTTATTTTCAATGTTATCACTATGTTTCGTAGGCTTTAATTCATGGAATTTTTTTCTCTAGTCATAATAGATATCCATATTTTGCACTCCAATATTCTATGTAACTTGTCAAAAGAGGATGCAAATGTTATTGGTATGCAAGAGTTATGAATCTCCTCCAGATCTTGATTATTGATATAAAAATAATTCCTCCTCTTGGGTTTTTCATTAATGATCCTCAACTCACTAAACATGAGGTTAATAAGGGTTTATGAGAAGAACTCACTAAGTCTTATTTGAGAGTAACATGGTTTGCTCCAAAATAGCCTTTGAAACCAAAACTTCTTCACAATTTTCAATTTTATTCTTGCTTCCATGAAGCTAAATATAAAATTCCTAGATATATGAAGAAGTTGTTGCCTTCTTGCTTGTTGATCCTTTTATCTCAGCTTTTCTTTTTCTCTCACCTACTTCAGATGGAATCTGATCATAGCCTCCCACAACATGAGTGTATATATTAGTTGTGTTTTCTAGATCCTGAAAGAGAAGAGAATTTTATATTCAAGTGTCCCATCTTATGCAATTGATCTTTAAGAAGCCTCATTCGTTATGAAGACCATTAATGTTTAGTTTAGTTTATTCCTAAGACCCTTAAACTCTAGTAAACAACACTTAAATTGAAGTCCTCAAATACAAATAATTATAGGAATAACATTAATTACTTGTAAATATCTAATTTCAGGAATCCTAGGAGATCTCACATGGTGACAACTACTTGGTCCAGATATGTCGAGACAATGTACATTCTCTGGTTCCCAGTTCATCAACCTTCCGTAATTGATTTGTTGTTTCTTATTTTTATTTTTGTAAGATGCCTATGGCACTCCCTCTATTTAATCATCCTGGTACTAACTTTTCTGTCCCATAGGACATTCTTGGCCTTGTTTAGATGTTAATATCTAAATTAAAATAAAATTAAATATTTATTTTTATAAAAATGTCAAATCTAACATTAATGAATGTAGACATGCTAAATTAAGTAAATACTATTATATTTATTTAATTTTAAATTATATTCTTGCAAAGTTTTTAAAAATCTATAAAATCAGATATAAATGACTATAGATATGTCAAGTCTAACATAAATAACTTTACATGTGTTTTCTAGATTGTTAATCTTGCAATTTCGATAAAAACTCCCATTTTTATAGTAATTTGTTTAAAATATTTTCAAAAATGTGTTTCAAATAAAACCCCAAAATTTTCCAATAATTAATTTTTAACTAATGAAGGAGTAAATAAATCTATTTTTTATTTTTCTATTAATGTCTAAAAGTATTATAATAGTTTCGGGGGAAAAATTGGCTAGAAAAATTTCTTTCAAAAATATTAAAATGTTTTTTTGGTCATAATATAGGTGTGTTTTGGTGCATTTTGAGTTTGAGTGTATTAGCATTGATTTTTGCGTAAAAGTGAAAAAATAAATGCATTGTTTCTACAACATACATCGAACACGGTAGGAAGAAAAATTTGGAAGAAATTTTTTATGGTATCTAATGAAATACACTATGGCCAATATTATATGTGGGGATGGACTATAGATTCTCAGGAACCTAGAGTACTACTAAATGATAGCAAGAAAGATGGAAAATATTGTAAAGGTAGTGATTATTGATTGATTTAATAATTCTTATTGACAATTCTTTATGTTTTTCTTTGGCCATTATTGATGGTTTCTTGATGTTTGATATTTGGTAGACCCCATGGAATATCCAACTTTAGATAATTAAAATTGATGTAACATGGTGCAGTAGCATTGTTAAGGAGATAATCACTAATAGATAGGGTGTGATCATATAATTCATATTTTTTTAGAGATTATTTATATTATTTTACCCTTTTATAATTTCTATGTACAAAACCTAGGGTCTCGGTGCATCACTACCTCCTTATTCTTCACCTCATTTATCAAAATAACCAACTCAAATTGTAGCCACCATTTCTCATTTCTTTAAATAAAATAATGTAAAGTTCTATATTTCTACAATTAGCAAACAAAAATGCAAATTAAGTCTAGATTTAATATCAATTTATACATTTGAATTCAAAATCGAAACGATTCTTCTCACGATATCTTGATTTCTTTGAATTGTGATATATTTCTAGGCATAAGTATGATTCCAATTTCTCTAGAAGCATCGTGACTTTATTTTTGAGATGAATCCAATTAAAATCATGCATAATTTATGAAAAATCTTACAAGAATGCGCCTATTTTTAGGCATGGGATCCTTACTCATTTGATTTATTATTAAACCAACACTCATCATTATGACCTAGTCAATTTTCTCCTCTTTTAATTAGCTTCACCTTATCTCACATTTCATTGTTCTATAAATATATGATTATTTCTAGTTGTGTACATAATATTTCTTTATATGCTCTAGCGATATACTATGTGAAAAACTTGATAGGAAGGTAAGTATAAACTAGGTATACTTTATTTAGTCCATGATTTAATCACTTTTTAAAAAAATTATTTTTGTAACGCCCACATTTTGATGCACCAAAACCATGCCGAAATCCATAAATTACTTAGGAAAATTAATGATTTTTTAAAAAGTTCCTAGGGTGATAAAATTAGTCACATTTAAATAATTGTCTAGTAACTTACTACTATACTTTGCTAATTAATATTAATTTATTTTCCACAGTTCATTACGGGATTAGAATCCTTCCTATTATCCATATTAAGTCTATTTAATTAATTCCAATTTAATATTGATTATTTTTATTCACTTAGGTCCCTATTAAATTTTATAAAAAAACATTTCCTAAGTTAAATTTATTTATATATTTCCCTAGGTAAATAATGCCCATACCACAGTTGATTTAACTAGCTACACCTTCAACTTTATTCCTCTATTAATTCCCTTTAATTAATTTAATTAAAATTTCCCCATGTGCAACTTAAATTTATTTAACCATGTCTAATAGGTGTCCCATTTAATTAAATTACCCATACCTCTTTTATACATCACATCCAACCAAAATGCCAACAACTTAAAAGATGTAGGGTCAACTCTCCACCCATATATTGGATAAATGGAATCCCTTAGATCTAGGTTTGACCAAAAGCCCTAATTCCTTCTTATGATTTCTCTTTTATTCCTTTGGTTTCCAAAATTTCTTTATTTTCTCATTTGGGGTTTGCAGGTTTGAGAGGATGGAAGCCATGGGAGCATTTGGAGGCTATGGAGATCTATGTTTTTTTTCTTTTGTGTTTAGATCTATCAGAGGAGAAGTTTATGCCTCCTTTTATCCACATTATTTTATTTTTTTAATGTGTTTTTTTAGTTTACTAGAAAGCTTCTAGTTAGGGTATTATATAATTACCCTCATTTTATTTTGTTCTAGATTTGAATATTCACAATATGTGTGTGTGTGTGTGTGTGTGTGTGTGTGTGTGTGTGTGTGTGTGTGTGTGTGTGTGTGTGTGTGTGTGTGTGTGTGTGTGTGTGTGTACACACACACACACACACACACACACATTTTAATTTAAAAATAATGTGCAAGCATTCATATATATGTGGATGTAGATGTATATGTATATGTAGATGTGTGTGTGTGTGTGTGTTTGTTCCAAAAAGTGCAAGTTCGTCCCATATCTTGGGCACACTATGCATATATTATGGGCAATGGAAAAGAGTTTGGGGTTTATGTATTGAGGGAGAGGGGGCATAGCCCCCACCCCCTCCCCTAATTATTTTTTATATATAATACTTGACCAGTGGGGGGGTCTTTGGTGGGTGGGGGCAGTTTTCCTGAGAATATGCCCGAATATTCTTTGTGTATTATATATATAAGTAAAATTGTGGGTTTTATTGCTTTAAATAGAGTTGCACAAGTTAAAAGAAAACAATTTTTTCATTTGATAAAAAAAGGGACTAATTTATGATTTTTTGTAATATGGATTAAAGTAATACAACAATACTAAAATTATTCATTTACACACCGAATTTAAAAAGGAATCCTAGTGTAAGCAACAACCATATTTATTTTATAAATATAAGGAAGAACAAGAACATTTTCAAGGAGAAGCAAGCATATATTTCCATGTATTTCTATTTCAAGTATAACAATTTTAAATTGAAAGTAAAATACAAACTTCTAAATTAAATTTCAGATATAAAATGAGGTATAAAAAGAATAAGATGCAACATTCAAATGCCTCATTTCAACCATATACATTCCATGATTTGATAGTTCATTTCAGATTTGAAAAATTCCTTTACAAAAACCTTAAACTTAAAATACAAGTATACAAAACCCTCCACTCAAATGTGGAGACAACATGTTATATTTTACAAAAATTTATCTCTTCTTTTGTCTCAAACATGTATGTATCTCTATCCATGAAACCAACTTTCAACTCCAATAGATTTACTCCATCTTGAACACTATAGAAAAGGAAGGGATCATAGGCAACACTCACCTCCCAACCTTATTCCAATGAGAAGGTGAAGCCTACCTTCTCATTGGCTCTCGAGCCCCAACAATGGAAAAATAAATATTTTATACAACCATGCCAACTTCAAGAAATGGCTTCAATAGAACATATGCACATACAAGTATACAATACTCAGGAAGCACTAACAGTAAGAATAAAGCTTGAAACATATTAAAATAACATAGGATAAAAAACTAAGCCAAAGTATAAGGGAAACATGGTGCCCATCTCCTTATGCCTCCTAACAGGATAGGAATCTACCCAAAACCTCAAAGTGCACTAACTCAGACACACAAAAAAACTCCTTATCTCTCAAATTTAAAGATGCAAAATGATATAGTTTCCTTTTAACTCCACATAGGTGGATTATCCTACCCACAATCCCTCAAAAAAATTATCACACACTCCCTTTTACATCCAAAAATGGCCTCATTTTCCTATCCATACACCATCAATATGGCTAAATCTACCCAAACCCATACATAATCACATGCATTCATACAACTAACAACACAATACACAAAACAAGAAAAACAAAATATAAGGTATAAGACCCTACCTTTCCATTGAAATCTCCTTCAATATTTAAGCAACAACAAATTTCAGGCTTCTTTCCATGTCCTAAACAATTCCTATTCAAGCTCCTCCAAATTCCCAAGCAAGTAACCCCAAAACAACCAAGAAATTCCAATAAATATAAAATGGTGGAGAGGATGGTGAGGTGGCTCCATGTAGGATGCCACATCATTTCCCTCCAATCCACCTCACAATTCAAACACATACTCCAAGACTCCATAAATGAGTAAGGTGAGGGTATGACAAATTTCATTCTTACACACAAACCTCCACTCCATACTTTCAAGGACAATTAAGAGGGTAAGTAAAAAGGTGACATTAATTGTCCATTTTTCCTTCAAAAATACATAATGAGGGCTAAATTTTACCCCTCATATCATAGGTTATGTTGGTTGTAGAGTTTAAGGAGTATGAGAAAAGTATCGCTTTCCCCACAATCCTCAAAAATGGGCTCAAAGCTAAAATATGAGATTTGAGAGATGGGGATGAGTACAATTAAAATCCATCTAAAATCATGAAGGGAAAAAAGACTATCTACCACATTCATTTCCCCCTTTGTCATATCTCCTAATAGCATTATCCACATGGTTAATTAACTAAATCAAGAGCACACTAATTAAGTAAAATAAAATGAGGAAAAATTACAAATCAATAAAATCACATACAAAACTAAGACAATAAAATAAAAGAAAAATTACAACATTCACACCCATGGTCACTTGTGAGGTTTCTCCCCGATGGAGACATCCTAATAAACATAGAAAGGAAAACAAAAATACACACACGGCTGCCAAGGTGACCAAGCAGTAAAAACTTGGTATGCTTCCATAGTTAGTCTCTTAGTCCCTTCTTTGTTTATTGTGATTTTGTTTCCTCTTGATTGATTTTTATCGGGTTTTGTTATTGTGGAACTTGCTTGGAGAATTAAATTAAAACCATTGAGGATATATCATGATTTTAATTAATTATTTTCTTAATTAGTTAGAGTTTGGATAATTATCATGTTGAAATGATTATCATAACTATTATTTAGATGGAATTAATTTGTGATGATTTAATTAGTTATTTTAAGAACATTAATACTTATGTAGATTATGTGACTCTTCTCTATATCATATTTGTGATTATTAGGGAAAGTATTTCTTATTGTCCTTATTTTTGTGTACTTGGAACCTTTTCATTAGCGAAGGTTCCTTTTACGAAATAGTTAGATAAAAGCATATTGTTTTAATGTTATAGTGTTTATTATGATCAGTTCTTGTGAACTGACTCATGTTAACAATTTTACAAATGGACTTCGTGAAAAGTGAAAGGAGAAAGACTTATAGAAAGTTGCATTTATTTTACTAATGAAATCATTTCTCTTCATTCGGATACTTGCAGATGAGTTTCATCAATGCTCTTCATGAATAATGTCAATCCAAGGCTTATGTCTTAAGGAAATATGCATTAAGAGAAGAAAATCTTTGGAAAACAACTCCTTTAAACACAAACCAAGCTTGCATAAAATAAATCACACTTACAGAAACTTAAAGACACACTTGCAGAAATAAAGGCACAGCTTGCATAAATTAAGGCACACTTGCAGAAATAAAGTTTGCATGAAATAAATCAAACTTTTCTTGAAGTAAATCACACTTGTGGGAACAAAAACACACTTGCATAAATTGAAATTTTTGAATTGGAAATAAACATAATTAAATGAAACACCTGCAGGTTCACAACAGACTGAATTTTCACAATATAAAGAAAAACAATACAACTAAATGAATTATAGAAAAATGAATAAACATAAACATAAATACGCATAACCATCTTCCTTGAAATGAGTGTACAACTCATTCCTTGGAAGAGGATTTAAATCATATTTCAGAGATCTTAAAACTACATAATATTTGAGAGGAAAGAACAAATCTTTATTTCGTGGGAGAAAAAATTACATATCTTAGTGTGGAAGGTTGCATTTATAATTCATGCATCCAACCAACTCCTTATTTTAGGAAATAAAATCTGATATTATCTTTATTACAATCCTACCAACTAAGATCTCCATCTCCACAAAATATGGAGAGAGATATATTATTGGAGTCAAAGTCTTATCTCATTGTTTTAGGAAGATTTGTTCCCAAATCTTCTCCTTGCTTTTTAGTAACAAGAATCACAATGATTTTATTTTCCTAAATTATTAGAAGGATGTTTTTTCTCAAAATATGATTTTGACCAAATACCTTTCCCGGATTTCCCATTTGACTTTGCTATTTTCTATTGTGGAACTTTTGACGCTTGTCTGATACATTTTTACCTTGGACTGCAGTTCACTAAAAGTTATATTTATCTTTATTGGTAGAAAATTTAAAAAATATGAATGAGGTTTTTGTTAAACACATTTCTATGAACAAAATAATCTCTCATATTTTTTGTTTGACTTTTCTGTTTCTGTTTGTGGAACTTTTGGTGCTCAACTGATAAAATTTTTCCTTTGACTGCATCTCACTAAAAGTTATATTTATCCTTATTAGTAAAACTTGTAGTAAATATGAATGAGGTTTATATTAAAAATATTTCTATGAACAAAAACCTCTCTCATATTTTCCACTGGATTTTTGATTATTCAGAATTCCTCAAAAACTGTCATTCCATTTATGCAGGTTCTGGAACTAAATCCAATGGTTCTGGAGATAACTCGAATGGTTTCGGAGATAACATTAATTTTTTGATGAAGGCTATGAAGCTAACTCTAATGGTTTTGGAGCTAACATTATTCTATTGATGCAGGTTCCGAAGATAACTATCTTGATAATGAATACTTGAAAACAGATTGACACAAAAGCTTTGCAAAGAAACAAGATGGTGCTTGTGTATTTTATTAATATCAAAATAAAGCATTACAAACAAATGAGAGAGCTGCAATATTTATAGATATTGGACAACTTCTATCTCATCCACAATATATGGAAGCAAATCATCTAATCTAAGCAAATATGTAGAAATAGCATATTGCCCCTATTGCCCCTCATGGAAATCATCCGGGAAAAAAATATGCAAGATATAATATTATCGCACAAACATTGGGATGAGAACACTATCAATTAGTTAACTAACAACCAAGGACAAGTAATATCTATAGACATAAGTTTGAAGTATTTAATTAAATACTTTAACTTATTACATTTATTCAAATATCAACTAATGATGAATTAAGCTAAGTTTTATTCATAACAAACTCCAATGGTTCGGACCTAATGTTAATCTATTGATGCAAGTTCTAGAGCTAACTCTGATGGTTTCGAAGCTAACTAAAATGGATATAACTTTTGCATGCGATCTCGGATTGAGATGATTATTTTTTTAAATTGCATAATTTTTTGAGAGAAATATGGATATGAAATCATATTTAAGTTTAAATGTAATTTTCATGATCAATTCCAATTTTCCCAAAACTAGAATTATCTTTCCTTTATGGCTTGCATACACAAGACTTTGAATCTTTTCCCAAATAATCAATAGGATTAGTCAAAAAAATAGATAATAAAATATTTCTAAAGAATAAACAAGATATATATCGTATATTCTATCTTAAGAAAAAGCTGTAAGTTCCAAGATTATATTTAAATCCACTTTCGGAGGTAACATGGAAGGACAAAATAATGGTAATTTATGGCCAATTTATGGCCTCATCACCTATGTATTGACATTTTCTCGAAATGTACTTTTTATTGGAAAAATAAATTAAGAATGTATTAAAATTAGTTTGTGATGGTGGAAAGATGTTTTGTACAAAATTATGGAATACATATTGAGTTTGGAGAGTAGTGAACTCTCTTTTTGATAAATGAATTATGTGAAAATTGTTGATTATGATTTTCTCTAGGGTCATATATGACTTAGATTTGATTAATATTATTAAATATTATCATGCATGGCTTAATGGACTCTAAGGAATAAGATGATACTAGGAATAAGGATCTATACTTATAGTTCCATTTCATTTCATTCGGGAAAATGTATAACTAAGTTGATTATAATTGATAAAACTTTATTCGGAAAAGGGAATAAGTATAGTTTTATATAGAAGAATGTGGATTTATTATTACTAAACTATACCATATGTTTTCTGATTTCACTAATAGGACAATAGTCCTTAATAAGAAAAAAAAATTCCTTTTATCATTAAATAAAGAACTATGTATGATATCTTGTTAAGTGATTATGTTTAAATCATAAGGATGATTGGTTGTATGCTCCTTATCTGTAGTCAATAAATGGAAACAGGAAAGCTTAAAAGAGTTAATAGGAAGATTTAGACTTTATGATATCTCTAAGTCTAATGTATAAGATTTCAATCAAGTTTGTTCACAATGATAGACTGTAGTAAGAAAATGTAATAATCTTACTCACTTAATATCAAATTTAGATATATCGATAAATGAAAATAATGGTTTAAGATTAAAATGATCATATGCATGAATGCATATTTTATCTACATACCTTCAACTAGTATAAAAGTACACTTTGTACCCTTCTTTGGGTCAATTGTGCATAGTGAACCCTTAGGTCTGTTGTTTAACAATAAATTAAACAAGATGATAAATTGTGGGGTTAATGATCTAATGTTCTTAAGTATGTCATCTTAGTTGGAGTACCTGTTGATGCATAATCACAACACCCGTAATTTTTGTAACTTGATGGGTTGAGAATCTCAATGTGAATGCATAACATGGAGCATCTCTCAAAGTGTGGGACTTTGAAAATCGAGAGAGCTCTATGGATGAAGGCCGATTCCTATTCCTCTGTTCAGGTGCACATGTTCATATTGCAGAGGATCTACTCTAAAACCTACTCTAACTTTCCAAGGAGACAGGGTTAAGGAGATGCAAAAAAATCCTAAAACTAACCAAGGTGATGCACCTAAAGAATCTTTGAACATCCGCTTTGCAAATAAACACAAACTAGAAAAAATGCATACAATCACCATGCATGGTTAACCAAACTATAATGAGAGATCGGGAGGAAGTAAATAAACATAAGAGAGGGTTGAAATCATCCACAAAATTATTCTATTGCTCCAAGAACGCGCATTACAAGAGCTTAAGAGGCAAAAATTGCATTACAATTTGGATGGAGGGGAAAAATTTCAGAGGCAAAAATTGCATTACAATTTGGATGGAGGGTTCATTGAAAAATTTCAAATGGGCATAACTTTCGATCCAGTGCTTGAAATTCAACAAATTTTATACTATTGGAAATCTCTTGACGGCGTCATGTCGCTACACAACTATCGGAAATCGAGGGACCTGGATATCTTGATTTGGGTGATGATCTAGAAAACGTCTTTCACGTCATTAATATGTGATCTAATTCCTTCAACTACCCAGATTTGATTTTGATCTGCCATCTCTCCTTCTCCAACAGGCCAAATGGACATGGTGAATCACACTTGATAGATTGTAGGTGGATTTGCAGACATTTATGGTTGGTGGTTGAGCTTTCAAGTCAGTTTTCCCCCTTCTCTACTTCTCCTCTCTTCGCTCATCTCAAAATGTAAGAGCTTGGCTCATAAAAATGTAAAAGGGGCATAAACATTTGTTGGACATTATTGCTTTGCACCCTCCCTTTTTCTAAAATTTCTTCTTTAAAAGAACCACAGTCATGAATTCATGGAGTTTTTTTGTAATTTTTTTATAAAAATTTGCATGTATTCTACACTCTAAATACAACATTTCGTTAGTTTGTGGAATTTCATGAATGTGTATGGTAACCCCTCCATCAAATTGTAATGCAATTTATTGTGCTTTTACCCTAAGAGCCTCTTAAAGCTACTATAATGCTGTAACATTGTATCAATTCTTCGAGCAATAGAATAAGTTTGTGGATAATTTCAACCCTCTCTTATTTTTATTTTTTTCCCCCGATGTCTCATTACGGTTTGGTTAAGCTGTGCAGTGTGATTGTATGCATTTTTATGGTTTTTGTTTATTTGCAAAGCGGTGTTCAACATTCCTTTTGTGCATCACCTTGGTTAGTTTTATGATTTATTTTTTTCATCTTCTTAACCCTGTCTCCTTGGATAGTTAGAGTAGGTTTTAGAGTAGGTCCTCTGCAATATGAATGTGTGCACCTGAACAGAGGAATAGGAACCAACCTTCATCCAGAGAGATCTCTCGATTTGAAAAGTTGCACACTTTGAGAGATGTTAAATGTTATGCAATCACACTAAAAGTATCAACCCATCGAGTTGCAGACATTCAAGGGTGTTGTGATTCCTCATCAATGGTAACTCGGTTGGTTGTCATAATATAGGGACTGTAAAAAAGTACCCTCATAATAATGGTAGCCATTATGAGTATACTATGATGTAGTCATCTATGCTTCAACATCCCACTTAGTAATATTAAATCGATTGACATGAGTAGAAATTTGGTTCATAGTTCTACTCTAAATAGAGATAGAAACATGGATTGGTGTAGTGGTCAACTCATGTTGACTTAGGGTAACTAAACACACCCAATCGATGAAATTTGATTGAGTATGTCTATGTATCCTTAATCACCACAAGTAGTGTTCCACACTAGCACATGTAAGATTCCCTTTTTAGTGTGAAAATTTGACTCAGATTTTGTTAATAGTAGTCAAGGAGGACCAATCTAGATAACAATATGAGTGTGATGAAAGACATATTCCTTTCGAAGAGTATTCCATCTTGGAATGTAAACGTGGGAAACATATTTAAAACTTTTTCCAAACTATCGCAAGTTGTTGGTTGCATTGTCTTATCTCACCTATTATAAGATGTACGAATTGAGATGAATATCAGTAATAGGTGTTCAAATAGAATTCTTAGATAGAAAACTTGAGTGACCCTTAAGGGGTAAAAGAACCAAGTATACATAATATACACTTGAACAAGATATCATGAGAGATCAATTTAACACCAAATCATGGAATGAGAGATTAATGTTTCAATGAGTCATTATAGTTTCGTATGGTTTTCTGTTATGAGATGGATTGGTAATGGAATGTGTGTTCTAAATTATATTAATTTAGAACAGAGAAGTAAAAAAATGAAAATCACTTGTTTCTAAGTCATAAAAGTGGATACTACAGAATCCCATTTCTACTAGGCAAAAAGAAGGTAAAAGTATTTATTCACTAATGCTTCTAATGTACTCCATCCCTTTGACTCCTCGCTCTCTTGAGAAAGGGAATCTCTCAAAATAGCAAAAGCCTTTGCCATAGTCAAGTATTCACCCCACGACTTTAATGTTTTGACCACGTTCTCTAGTTGTTTTCCGCATCAACTAGCGTATCCATCCTACGCATGACCTAAGCGTAAAGTTTTTTTAATTTAGTCTTAATGGAACTCCTTAGTAGATCAATTTCCTCACTCAAGTTCTCAACCTTAGCCAATATTCCTTCACGTTCCAACCTGTTTCCTTTGTTCTTGGCTTGGAATTCTTGTAGATATGCTTAATCCTTAGCAACAAGAAGGCCTACTACATGATCCCTATCTTCGTAGTTATCATAAACAACTTCAAAAACAAGAGTAGATTCCTTGATGTATTTGATTAACTCACCATACTATGTTATTGTGCCTTTTATTTTTCTCTTTCTTGTTGTTTTTCTCCCTCCAATACATTTTCTGTAGACTCCAATGTAATAGGTGGCTGGTGAGTAGTAATTTTATGTGTTATAAATCCTCCAAATGAGGAAAATCTATTTCATACTTGGTATCTTCATGAGGAGCCAAATCCGGGTGTACAAGTAAGATCACATCAACGATGCATTCGACTTCTTGTATTCTATGCATGTCCACCCTTTTTATTCCCTCAATTCCTATTTTAACTACGCAATAAGTTTTTCCTTTTCTTTTATCTTTCGGTCTTTCTCGTATCTCTTTATTCATCTCATCTAACTCCTCTCGCATAAACCTTATTTTTTTGTTCTTATCATATATCCTATCACACAACTCTACTAATAAATTTTTAAGCACCTTTCATGCTTTCCCTTTTGATTATTGTTGGGAATCAACTATCGATATGTATCTCCAGAGGTTGCCACATCTCAAGTTTTTATTAATGAATGAGTGCCTACCTCAAATTCTAGATCATCGATATGTGACTCAAGCACGGAGGAAATCATCTTCCTTGTTCATGATATCACCTCCACCTTACTAAAAAATGACCAGAAAAATACTTTATCTAAAGGTATCATGATCTGATACCTATGCATAAAAATTTATTGGGGTCCTCAATTTACTGCATTATAGGTACGTGTGGACTGTACCTTGGCCTCTTATTCTTTCCTTGAACACCTTTTGCGAAAACCTATTACAATTGTCAATTATCCACCTGGGAACTCTTCATGTCCTTCAATTTTTTCCTCCCCACTATGTGCCACATCATGTTCCACTAGATGTTCTATGATCTTCGTGACCTCTTTTTCTTGTTTTTGTTCTACCTCAGGGTCAAAGGTGCACCCAACTCCATGTTCCATAGTTGGTTCAAGTTTTTCTTTTTGGTCCAGGGGTTATGAGCCCATATTTCTTCTTTATCGACATCCATAACATGGTTTTCCTCAAAATTGTCAATTTGATCTTTTGCATCGGCTCATCAAAAGTGTATACATGTGGGATGATTTTCTTTACCATTTATTCCTCGCTTTCAACCCCTTCTTCCTTTTTTCTCTCCATTTCGTTAGAGTCTGAGCTTAGTATTATCCTTTATTTCCTCTTTACTAGAGAACTTCCTCTGGTAGTTTTCTGTATTATATATGTTCTTGGCTCTGCCTCCTTACTCACTGATGTCTGGCCTATGGGTGCACTAGAAATGGAAGTCTTATCTTTACTTTATCCTTCAAGTCCACTGATGGTGGGAGTCTCTTTGGGCACATGTTTCTTTTGTTCCACCTTATTTCATGTAGAGGGTTCTCTAGGAATGATTATATTATCTTCCATAAACACTCCATCTACAACCTATGGCCTGAGATATACATATATTTTTGTTGTGGCCACTGAAGTTATAGGAAATGTAACAGTTTGTACGGATGAATGCTATCTAATACATACTTCTCCTCATAGGAACTCTTTATGGGGTCGAGAAACATCTGAATATTTTCATGGTGCTCCTTATTTTCTTTGTCTACATCAATTATTAACTTACGTGCTTCTCTCGAACCTATTTATAACACCTTGAAAGTATTGCCTTTGTAAAAAAATAGAATTTTGCACCATGGGATCTTGGTACCCTCATTAACATTGAATCTCCCAATTTAAAATTGTTGATATACCGAAAACTCCATAACCCCATCCACCATGGAAGGAAACTCACGTGTAATGTGCTATTTAGTACCAAACGCATCACACATCCATTTGCACCATTTTTCCTATTGCTCCTTGTATGTTGGTGTGGTGATTCATAGGTATAATCTATAAACCACTTTGCATGATATGGGTATTCCTTGGGATACTCCCATATTTTATTATTCGAACCATCAAACACCCCAATCTCTAAGAAAAATATCACAAATAAAACATTTCTAAAAATTATCTTATCTCCATCACATGCATCTTCAATGATTTTTTCTACTATAAACAAGGCAATGATTTATATCATTCCCTCCGATATCTTCTAGCATATGTGTACCCAACATTTGTTGACTTGGGTCCACTTGTCTTGTCCATTCAAATTAGTGAGCAAGTGCATGACCATTGTTATGATAGGGTCATCAAGTTTATTGATATCCATTATGTTCCCTCCCTTTTGTATTCAAACTCTACTGTAGTATTCTTCACGTTGACATCATTCACTAAGTCCTAATCAAAAGTGACCCCTTTATCAATCGGACCAATATATTTTTGAATCAAATCTGCGGTAAGTACATCCTCCCACCTGTGAAATAGAAAAATTCTTCATGGACACATGACATCAGCCATTGGTACAATCTCTCAGGATTCCAAAAGAACGAAAGCTCAAATAACTATAGTAACCTAACATTATCTAATAACCTCTTCCCTTTGTCATCATACATAGGTTTATCATTTGGAGTTCTCTCTTTTATCATTCGAACAAGTTCTAATGCCATGTCACACATCTTGCCACATATGTCCAAAGTGATTATAATCACTTATGGCCATTTTCCTTACATGTGAAACCCACTCCTTCCCCATCATCACTCCATCGAGGTACTTAATTTCTTCATACCATTATTCCATGATATCTACAATGGGTGTCGAATTATACTTTCCCTTTCCCTTCTTCTTTGGTGATGTTGTCGCTTATTTTCCTGGTACCATTTTTGTCGTGTAAACTCCAACTCTTACCTTGTGTCTTTCTTTTCCCTTAGTACTCTATACTTCTTACCACAAATCTTCCACATAATAAGGCTATGCTTCCTAGCTCAAATTTGGTATTCCATGCCCTAATTCTCAAAACCATCACTAGAAAAGTTGTGATTTCTTCCAAATCCACACCATGTCATCTCAATCGACAAGATTCCCTCCAAAAGAACTCACTCTTCACTCGGTTGTGTTTGCTTTTACACTCTAGCTATAAATCTTCTAACTTGACACTTGATTTCTTGCTAAATCTCTCATGTTTTCCCTAGGTTAAATACAAAAGTAAACCAAAATTTTTTGCAAGGTAAGGTAAAAATGTTTTTACCCGACAATCTATTTATAGGTTTTCAAATTTTACCTACATTAATTACTTGCCAACTACCAGTGTATAAAGCGTAATTAATTTGGGTTTTCTTCTTATTCCCACCTTTTTCCTAGTTTTGATCACACTCACATCATGTTTTCATTACATGTTATAGTTGTAACCTTCACCCACACAAAATACGTCTCATACCACAGACATCCTTACGCATGCTCCATGTGCCAAAGAACATTAAATTCTACGTCTTATACCAAGTAGCTCCTCATGTTCCGACTACCTCGCATTACATTACGCACCAATTCATCTTACATGGATTTTCGTTTGGGAATTGTCCTTGTTATCACAATCCTTTCTATGACACCTTATTATTGTACACTCCTTCATTTCTTAGCTGGTCTCGAACCAAAAAAATTCTTCTTCTACGTGCTCTTGTAATCCACTCCACACTAAAAGTATGTGCAGTCCTCATGTATGAATCCACTAAATAGTAATCAGCTACTGGCGTGTAAGCACGATTATTAAAATAAAACACTGAAATAAATTAATAAAGCATATCAACAATGAAAGGAAACACATATAAAGGGAATGAATGAAATGGAAATCTAATCTAAGTTAAAATATCTCCTTATTACAAACACCAAGAAGACTTATTTATAGTAGGGATTTAGCCTACTCTAATTGAAGTAACTGGGAAAATAAGTGCCATCCAACATCTATAACTTGTAAATGCCCAATTCCAATATATTTTTTAGAACAAAGGATCCTAACCAATGAACTTCACACTTGCTAGGGTAGTGCAAAAACTTGGAATCATACAAATGAACCAACTTTCCAACCTTAAATTCCGTATTCTGAATATGTTTATCATACCATACATTCTGCCTTGCTTTTTTTGTCTTTTGACTTTGTTGGGATATTACACGCCGCTCATCCAACAACATCAATTTGTCTATATGCTCTTCAACATATTTTTATCATCCAATCCTCTTGTATGAGCAATATGTAGGGATGGAAACATGAATTCCATAGGCAATACAATCTTGGTGCCAAACACCAACTAAACGGGTGTGGCTTTGTTCAATATTTTGTAAGTAGTTATGTATTCCCAAAGTATAAAATATGTCTTATTCTCCCAATATGTCCTTCCAACATCACACATTTTTGTCAGTGTGTGCCCCATAATCTTGTTGAAAGCCTTAACAATACCATTGACTTGTGAGTGATAAGGGGTTTTCTTGTTGTGTGCCACCTTAACCTTAGCCAAAATTATTTTTATTGTCTCATTAATAAAATGAGTTCCCTTAACACTTATCAACCTCAACGGACATCCATACATGTTGATAATGTTTTCCCATAATAATCTTGTTGTTGTAACTTCCGTGCAATCCTTTGTATGCACTTCTTCTTCCCACCATCTCATATAGTCTTTATAAGTGATAATGTAGCGCATGTCATTCCTACGCGTAGGTGAGGCAATATGACCTATGAAGTCAATCGCTCATTTATCAACTAGTTCAACACTCGACAATAGGTGTCAAAGGTATTTCATCTTTGGTTCTAAGCTTCCTAAGGAACTCACAATGATCACAAACCTTGACATATTATTTAGTATCCTTATATAAGGTTTCCCATCAAACTCCAACCATCGAAGCTTACGTGATGTGGCATCTCTTACATAATGACAACCTGTAATTCCACCATGAGATTATTCCATTATTGCCTCATTCTCATGCCCTAGTACACACCAACACAAAACTTCATCACAATCTAAATTTTATAAATCTCCACCAATCAAATGGGAAGGTACTTCTTGTATTACAAGTTGTTTATTATCTAAGGTGTTCATTTCCTCAAGAACTTGTCTAGTGTGGAAAAAGACTACAATATCGCCAATTCTATAGGTGTGCGATTCAATCTAAAGAGTTTTACATCTAGCATTGTGTCCTCAATACTTTGCATATCCTCACCAAAACTGATTCTTGACAAATGATCGGTCCCCTAAGCTACTTTTTCCTAGTTTCACAATCACTATATACTAAAACATAGGATTGTTTCCCAAATACTTAAGTGTCGTATGATCTGTGAATAAAATGAACAGTGTAGCCAATAAGTATTGTTTGAACTTGTGCATCTCATAAATCATGGAAAAAAAATTATGCTCAGTAGTTGTGTAATTTTTTTCAGTTGGTGTCAACTGATTACTTGCAAAACAAATAGGGTGGTCTATAATTCCTTCACCTGGTTGTGCTAACACGATGTTAATATCCATTAAAGAAGAATTGAAATGAACATTAAATTATTTTTCTCACGAAGGAAACTTTAAAATAAGTACAGTGATAAACCTTTCCTTTAGTGTTCAAATTTCCTAATGTTGCACCTCGTCCCAATAGAATTTTTGTTAGCCTTCAAAATTTCCTCCTTAGACATAAAAACCTTTGCATATCGCTTAATGAATTTCCTGTAATACCCCGTATGGAAAAAAATATGTGCACTTCACTTTGATTGTTAGGTTCTTCCAATCCCAAGATCACAACAACCTTGGCTAGATCTACCAATAATGTTTCATTCCAAATAATTTTCCCAAGAAAATTTCCAAAAGGTGTTGTAAAGATACATTTCTTAATGTTTAGAGAGATTTTTAACTTCTTGCACCTCTCAAAAATAAGCCTCAAATCATAACAATGGTCCCTAACTAAACAATACACTATCTAATCATCGAGATACACCTGTAAAAACTTATGAATGAAGTCCTTAAATGCTTACACAACAATGCAAAAAGACTGTAGGTGCATTCTTCAGTCCAAAGGGCATAACTATGTATGTAAAACTTCCCACTTAGTGGTGAAAGTTGTCTTTTCCTGATCTTCCTTTGTTATTCACACTTGATGATATCTTTAAAATCCAACAATAAAAGAGTAGATTTCATGCGTGAAAAATCCTTCAAGAATCTACTCAGTAAATGGTGTGTGAAAAGGATCAATAACACATGAAGCATTTTAACTATCTATATTCCACACAGATCCTTATCCTCCCATCCTTTTTAATACTAATGACCATGGGAGTCACCCATTCATATTCCTCAATGGGCTAAATGATTCTAGATTTCAACATCTTATTTATTTCTTCTTTTACCTTGATGCATGGATTATGATTCATCTTGTATGGCCTCTTCCTAATTAAGTGCACACCTTCTTTTAGTTTGATTCACATTTCACTTAAAGAAGGGTTCACTCCTTTTAACTTGTGACAACCTCATGTAAATAAGTCTAGAAAGTTATATAGGAGCTCAATAACCTTAGCATCTCTCCCAATGTTAACCTTATTTGTTTTCATAGGCTCATGATATATATGCACCTTCTCATCTATTGCATCCGTCACCTCACACATACCTTCACAATGGTTAACATCTAGGTTGTTCTCCTCATTATAATCAATTGTGCATACCATTTTACCCTTTTCCTTTTTTTTCCCAAGCACGAACCATTTATTCTTATTTAGTTTTTTCAAGCTCAAGGCATGCCTCTAAAATCCAGCTCACAACACATATCTAACATAATTGCCTCAGCCTTCATGCTATCTCCCAAAATAAGGCACTTCTTAATCTATAGGGCATCATTAACTAGAGGTTTAGTAGAAAAGTATTCAAAATCATGGATCATACCTGAGGTAATTTCTTGCCAATTAATTGTCCGACATGTCAACTCTACATGGACATATCACACGCACATAGCCACTTAAGGTCACGTAGAAATTTTGTACCCAGAGTGATGGTAGTAAGGCATCCTTCCCCTTTATCCAAAGTCTTTCACATTCTTGGATGTGGTGTGAAGAAATTTACTTCCTATAGAATTATCACATCTAGGAAGGTACATTGCTCCTTAGAAAACTAGTAGAAATGGTGATTCTCACCTCTCGCCATTCCAAGAGGTTGTCTCTTTGTGTAGTCTACCAACTCATTGCTATCCCACATAGGGTATAAGGTAGCATATTTCTTATCTCACACTCATCCTTCCACTAGGATTTCATGGTGCACAAAAATACATCAAGTATTCCTTGCACGAGTGTATTTAGATACTTGGTTATGACTCAAGCCCCAAATAGTACATGGCTTGATCACTTGAGTAACAATATTATTCATCTCTCAATCAACTACTTCATACATTCCATATACCCATTTGATATAAGAAATACTTATAATATCACTAACTAAATGAGCACCATCCTATTGTATCAATCCTTCCTTATATGGATCAACTACCTTAGGATCTCTAATTGTACATGTGTATATCTTTTAAAATCCTCATTGCTCAAAGGCTTAACATATGGGGTAGAATTTACATCTATCAAAGGTATAATCATGTGCTCTTCTTTATTCTCAAAGCTAATGTACCCCTTGTTGAAATGCGAACCGCATTATTCACATAACACTAGGGGTGCCAAAGCAATTTTGGGAAACTATCTCCCTCTACGAGTTCCAATACTTCAAATTCCGTATTAAACTTGGCTCCATAAATCATAATAGTCGTATCTTTTAACACCCCAATAGGATTAATCCTAGTTTTTTTCCATATATACTACATTCAAAGAAAGCTACAATGTTGGTCTACCCATATAATTTCAATCATCCAATTTGAGTATATTAACTTCTGCAGTTGTATCTATTAGAATTTTGTTTAGAAACCATCCATTAATCATTGCATTTAATTTAATATCTTTATCATACGATGATTATGGGGAAGCATATTTGCGTGAAGTATCTGCCTCTCACGCTCATTACCTACACATGGTAAATTATCTCTCAACCACTCTCCTAACAAGGGGATTATGTTCTCTTAGCGTAATATTCGACATACCTCCTTCAAATCATCTATGTCATTATGTGGGAGTTCAAATTTCTTATCTTGTTCCAACATGCATGCCTATTCCTTCAAGTTCGAATCTATTGTTCTAGATTCGTGATAATTTCCATAGTTTCTAGGTAAATCTCTTTATGATGTTTGGTATCAAGGTACTTTTATTTTATCACTTATTACCTTTTATAGTCTAGTTATACTTTGGAGGTTCATGGGATTGTGCAGCCTTATCACGTGTGGTAACTAACACTGGTTGTAATTCAAATTTAAGCCCAAGATTTGGCATCCAGTGATCTCTATACACATGCTATATCTTAATAATAACTAATCCCTATTCTTTCTTATGCTTCTTGCTCATATGCTCATACAAGTCAGGGAATTCTTCAAACTTATGTTGTTTTCCACACCATGAGAAAACCACATTCTAAGGTCATTCACTCTGATAATGATTAGGATATCCACAAGTAAAATAAGTTCCTCTAGGAAATCCTCTTCTTCTACCGCCATGACCTCAACCGCTATATCCACCATAAAATCCTATATTCTGTTATCCCCGTTATCGCACCCTTTTTATTTTTGTCCCCTTCCTCCTTACATCCACCTACTATAATAGTCTATCGGACACCAAATTCAATGGATTCATGAATATGATCAGTCATTTTGTAGTTAAAAGTGTTATGAGTTTGTGTTTTACAAATTTTACAATGCATAAATACATTCTTTTGGATCACGCATAGTAAAAGAGGACATCTACTTGTATCATGGTCTAGAAGAAAAATCTCCTGATCCAACAACATGGTGTGCACTAAATTACGAGGGAATATATATTTAGTATTTCCTTTAACCTCAAAATTTGTACACCATATTCTATTGTGTGTCTCATAATCTGAATTAGCAAAGATATTCTCCAACTGTTTAGCCATAACTACAATCTACGCTTCTAATAATAAACTTACCCCAAAGTCCACACTCCCAACAACCTCACCACATAAATCTACTTCCAAAGCATTGCATAGATATACAAAAGTATTTTGAGATAGTTTCCTTCTAAATGGATTCAAGAGATGACCAACAAACCATTGTGCATGTTGGCTAGGATGCATGTCATAAGAAAAATTTGATAGAAAAGTCTTAAAATGCATGTCATACTCCCGGATGATTTTGGATAAGCCATTCTTAATGTCCTTAATTATGTTGATACTTTTATATTCAAACTCATGGATATGGAACTCATCCAAAAAGAAGAGTGAAAAGAATCATAATCCACCACATTCTAGTGTGGGTTATACTTTTCGTGCCATCTATATGTGCATTATTGAACCATAGTAGCTAACTGACTCACCTTCCTATCTAGAGTAGTAATCCCCTTAATGTGAAATAACATCTTACACTTGTGCACATGCTTAGAAGCATCTTTAATACCCCTATATTCATGAAAATGAACATACATCTCATAAAACCCCTATTGTGGATGATGAGGGTGTGGACCTTGTTAACCAAACCTAGAACAAGAACCCACACCAAGATTTCCTCCACCACTAAAATAACTTGATCCACTATATCCAAAGCCTCATGATCCTCCTAAACCACCTCTTGATCCTCCAACATTAGGAATTGGACTAGTAGATGTACTCCCTTGTATCCAAACAAGTAACTTACTAGACTACACTCCCATGGTCTATGTAGTTATTGTACTTTTAGACGTGTTTCTAATTTTTCGCATGCCTACACTATTTCCTAATGATGCGCCATAAAATATTCCTCCAATCGGGCCACCAAATAATAAATATGCCATCACCTGTGATGCCATCTATGTTGTCTGATGAACTTATGTACTCAAAGGAAAATTATATCTACCTAAAACCACTAGATTACCTACACTCACCTATTTATTAATAGTTACTTATGAAAATCAAACACCAAGTGCAAGGTTTAGGTTTCCATGTGGGATCATATGCATGCCCATGGTCCTTAATCTTTACTCTTATTACACAATCTCTTCAGAAGTCGGAGGGGATTCTCTATTGTGCTTTCCTATGTGGGGAGATCCTAATGCTTCAATTCAACATCTTCCACATGAGTTTCAAATCCTTTATGAGAGATCATCCTCCGTAACTTGATAGACTACTCAATATCACACTTCTTTACAAATTCCCTCTCCCAAACTTCATTGTACTTAATCCATATTTCTTCTTTCTTCCTTTATTCCACAAGGTCCACCATCTTTCAACACACTAGCTCCTTCCCCTACCCGTGGTGGGATGTTTAGGATATAGTGAGGCACTCTAAACTCAACACCACCATCAAGATATTAATGGACAAAGGAATATCGTTAATGTAAGATCTTGTGGGCTCCCACAAGAATTCAATATTAGCGAATTTTGGAAAACAATATAAAGACATGGTGTATTCTAAAGTATAATTGTGCACAATACCATCCCAAAATTGATGTACAACATGCATCCAAGGTTCATCTGCATCAAACAAAACATATTACTCTTATTGTGTCTAACTCCTTGATCTATAATACTAGCTTCTCTTTTATGCATACGTAGACAACCAATCATACAATTCTATTACAAACCATCAAAATAATGTCTCATAAATCTCATGATAAATATGTTCTTCAACACACACACCTGCATTGAAATAAGTTCTAGAACTATATATTCGCACAAACTAGTCTTTTTCGTCAATCACCCAATATTCAATAGCCACAAGAGTCAACCAATATGCCATTATCATGCAACATCACGGTAAACATTTCAATAAGACGTCCTGACAACATAACAAAAATGTAGTCTTATTTTCCCACTCAAACCCTAGATACACCGGGACATCACTCAAAAAAATATGAGTGCTCACTGAAGCATGAAAATTTACCAAGTCCCTCTTTATTATTGTCTTACTAGGGTGTTAGCATGTATGTTTGACATAATCCACAATCAAAGAATACATCTCATGATAATAACCAGATCTCATTTGGAAACATAAATGCTATGGAAACATACAAATCACACAAGGGTTATTACTAGATTCACCATACAATAACCATCGTAGAGACATCAAAAATCAATATCCATCCAATATGATCCATTACATTAATTCATGACAAACAAGTAGATGAGCACATCATAAACACCATTATAAAGTCACACATGAAAAATCATTTCAGAACATAACTTTGTTACATACAGTCACACCATGATCCTCTCTAATTTTTATAAATCAATACATATATATAGGGGTGGGAATTTCCCTTCACATCCCATGCACTCTCAAAATAGGTTGCATACTAAAAATAGCCATGCACTGCTACAAATATAACTAAAGAAGCATGCAAGCTTCACCTAATAATAGATTATTTGTAGTTAATTCTAGATCTAATCTTATTATTAGCTCCCATGTATAAGTTCGAGCTGTAAGTTCCTTCCTCGAAAATAGACTCTTCTTGATAGTAAAATCCCCTTTGTGTGTTGCATAGTCCACGTCTATATTTATCCTTATACTCCAAAAATTGATCGACTCCTCTACCTTCCTATGCAATGATCATTACATCTATGACCCCTATCATCCAACATGGTCATCTTTTTACTCATCCGTGTGTTTCTCTTATAGCCCTTCCATGTGATTGTGTGCCTCTGCGCATACTTTATCACTCAACCATTTTTCGACACCCAACATATAGCTTTCCAATTTGGGAGAAGCTTGAAAACTAATGCATGTGGGATAAATGATAAATTATATTTAGAATAGATAAGCTTGATTAGAGGATGTAACAAGTGATTAGTAACACATGGGAGTTGGAGATAATTTAATTAATTAGCTGTGAATAATTAATAGTCTAGAATAAGCTTAGAAAGATAGTTGGAGTTGATTTAAAGAGAAATAGTTATGATTTGGAGGATTTGAGAGGGGATTCAAGCAAGAAGAGGGTTTATTTATTAAATATGATATTAAAAAGGCTTAATTAACTAATAATAGTTAATTATTCAATTAAAATAGGATTATAACTAATAAAGTGTCGCTAATTGGCATCCAGAGTGGGGTAAAGGTTGGTTTATTAACGAAGTGTTCTTAAATGACCGAAATGGAGGGAAAGCGTTAGATAAGTATCATAAAATCACCAATTATAATAAAAATGATGGGAAAGATAGTATCTAGTACAATTGTAGTATTAAAATAGCGTAAGAAGATTTTAGGTTTCTAAATTTTCCCCTCTTTGAGGTGGTGTAAGAGATGTCAATTCAAAGATAATAGACAATTATAGATAAGTAAATTTTGAAGGGATAGAAGAAAAATTAGTAGAATTAAGGATTTTCCTTGAGTGTTGATGGGGTGATGAAAGAGGTCTCTCGATGATAAAAAATATGAAGGAAATTGATAGAAGAAACAAGGAGGGGGAGGGGGCATAAATATAATCCCTATTTCCCTAGGTGTTGTTGATGAAGGAAATGATAATGAAGAAGATAGAAGATGAAGATATGGAAATAGCTTTCATCCGTCTTAGCTCAAGATAAACTTTGTTTCACATTTTCCTTTATGATCTATGTCATCGACTCTTTATTATAATATAATCATACAAAAAAGCGTAAAATAACATAAAAATCTATAATACTAACATTTTTTCATTTCTAAAACACTAACTCCAAGAAAAAAACATAAAGTAATGCAGGATGAGAAAGTAAAAAAAGAATACCGATAGGAAACAAGAACGAAAACACATACTCAAGCAAATAATGTTCAAGACAATTGCACTAACGATTTCTTTATCGAGCTTGATTACCAAATGTTTGAGTTAATGAAAATGGTTAAAAATGGCACCCCAAGAAAGGATACATATGAGATGAATATATAGAGGACACAAGGGTCCTATGAAAAAGCAATCATGCACTATGAAATAGTACCAAACAACTTGTTGTGCAAGGGAGTATAAAAATAGTAAGCAAACAGGCTTTGTTAATAGAGGCGATTCGGATGATTTGTGAATCATTGTCGAGAACAATTGAGTACCAAAGAAATATTTTTGTACGAAAAATACATATGTTTCAGCATAATGCATCTAATAAATGTTTCAGATTGCATGGATGATCTTTATCAATTTTTGAAATTTATAAAAATATTTTATTTTTTTATTTTTACCAATTTTTTAGATTTTTACATTATTTTTGGGATTTTTAATTAATTTACCATTTTTTTGGATTTTTAAATATTTTACCAATGTTTTCAATTTTTATGTTTTGTGGATTGTTAGGGTTTTCTGAAATTTTTACAAATCTATGTACATGAAGATGAAGATGTAAAGATGCCCATAACGAGAGGTGAGAATGTAGAAGGAAAAATATGCACATATATACAAGAGGAAGAAAATCTAGATCAAGGCCAAGATAGATAGGTTCAACATGAAGATGAAATTAAACTAGTGAAGTGCTAAGAAGGAACAAGCATGCCCCTAGTGCAAGATGACTAATAAATAAATGATAGAAAGAAGGAAAAGATTTTTTATTGAAAGGATGGATAAAGTTTCCCTTAAACATGGTAAAAAGGAAATCTTATACACATGGATGTTCTGCACAAATTAGAATATAAATGAATGTTATGAAAGGATATGGGAAACATTGATAGAATCCTCGTGATGAAAATATGATGTGATAAAGTCACAAATAGTGAGAAAAGATATAACTAAAGTAAGAGTATGCGAAAATTATAAACAACACTTGGTAACATACTAATCTTGTTTTCTCATCAAGATCCATTTTGTGCATGTGGAAATTAATTACCTCCTGAAGGGAATATTTGATAAGAAATAAGTGAATACATACTAGCCAATGTGTAGGAATGATTTAATTTGAATGAACATTGGAAGGAGACTCCTCCACTTTGTTCCTTTGTCGATGAGGTGTCGTAGCCCCAATGAATATTTATTTGATTCTTGTTACAAAATTTCTCTACTACTAGTCGGGCATCCATAGCCTCGGTAGAGATATTGTAAATACACCGAGAGAGACTTATATAATGTTTTTATTTTTATTTTTGATGTTTTGATTGATTTTTTGCTTTGTGAAAATTAATTCAGCTCTCTCAATTTTTTTGTTAAGGGGTTAAGAACCATTGATGACTTGATGGAAGGATGTGTAATTGATTGTGATTATTACATTGGCTAGTGTCAATATATATACCCAAATATCTTAGCAAAAAGTTTCATTATGTGTAGGATAGTGATAGGATCTATACGAGGTAAGTTGTTCTTTAATTTACTTAGGTGATGAAAGACCAAGGTCAAACAGATACCATACAAATAAATGTTGCAAAATGAGCATGAATAGACTAACCAAAATATCATCGAAGCACTGAAAATGGTGGATGACTTATAGAGGAATGGAAATAAAGGGAAGAAAGAATATCCATGTGTATGCAATACTTGATTGCAATGTTTGATATTTGTACTTTTTATTTTCGTAACTTTTGTTAATGTTTTCTTATTTTTTTGTTTTTTTGATTTTTTTAAATTTTTTTTAATTTTTTGGGATATTAGAACCAACAATTTCAGTATGTGTGAGAATATCCAAAAAATATGTTTGCGATTTATTTCATAAGGGAGACTAGGATGATTCTCTTACCAAGAGTGATATTATCTCTAATCTCGATGGTCGTCATGAGCTCATAATTGATAAGTGATAGTGACTTATATTTCAACATGGATTTTTAAGTTGGATCTTGAGTTCCCTATCCATAGGTTTTTGTACTTTGCACCATACTTAATGGTTGGATTGGTGTGCATTCTTGAATCGGGTTTGAATTTTGACTTTAGGATTGTTTGACTTGTTGAGATATTTGGATCTCTTCAAATTTTTGATCTTAGCTTGATGAATAAATTATGTGGGTTTCATATAAGCTAATGTGTGATTCCTCTTATCCTGAGAAGTTCGAGAAGAAAGTGGATGTTTAGGATTGATGATAAAAAAATTCGGGATGATGTGGACTTACCATATTTTTGATAAAAGGATGATATTACGGATGAAGAGGATAAGGTTGAAGTATTGAAGAGGATGTGCTACGGGAGGTGAGCCAAAGATAGAAGATAAAAAGATGATAGGATGTGGGCCCGATATGGAATAAAATGGGTTACCTGGAGGTGATCCATAGAAAGAATATGAAGGGCTACTAGGATGGGGCCGAGGGATAGAAGAAAATGGGCTACCTGGGAGGTGTCACATAGAAGGAGGATGAAGGACTACCCAAAATTGTCCTATAAACAAAATATGGAGAACTAATAGGACATGGCCCAAGTATAGAAGATTAAGAACTATTAGAAAATGGATCAAGGATAGAAGATAATGGGATACCGGGAGGTGACCCAAAAATAGAAGATAAATGAATAATAGGATGTGCCCCAATTCTAGAAGATAATGGGGTACCAAGAGGTGAGCCACATATAGAAGATAATGAGCTACTATGATGTGACCCAAGGGAAGACAAAGATGGGCTACCAAGAGGTGACCTAAGGAGATATTATGATTGAATAATTATGATATGTAATGAATTATTGGGTAATGAGAAGATAGGTCAGGAATCAATGACATACCCATGTGATTCTCCATGTAATGGGGATGGTGAAAATGATAGAACAAGAGGAGGATCAAGTTTTATGATCTTAGAATCTTCCATAGTTTTCTTACGAAAGGAATCAACTTCTTCCCCACAATACACAAATGCATATAGTATAAAGAGAATCCTTGCTCATAGTCATAAAGAGGATTATCAATGTGTAGCTCCATAAATTCTCCACTCGCTTCTTCATTATGAAATAGATCGATCAGTATGGGTCATTTTGGTTGACATAGTAGGTTGATTAGAAGAAAGAGGTCCAATAAGTATGGAATATTTAGAATATGTTTGATGATGTAAATGAGGGGAAGGTTTTACCTTATTGCTCATGGGCCAAAAATGGATTGGATTTTGATTGATATAAGAATATGACTCGAGAGACTAAGTATATTTGTATTTGGATGTCTCGTGAATGGAAAAAGATGTGCATTTGGAATAGTTTGGTATTTTTTTCATAGAAGACAACATAATGCATGTAGACGAATTAGATCATTTAAGAAGTTAGTAGATTATAGCATAAGGGTCAACTTGGATGATTGATTAGAGGAATTTTGAGTTGCAAAAATATTTGATGGAGGAAGAGGTCATTGAGGTGAATAAGAAATGGGGTCCTAAGGAGAAAGGGAGGACCACGACTCAAGAATTGAAATAGATTTTTTATGGGGAGAATTCCTAGTGACACAAATCCTTAGAGGAGGAAAACATACTTTACGAGACGTGTTATTCCATAGAGTAAATTTTATTGGATGAGGATTAGGACTGATGGGAATCCAAATAATAGTTTGGATTACAATAATCAAGAGATTGAAAGGAATCAGAAGAATACTTTGGATTAGAATCATCGAGAATCATACCATTGATTATGAGGTGAAATGCGTAACCAAATAGGTTCTCTAGTGCGAAGAACCAATCGAGGTTTAGTCATGATAGGAATATTTTAATGTGAATGTGTTAACCAAGGTTCCCTATTGTCATAAGTGTGAGGAACCATGTGATAATCATTCGTGGTTGGTATTTGGACATTATTCCTAGACTTATATTGTATGATTTAAATCCTTCAAGTGGAAGTAAGTTCCACGTCAATACAAGAAGCATAATGGAAAACAAATAGACATTTTGTAAATATGGGAATGCTCGTGTGATTTTCCAAAGAGGATCTAAGGAAAACAAACATATTGATGACACAATTTTGACAATCCAACAAGGTTTGGACAACAAGTTACAAGTGTAAATGTCAAAATGGTTGATCAAAATTTAGCAACATAATGGATGTAAAGGAAAAATTCCAAATGTTAAGATTTTCTCAAAATTTTATTAATAGGAACTTTTTACTAAGATTTTAAAAATGTGTACATGTACTACAAGAACCCTTAGAAAAATCAAGCAACATGATGAGTAAAAATGTCACAAAGAATGTAAAATAACTAATGGAAATGAATCGAGAGAATAAAGGAAATATGAATCAAGGAATCAAATAATAAAAGACTAATCCAACGATATGGAACCATATGGTAAGAAGTATCTAGGAAAAATCAAGAAATTTAAAGATAAGGATCCAATCACAACACTAACTACTCCCTATGTTCTAAAAGATAGATTTGGTGTAATAATGATAACACACAATGTAAATACTTAGATAAAGTTTGGGATAAACAAGACCTAAGTACTAAGATGGTGTTGACGTGATTTCCAAACAAGGTATACTTAAACAAGTTTAGACACAAACAAATTCCAAGTCTTGAAAATGGAAGTTCAAATGCGAGCAACACAACAACACAATCTGGAAACATTAATGAAGATTTGTAGACAAAGAAAGATATTATTATCAAAATGATATTGACACGATGTGAATAGTGTAATGACGACACTTTTTAAAACTCAAGGCAACGTTTGAATAAAATAAAGGTTTAAGTAAAGAAATAAGTTGATATTTATGCGAGCAGTGTAAGAATACAACTTAGAGACTTAAATCAAGTTTCACAAAGGAAAGAAGATGTAAGTATCAAAACTATATTGCTATGATACGAGTAGTGTAATAAATCAAGAGGAATACAATGATGAGACAACCTAACTACAATGGTAGAGTCTTGAGGTGGGTATCAAGAAAAAGGGCCTATTAAAACATGAAGATGTACCAACACACTTTCAAAACTTACATTCCTACCGCAACATGGTCATGTAAATAGAGTACATCAATATTGGACATGATTATTTCTAGTGGTACCTCATATATATGCTCTCTCTTTTCCCAAAAGGGTAATAAGAAAACAAAGGAGTAGACCAAGTGGTGATGAAAAATAATTAGTGTAACTTTGGCATAGTTTCACCTTATCTTAAGACAAGGTAGAAACAAAGACAAAGTGATGCCTTTAATTTATTTTTATCACCGGATCGAAGCACCCTCTGATTTGCACAAGTGTGTGATCTTGAGCTAACTTTCTAACTGGGTAACATGAGTACTATCTCCAAGTTGTGGGATTTGCTACTTGAGATAGACCTCCAAAGAAAATTGTTTCTCACTCCTAAACTACCTGCCAAAATCTACTTTAATATAGGCAACACTACCTTATCCTAATATTACTTTCTAAGGGACTATGGAGATAGGGTGCATGAAAGTAAATCCTACACTAATAGCGGTGATACACCAGAAAAGGAGGGAATGAGAATAGCTTTCCAATGTGTGAAAAATAGAAGAAAAAAATATACTAGAGAGGGTGATAAGAGTTATCCACATTTTAACAACTGGATTGACAAAAAAATTATAGACACACAATAATAATGAATCCTGCAAAATAATAAAATAGACACAATATGTTTACAATGAGGTTAGAGAGGCAAGAAGAGTGCAAACACACACAACAAGGAAGACACATCCAAAAATTTACATCTATTTCTTCATAATATGCATAATTCAATTTATTACAAAACAAACTCCTGGATCACCATGTAAAGATTCAACTACAAGGGATTTCATAACATTGGATTCATAAAACCAAAATGACAGAGTTTTTCTACTCAAAAACTATCTCTTCCTTTAAAGTGAGTCCAACACTCTAATTTATAGAATTTGGAAGAGAGAGGATCGAAATCCCAAAATATGCCTTTCAACCATTTACAATAGGAAATAAATGAAGTGAAATTATTGTATTTTTTTTGAAAAAGGATCCCCATGTTGTCTCGTAACTTGCAGTAGTGAAAGAGTGATTTTCCATGCTCATTTAATATCCTACCAACCACTAATAAAATCATTGTTCTGAAATTGACCATGTTTTTAGAAAAATCACCATTAGGTATTCACCAAATTCTAGATTTCTTGATTTTTATGCGTCACTACTGAAGTCACAATTCCAACGAGACTAATTTTGTAGAAATCCATTGAGAATTACAAAAGTTGTGGTCTTCTAAGTGTGAGAGGGTACTTTGAGTTTGCCAGAGATTTCTTGCATTTCACAAGATAGATCGTTTCATTTTATGAAACTGGACATAATTATTTATTTTTCACCCACCTACCCTCATTAAAAATAATAAATCCATTTTTTGGCGTAGAGGATGTCGTGGTCTTCCTGAAAAGTCAATTTTATTTAAAAATGGATCTCTAGGTCAAATGTTATGACCGTTTGAAGATCAAGGTTAGGATGTTCCATGTGAGCTCTCATGATCTGCATTTTCCTTTATATTGTGGGTTTTGTGGGTTTGGATGTCCCATATGTCCTAGGATGTTCAGGACAAGATTCTCCACCTTTGTTGATTCCTTCTTTGTGTGGTGAAATCAGCTATTTCGGGCCCGATTGTCCCACGTGTTCTTGTGTGGCTTGGGCCGATTTTCTCTGTGTCACCCAACTCGGGAATTTCTATCCTTGCATGTCCATCGTTGACCATGCTAGGTGGGCCATTGACTTCTAAAATCTTTGCACCACTCACCCGTGAGTATTTTAGCTATGCAAGACATTTATCTCTTCCTTTTTCCTAATGAACTGACTGTAACCAAATTGGTTTTTTAGACATTTGAGGTACTTTTTTCCTAACTGTCCCATGAACCACTTGGGACAAAATCTTCTACTTTTCCTACATTTCTCTGTCTTCCTCTATTTTGGCTATTTGGGGCCCAAGTTTCTAGGATAATATTTTCCACCCTAACCACATTTCTCTAGCTCCTTAGCATTTCGGCCCAAACTAGGTATGAAAAACCTCGGTAATATCCACATTGGTTCCATCTTAGTCCTCAGACCCGATTTGCACTAAAATAGGTCCTTGAATTCATTTTTTCAATTTTTTTATAAAAATCTCTTATTTATTGGATGTTTCTTTAGATAAGGAAGTTAGAGAAAAGCCAATGGATCCCTCAAAACCTTATTTTGGGCCTCAAACCATTTCAAATTTCTCAAGCCTAAAGAAATTGTGAAAGTTATCAAAATTACCCTGGAGTGAATTTTGGTTAACAGTTTCATGATGAATAACACACCGATCAAAATTTAATCAACTCTCCCCTCATTTGACTAATAAGGTTTTTACTTCAAAGAAGATTTTTCTTTCTTAGAGCTCTTTCAAACATGATGGATAAAGTCAAGTTGGCCCCAAAGCCAAATGGTTTCCTAAGATTTTGTTCATTAACTCACAAAATCTTACCTAGTATAGGTACACATTTCTAGTAAACCATAAAATGGACCTGTTGATGGCAAATCACAGCACCCCTGAATGTCTCTGCAACTCGATGGGTTGAGACTCTCAGTGCGATTGCATAACATGGAGCTTTTCCCAAGTGTGGGACCTTGCGAAATCAGAAAAGCTCTCCGGATGAAGGCCGGTTCCTATTCCTCTGTTCAGATGCACACGTAAAAATGCAGAGGGTTTACTCAAATACCTAAAATAACTTACGAAGAATACAGGGTAAGAAGATGCATAAAAATAAAACCTAAACTAACAAAGGTGATGCACCGAGGAATGAAGAACACCTATCTTGCCAATAAACACAGACCATTAAAATGTAATGCAAGATCATGCACAGATAACCAGGTTTGCAGTGAAAGATCAGGAGGATGCAAATAAACATAGAGAGGGTTGAGAATCATCCACAGACATGCATTATTTGCTCCAAATATTGATACAATACGCTACAGAATGCCAAGAGGCAAATTTGCATTACAGTTTTAAATGGGAGGTTTGAACTTCCACAAATTCACCTGCCAAAGAGAAGAAGGGAGGGGCAAAACAAGAATGTCCAACCTTTAGAAAGAATCCCCTCCTTACAATTTATAGGAAGAATGAGAGAGGGAAGAGAGAGGAAATCCAAATCTACCCCAACCACCTCCAGGTTGCATTTAATTCATCTCATTATGGTGGTAGGTGAGGACCCTAGCAAACCCAAAAAGTGGTGAATTGTATTTTGAATTTTTAAGAACTTGTTCCCACCCAATTAAAGAGGACCTCATAAGCTTTCCAAAAAGTCCAACCTTACATGAATCCAAGCTCCCTGTCAAAAGTTATGGCCATCTGAATATCTGTGCTAGGGTCTCCTGAAGGTGCGCTATGGCGGATCCATCTTTATGTTGACACCTCTTACTATGCGCCATGGGTGCATCCACCTTCATGTCGACATCCATTTTCATGCGCCCTTAACCTATGCCTTGGCGCATCCATTTTCATGTCGACATCCATTTTCATGCGCCCTTAACCTATGCCTTGGCGCATCCATTTACATGTCGACATCCATTTTCATGCGCCCTTAACCTGCGCCTTGGCGCATCCATTTACATGTCAAAATCCATTTTCATGCACCCTTAACCTGTGCCTTGGCGCATCCATTTTCATGTCGACACCCATTTTCATGCGCCCTTAACCTGCGCCTTGGCGCATCCATTTTCATGTCGACACCCATTTTCATGCGCCTCAACCTGTGCCATGGCGCGAATTTTTGCATGTCGACATCTTCTTACCTGCGGGCGACTCAATAAATGTCGGGGTCCGAGTTTCTTTGATTTCCATATTCTTCCGTTTGTCTATATCTACCTAGGGGAAGATATATACAACAGGACCATTACCCCCACAATAAAATTAATGAATGAGGACTCATACAAGTAACTTGAATATTTTCTCACACAAGTTTTTAACTAGTCAAGTGGGTAGCGGGTGACTTCCCATTTCACCCACCAGTTCTCTCAAGATATATACTACTTTGGGGTTCTTTTGGTAATCCTCATAATGATTTTTATGCCTTATGCCAAGATACCTCCCACATTTCAAAGCAGGCGAGTTTAAGCCCTTATCCAAATCTACAAATACATTGTTTTGAATTAATTGTGTGTTTTTATCTTTAATTAAAAATGTGCTTTAGAACACCATTAGAAAAATGAAACAAACTGTATTAGTATTTTTTAGATCCTTCTTCTTTGACAAGTGATATATGGTCCTTCACTCAAAGATAAGTAATTTTCAAAGAAAATCACAATATTTGAAAGGGGATTAAAGGTTGCTTTTAATTCTCAAGATTGTCCAAGGACCCAAGAGAAGATCGTACACAACAATTAACCAACTTGAATTGCTTGATAAATTTTACATTTCCTTACGAAAAAAATGAAAGATTAAGTTTTCAAATTAACCAAATGTTAGAAAAAGAAGACTAAAGTTACTTTTGATTCTCAAGATCACCGAAGGTGCAAGAGAAGAGAATACACAAACTTTAGCCTAGGTCAAGTAAAGCATGGAAACATTATATTCATTAAATCTTGAAAACATGTCAGAAATCTGATTTAAAATGAAAACCTCTAAAAGCAGTGTTAGAATGCCTATAAAAGAGTAGAAAACACAACAAATCAGAATCTAAAAACCTCAAAGTTTGAGCCACAATTTGACACAAAACACTAGCGCAAGCCTATATAATAGTAGCATGTGAATTTTTCTAGTAGCACGGGATCATGATGCTAGAACAAGGAAGCTCACAACAATGCGGGGGTAGTGACAATAATGTAAGTGCGTGATGAGTAGAAAAAAGTTAAGTTCAACGCTAGCACATGAAGAGAGACAGTAGTGTAATCTTTGCAATAGTAGCAAGCCTAACACAAAGGAACAAAATTCAAGCCAACGATAGCATCTTTGAGAGGCTCTAGCGAAGGCCTTTCAATAGTAGCACAAGCCTAATAGTGATAATGCCGGGTTTTTATAGTAGCACAAACCTTTTGAAAGCGACACAAGGGTTCTTCAAATTAGCGAAAGGTACCATGTAGCATCAAAGAATGAAATTTGGAAAAAATAAGGTCAAAAAATCTCAAACCTTCTCCAATTAACTTCAACTTTGGCAGTACCTCACCTTCTTTATTCCTACAAAGAGCACTAAAACAAAGAAAAATTAACTAATCTAGATAAGAAACTGAATTTATTTATAAATTATAAAAAGAGGTTTAGTAACCAATATTGAAACTAATCTACAAACACTTGAAATAAATACAAAGGACAATGGAGTAACTCCCACCAGGCATGCCAAATGTTGATATGATAAACTTGTTATGCTATTGAAATTAAACTAACACCTAGTAGTCTTAAATCAAAGCTAATCTACCATTAACATCATGATAAGAGATTAAAGGAAATAACTATTCTAATGCATAAACATGAATGAAAATATAATACTAAACCATTCCTACTCTTATAAATGTATGATTGCTTTATCAGATTACGGACCTATTTAGATCATAAGAACAGAATTTGTGTGTTATCTCTAGACGAGGAGAGGATCTCACTAAAATGGCTACAAAGCCCTATTTTGACCTTCCTTTACTACTCAACTATGAGAGAATGGATGAAAATATGTGGTTACTATTCAAAAAATGGAGAAGGATATTATCATATGCATATAGATTTCACTAGAAAAAGTGTGGTGTAGGTATGAAAGCAGGTAGGAGGGTATTTTATATAAATTTATAATTTCAAGGAATCTTGCAAACTAGTGCATGTGGAATAACAAATAAGCTTGGTTAGAGGAATTTACAAGTGATTAACAACTCATGGGAGTTGGAGATGATTTAATTAATCAACTAGGATTAATTAATAGGCTAGAATAATATTAGAAAGCTATTTGTAGTTGATTCAGAGGAAAATATGTATGATTTCAAGCATTTGAGAGGGGGATTTAACCAATAAGAGGGTTTATTAATTAAATACAAGGTTAAAAAGGCTTAATTAACTAATAATAGTTAATTATTCAATTGGAAGAGGATTATAACTAACAAAGTGTCGTTAATTAGAATCCAAAGTAGGGTAGAGACTATTTAATTAACGAATGTCATTAATTGATTGAAATGGAGGAAAATGTTATTTTATTAGTGAAAAATAACCAATTATAACATAAATAATGGGAATGAGGGTAATTAGTACAATTTTAGTATTAAACTTGTGTAAGTGGATTTTAGGTGTCTACATCCTCCACCAAATAACATGGCTAAACTGTTGGTGCTCAAAATAGTCTCGCCCCATTTGTGGCTTTGACAGTTTAATGATTTAAGACCTATATCATTTTCTCCTTCCCCGTGTTGTGCTTGGTCAGTCTTTGTTTCCATTTTTAATCAGTTCTTGGGTCGGGGATCATGCATGGGTCTATATTTGTCTCCTCATTTCTTGTTCCTCTGGAAGAAGTCTTTATTTGAGTCTCCTATTCTCTGTTCCTTCAAAACTCATGTTTTTCGTTCTCTCCATTTTCCATAGTTAGGATTTGTCATCCTTGTCGTTTTTCCCTAGATACTTGAAGGAAAATGAATTGATGTGTCCCTGAGGAAGGTATTTGATCCTTGTAACATTTCTAAACTCTATGTCCTTGAAGAAAATTTTGTTTTCAGGCTCAAATGGACGTTTTTCTGTATTTTACGGTTTGATGGGTGTTTCTCCTAGTCAAATTTACATCCTTACATCAAAAGGGATTGTGGCATCCTTTGGTTGGACATGGCACAACTCGATACTTCAAAAATTCTATAAGAAGCCTCAACTTAAAAATGTGTCCACGTGGAGGAACAACACTCATTTGAAGGTTTACTTTTCTTTTTGGCTCTGGAGTAGCATTGGGAGGACACGTGGAGGGTTAGTAGGATAGAGACACACGGAGGCTTCCGCTGGGTTTCCCATACTTGGTAGTTTTTTAAAAATTTTGTGAAGTCCGAACATGGGGAGGAATGATGCTCATTTGAAGATCTACTTTTTGGTTGAGCCTTAGAGCAGTGTCGAGAGGACACGTGGATGTTTCCGCTGCTTTCCCCGAACTTCAAAATTTTTTTATACAGCTGGATATAGTTTTCCGGAACAGGGACACATGGCGAGCCCACCCTCATTTAGGGTCTTAAACCAGGGAACCATTTTGAAGTAAATAAGAGGACACGTGGAGCACTCCACTCACTTTACATTTTCTTGGACTTTTCAATGGCCAAATGGAGACTTCCTCGGATCTTAACACATGGTGCCTTCCATAGAGCTTCAAGCCTTCAAATAAATTTACCGGGGTAAGACACGTGGTGATCTCATGCCCATTTGGGGTCTCTAATTTTGGGGACCATCTCAAGGTGTACCATTGTGACACGTGGCAGTTTAAAAAGTCAAAAGGGGTGGGGAAGCGGACCATTGGAGACAACTTAATCTTTTTCCTCTTGTATCCGGATGACTTAAAGTATTAAAATATCCTACGGGCCCGATGGAAAAGGTCAAAGCTTGCTCTAGTCAATGGTGGAGGTGTGGGATTTTAGAGGAAAAGTGAGAAATTTTCCCTTTGAGGGAAAAGGAGTTAAAGGCATAAAAGGACCTAGGGTTCCACTAGGACCCACATTAGAAACTTGAAGTGGAAGGGTGGAGCTGCAGGGGAAACTTGGAAAATTTTCCTTTTTCCAAAAGAGGGTCAAATGGCAGATTTTTTCACGTTTCCTTTGGGACCCACCTTAGGACACGTGTCAAGCCCATTTTTCAAAAGCGGAGGTGTGGAGAAAAATGTAATTTTTTTACATTTTTTCAAAGGGTTATAAAAAGTCAAAAAGAAGCCCTTGAGGCTATTTTTGAATCTTCCTATGGATGACCCACATTCAAATCAAAGATCGACATGGAAGTTGTGTGTCTAAATCTGATTTTCCCCCATTTCTACTGTAAAGCTCTTGGAAGTGCGAGTCTTCATGATTTCTTGTTATTTTCTACACGCCAAACAAAGGGGTGAGTTAATTTTTATATCTAGAGTTTGTTGGGAGAGATCTAGAGACATCTTTCACCATTAAAATGGTTTGACTCTTGTGATCGATCTGGTTTTCCGTTTTTCTTCTCCCAAGAACGCAAGGAGCTAGATTTGAAAGACTAGGGGTGGAAGTAGTTGGCGACTCAAAAGAAATGTGATTTTCCATAGGAAGGAGTTTAATGCGGGAAGTATTCAAAGAGATCTTCCCCCGATCACTTGGTATCTTCTTGCAGATCTGATTTTGGGAATCACAATCATGATCATGGCGAGCATTGGTAACACTCAATGTCTAGATTTTTTGGGGGAAAATGGGTCTGTTGTAAATGCTATAAATGGCACAAATTCATCGTGTAAATGGTTGGAAGTTTTTGGAGAGGTCAAGACTTATTTTTATAAAAAAAAAAACTTGAGAGAGCCCATCTTTTTGAGAAGCCATCTAATAAGAATGTATATCTCTTTTTGTGTCAAATTTAATTATGTCAAGATGGTTGGAAGTGTACAATGTTGTTGACAAACTTTGAGATTGTTCTAGAAAATTTCCCTTGCTGATAAATTTGATCAAACTTTGAGTTATTCTTTGTTAATCTTGAGTAAGTGTATTTATTTCATCTCTGAATGCATGCAAGTAGTTTTCCTTATTTCTGTTGTAACTTTGTACCAAAATATGGTCTAATCAAATAGGTCTCAATCCTTGTGATAGTTTAGTGGCATCTGCAATTTCATTTCTCATAAGAGCCTTCATCTGGGAGTGAGATAAATGGTTTAAAATCACTTTTCTTTCATTTTGTTGACAAAGATTATCTGTAAGCCTCTGGGTGTACCTCAGGCGTGATTTGGTTTGAATCTTGGTGCTTTATTGGGTTCTTTGAATTGATCCTTCATGATAGAATCCCATAGGTTGTATGAAAGAGTGCTAATCTAGGCCTTCATTGAAGCACATATTCTAATTGAAGAAAAATTTAACTCTTTGTGGCATTTTGTTGGTTGAATCTTTCCATTTTGCATAAGCTCTCAAGGATCTAGTGAGTCAAGTTCATCCTGTCTCCCCTCCCACCAAAAATCTATTTAAAAACAACTAATCCTACCCATACTACCCCTATTTTTGCTTTGTATACCCACACAAGACCAAAATCCATTTGCTAAAGTATGCAGAATAGATCAGGGTCCTAAATGTCTTTAGTAACCTTTGCCTTGTTATGAAAATATCTCCATAATCTGGAAGTGACTACTCGTGAGAGTCAGATTTGGTGTGTTGATCATATTTTCCCCAAGGTATTTTCTATAAAATTCAAAAAAAGAAGGATTTACCAATATTATTCAATAACATTGGTGACAAAATAGGTTCTCTTACCTTGATTGAAAGGCACAACCTAAAATAGTTAGGATAAGATCACATCATTTTAAGGTGCTACCCACTACATTCAAAACTTGAGTGATTACAAGTCAGATAGAGTGCTTCCCCAGCTACAAAATGACATACACAATCATCTATCTACCACTGAGTGTCCTGTCAAAATCCATGATGTTACTAAGTCTTTGAAGGAGATTAAATCTAGGTACCAATAAAACCCCCTAGAAAACCTTTCAGAGTTAACACATATAGACCTATTAATTTTAATGACATGGAAGGTTATCCAAAGGAAGTACCACATGAAATTAGGATGACATTTCTCATGTTTGATGGAAATAATTTCATAAGTGGAGATCAAAATTTAATACTTTTTCAAAATATAATGGATGAATATGAAGTAGAGCGTGAGGATGTTTATGTCAAGGTTTTCATACATACATATATTAGAGCACAAATTTATTACATTTTTTGTCGAAATGAATAATTATTTCAGAATCTAGTACAATGATAAGAATGGCCCTATTGTAGACACCAAATTTGTGTCACACTCCCCTTACTCCCTTTTAATTAATTAAACACACCATGGCCTCATTACTAAATATTACTAATACATTCACCTTCACATTATTAACTATTTTAATTAAATTAATTTCACCCTTACACCCCCACCTCACCATGAAACCTCACCTTGGACCCATTCTAGGGGCATTTAACTCACAATGACCAAGTCATCACTCTTAACACTGAGTCATCACTCCCAGTGATGAGTCACAACTTGACCTAACTAACTAATAATTCTTCTCAAACCATATTGAAATTATTCTATGACCTTCCTACACTTTCTAACAAGAAATCCACTTCCCTAAGCAGACTCAACTTGGAAAACATGTCAAATATGGGAGGATATGCCTATTTTTGGTAAACCTAGACTTACCCACCTTAACCGACATTGGTTATCCCTAGACCAAGCATGGTCACCTAACCGCCATCGATTACTTTATATACAACTTTATAACCTTTTACCCAGGTTCGTCATTTTCATTTTTTGGGCTAACAATTACATTCAAGTGTGAATCTAAACCCTCTGAGCATCCAAATGACACAAAATACTCAAGCAAAGGCCCAAGCAAGCGTATGGTTCTCCTTCTATAGTATTTGAATACTCACAGGAACATTATGGGAGTCTTGTCATGGTGGTGACTCTATAATATCTTCATGGATCAACTACCATCCACCTTCACCTACAAGATCTATAAAGTAAAGTATGTATTCATGATTTTGACCATATTTTTCTTACTTAAAGTTATAGATTCCTTACCTATTTCGTCATACTTTATTTTGGCATGTATTCCTTTATCTCTGCATCCTCTCCAATCTATAAACCCAACCACCTATAGCCTTTTTACCTTCTGTGACTTCCCCCTCTGTATCCTTGAGTGTTCTCAGTAATATTACTAACCTAACCACACCCTTATCACTCTTTTTGCAATCAAAAAACCATTTTTATCAAATTATAGTCAATTTCCCCTACCGATGCTAGTTACCTAAAAGTCATCGGTTTGACCTCTATACTCGACATCGGTCTCTATGTCATTTCATTTCTTTTGACCAGAAAACCTCTCGATCAACCAAACCTAACCCATACCTTACCCAATCAATCTAGACCTGACTCGATCAATCTAGACCCTTGTTAGACCTAGAAAACCTAGAATAACCTACCGGACCTCCAGATCTGATCATAACCTTGTCTCTGTTAGATTATATTTTCTTATTTTATTTACACAAGATACCTATATTGTATAACTAAAGTAGGATTTCCTTACTTCATGATATTTGTAATATTAATTTATACTTTAAATTGGATTTATAGCCTTCTAGAAGCACCTAGCTTCCCATATCTCACACTCATTAAAGTCCACTAACCTATATTATTAATACTATTTTGTGGTCTTGTTGTGTTTCTTATACATGTTTTTCCCCATAACTAAAGGGAATCTCGCACAATAATCTTTGATTAAAAGTATACAATGCGTGCATTCAACCTTCAACCTACATATCACAGGTATTCCTCCTTAACCATTTTATCTTCTATCTATATCATCATAGAAAACACAAAATTTATGTGTGAAATATGTTGGCACACCCTATGGGACTGATCAGGGGTTCTTTGCATTGTTCATTTCTAGGTAAAATATTATGTGTCTATTTTCATATGGAATAAGTTCACATTAAGCTTCTACTCTGGAAATATTCTTTTCGTTTGATTATCTCACTCACACTTACTTTTTAGGATTAAAAGATTTTTTTTTCTTTTATCGTATTGCATTTAGTGAAATTCATGCCCTTAACCTCTTCATAAAAAATTCTCATCAAATATAATTTGTGGATTTGGGTTTCAAAACTTGTGCACTCACATTTTTATTTTGTTACATTATAACTAATCTAAATTGTGGGCAACCTATATGCTAGAAGTCATGCCCTACTGATGGTTGATGAATTAAACCGTAGCTCACATTTTTCACACTCTCTATACCAAATCACTAAAAACACTAAACAGTTCTTAAACAACATCTTTCCGGAAGAAGTTTTCAACGATCACACAATCAGAGAGGATTTACCTTGGGCTCCAGTTGGTTTCTCTCCGTCTAGTCATCCTCTCGTAAAATGATCTCCAAGGCCAAAAATTACCTAAAGACAAAAATATTTTTGGATTTTATAGGGCACCTTTGTTAACCAAAAATTATGTCCTTCTTATAGTCGGTCTATCGTTCTTACATAAAATATACATCTTAGGATTTTGTGTTTGTTATCTTTTTATCTACTTTTGTTTTGAGATGTGAGTTGTGTTTCTTCATTATTTCTTATCATTTTACACCCCACATCACAAATGGTGTGTTCCTGGTTTAATTATGGGTTTATTAGCACTCCTCATAGCCATACTCAGCCTCTGGGTTGGCCCTTTTATTTGATCTAAATCACCAAAACTTCATTTTTATTCTCGTCCAAATTTCACAGTAACCAATATCGGTCCAGTGACCAACATCGGTTGTATCTTCTTATCGACATTGATTAGCTAACCAATGTTGGATTATATTCTTTTGTTGGTTATTTTTTACAAAATAGTATTCTCCATATTCATGTTCCTTTTGTGGCTTGTTCTACCATTTTTATCCTAGCCTTGAGTCTTTGATATAATTTTCGGGATCCAAGTTAGCTCATTTTAACCTTTTAATTACAAATATTAGAATCACTTATTTTTCACAAGAGAGCGAAATTGGTGTTATCTAGCCGGCGCTAGTTATTCCATGCTAGCATTGCTTAACCCAACTGATATTAGTATCTTTGTTTTTATTTTCCAATAGAAAAATGATCTAATCAATCATTTTAAAACAAATTTTCTACATTCTTTCTTGTTTTTGCATCATCAAAGGCTCGGAATACCCAATATATTATTAGTCAAATTATTTTGACTCAGTAAATAGGATAACACTCTCGTGTTTAATATTAACCACTAGATGATCCCACCTAGCCCATTTCCCCTTTCAATATCATCACCCATGGACCCTAATCAAGCTCTTTCCATACCCACCTTTGGTGATGAGGAGTTCGTGAGACTCCATGATCACAACCCCGGTGCTCGTAGTGCTATCTCACTTTTCGTCTACTCACATTTCATAAGGGAAGCTTATATATGGCATTCCTATGTCCATTGCTCCTACCCTTGATCCCACATCTACATCATCTACTACTAGTTTAGCCTTACCCTCTTCCATCTTACCACCCGTGGTTTCCTGGGTTTGACCCTACATCATCGATATTTGCTACACCTACAACATTTGTCATGCCTTTGATGTTTGTCACTCCTATGATGTCGGCCATTCCTTTATCAACTGCCTTGATTGTATGTCTATTTGCAACCACCACCTCGCATATATACCCTATTGCAGCTTAGCCACTAATGGTGACAAAATCCATACTCCCTTCCAATACATTTTTCTCTCCATCTCGCATTCTCTTCCTCCAATTGCTTCAAGATTCTTTACGTCCACTCTACCTACCTACATTTATCACAAAAAACCCCTATTTCATCTATCATTTATTCACGATACTTGTCATCTACATCTATTCTGACCTACATTCCTTCCTCACAATTTTCATACTCTGCACAACCACATATTGGGATGTCATCTACGTCAAAGCCTCCTCATCTACCCCTTTATACCACAGGGGTTCCGAGTCATCACAATGTATCAATGATATTATCGAAATGATGATGGATAAGAGGCATATATTAGAAGCCTCTTTGTCTGGCTCGTGTAATGCCCTAACTTACGATGAGATCAATAATGATCCCATTTACTCATCCATTCTGATTCATCCATACCCTCCCCATTGAGAAATGCCTAACCTCAACCGATTAAACATCAAATAAGACCCGCAAAAACACTTAAGATATTTTATACATATGTGTTATCTGATCACTCATGATGATGCATTACTTCTATAAATATTTCTAATGTTATTGATAGGACATACTTTTGATTAGTATAGTGCTCTACCTAGGCACTCCATTTTCTCATTTAACCAAGTAGCTCAAGCTTTACTAGACCACATTTCTACCAACATTATCAATAATGTCAGCATAACTAACTTATACGTGACATGCCAATATGAAGATGAATCTATCACATATTTCAATGCTTGTTTGTGAAACTTGATCAACCAGCTCACATTCCAACTGCATCAAACCGAGTTAATAGAGCTATTCACGGAGCTTGTGCTAGACATATCTCTCCAACTCTCCAAGTTCAAACCTTCCACATGTTTTATGAGGCATTTTCCATGGCCCATAAACTTGAAATGTGTGCCATTGAAGAGAAGAATATACAATTGTGTAACAAGAACATTGTGGTTAAATCAAATGATACCTCTTCTTATTCCAAACTAAAAACTAATTACTCTAAACAAAAATGATTTGCCAACACATTAGTTTTGAAATCTTGCCTATCTCACTTATGCAACCAATCAAATCCTTCTTCCAATATTTCTCATGTTCGTGGTTCTTTAGTTTAAGTGGGAGAAATGAAAATATAATTCCATAGGAGAACCCTACTCTTCGATTTTAGGGAAATATGTAAAATCTGGAGCAATCACTCTTCCACTCATCAAACCACATCTTGTTTTGACCCATCTCATCTATGCCTTCATGTTACAAAGAAAATGATTACTACAACTATCATCATGTTAGAGGTCATAGTAATGGTAATTGTATAACTTTATAAAATATCGTTCAAGAAATGTTAGATAATGGAGATCTTATCTTGGATATTCCTAAAGCACCGGCTAATCATAACCTTCACATCTTAAGGAAGTTGTTCCCAAATCGCACCCCATCATCTAACAAAATGGGTGAAACCTCGACCAATGACAGTAATTTTCTTGAGGTTTGTGTAATTTTTGACACCATACTAGTTCTTCATGCACAATTTCCTCCTACTCTATCTATCGAGAAGATTCTTTCATGAGCTCCTTTATCCATGGAGGGAATTGTTTTAACTGCTCCTTTACCAACAGAGGATTCTCTCTTATATCCTCCTTTACCCATGGAGGATTCCACCATATCGGTCAATACAATTTCCCCACTCACCTCTCAACCTGACAAACAACCCACAGTACTTACTCTTCTACCCACACTAGATTCATGGTTACCTTCTTCTTTACCAAAATATGAACTTACCTCATCTAACTTGTTATCTTCCTACCAACAGAGGATCCATTATCAGCGTCCCTTCCTATTGGTGATAATTCTCCATTGGCTTTCAAGGATCTTGTTGATTTTATCTCATCTCTTTTACCCATAGAGTCTGAAGCCAACCATTTCCCTATCTCATAGACATTCTTTATAGGGATTACTACCAAATCAACATCACCCCCTATAGTGGTGTCATTTTCACGTTTGGCCAACCGCTTGGATTATGTTTAAAATTCCATGCTTTGGGGATTCCTTCGACTTCTTGTCTCAACTCAAATGAAAATATTGTCTAATGATACTTCCATGATCTATCCAAAGGTATTTCAGACAACCAAACCCACCATGCCCATGAAATTTGTAGTGACCCCTTCTTCATGACCCTTGCCAAAATGTAAACCTTTACCAGCAAATTAACTTTTTCCTATTCCTAAAACCTTACCTACACCTATATCTTCCTCGCGTCTAGCCCTATTTCAACATTTGGAGTCATGACGACATCAAGCCTAGTCTATCCTCATGTCAAATTGGATTTATCCACATCCTCACAAGCCATCGCAAAGACTATTACCCCACCTAAGAGGAATATCCAACCTTTTAGGCCACATACACCGACTTCACCCATTACACCTCTATCACCTTCACCACTTCTAACTATCCTAGGTCCCCACCCATCAACCTTGGCCAGTAGTATCATACCCAAAGTGAATCAAAAGTTCAACAATATACCTCATCACAATCCTCTTTTACACCTAACTTACCTACACATCTTACGCCTTATCTATCACCTACATATTTTTGCCTCATATACCTACATGACTTCTAATATCCTCATCATTATCGATGCCATTCCATTCGCTTTGACCAATATCTTCCACATTACCTATTAAAAAAACCTTCACCTCACCTCCATTATTGCCTTGGCTAATCATACCCCTTTCGTCATCTACCTTCTCTTCTACATCATTCAATTCTTATTTAACTTTACCTTAGAAGGTGTGGCCAAAGACCAAGAACCCACTACCCTCCAAAGAGGTTGTTAAACCTAAACCACCTTCAACAACTAGATCACCTGCTACATCTTTACCCAAGAAGGTGCAATCGAAACCTAAAACCATACTATGTACCAGACAAGTGTTAAAACTTACTCAACCTCTGATTCCACCTTCGGTGTGCAGATCTCCCACAAAAATTCACCCACACTTCCACTGAGATCCACACTTAATTCACATTGTGATCCATTGGCAGGGGCTTATGCCAACATTTTAGCTAACCTTTTAGAAACCTCTCTCATCACATTGCCACCAATTAGACCTTACCATTGTGAATCAGGGCATGATGTGGATTGTTGTAAGGCTCTTCATACAATTCTTCTATAACAATGTTCCCTCAAAGAAATATTTGATGATGATGATCTTTTAGATGAGGGCCCTATGCCACCTTCACTTATCACCACACATCCTCATTTCTTACCTATTCAATGACCTTCATCTCCACCTCCACAACCCTTTTATCCCCCTCCAACATTTGAGATAAATATGGTTTGAATAATAGAATTGGACAAACCTCCACCAATGTTCCAATGTGCTACATTGTTTTCACAAAACTCGTATATGCTCTTAACATTTTTTTAGTGTTTTTGTCGCTACACCTATCACAACTCAATTTTCCTTTACCAAAAATTAATATGGTTTAAATTTCCACTTGAGCTTAGAAGGAAAAAGGAAAGGATAAAAAAACCAACTCATCGATACTCTTTTACCCAATATTCCATTTGCACCTGTAATAAAAATCACCTTCCGTGGAGCTACATACCCTATTCTTACATGGTTTCCCATTGTACAATGCTTAAACAAATGCACCAAAATCCTCTCAAAATTTCATCATACGACCTTTTCAAACCTTTGATTCTCATCGACCAACCCTCATTGAGGTTTTATAATCTATTGAGGTTATACCTCATGACCCTACTTGTGTTGCATCCACTATCTCTCCTCAATATGTAGCCTTTCTTACCACTTCGACCCCTTCCTCTGCTCCCACTACCACTCATCAAGTAGCCACTCTCAATTTCTCTAACGATGAGATTATACCTCTCCAATAAGATGATCTTGATCCCACCATATTTATTTATGTCTACATTGATAATATATGCATTCAACATGTTATGATTGATGGCGGTGCCAATATTAACATCATTTCTTCCCATGCGTATAACCAACTACACATCCCTACCAACTACATGCATAATATCCTAGTTATGTTACGTTAATTCAATAATGCCATGACTTCCACCCTTAGCACCATCATTCTCCACATTTGTGTAGGCCCTTGTGCCATTCCTGAATTATTCTATGTATTAGATGGGTAATTTCAATATGAAATGCTACTTGGCCAACCCTGGACTCGTGCCATGGGTTGTGTTCCTTCAAACATACACTGCTATTTAAAATTCAAATGTGAAGGGCACCAATATACCATTCCATCTGACCCTTCACCATTCAATACCTTTAACGTGTTGTATTGAACCAATATTGTCTTTATACCAATAAAGGAATCTACCACTTCTTCTTTAGCCACTGCCTCATCCACCAATGTTTCCGCTACATCTTCCACAACTAACTCCTCTATTCCCACTTCTTCCATATCTTATACAACTGACCAAAAAGCTAACCCATCTACTTCTCAAACAAGTAATGATTCTTATTCCCACCGACTAGTGATTCAACCATTCTTGCTACCCACATATAAACTACGATCCCTTAGAAGCTATTTTTCAACACCTCACTGGGGAGTACCACCTTTACAACATTAACACATTCCTTACTCCTCAAGTGTATGGTAAAATTTACCAACATCCCAACTATGATCACCACATAGGCAAGGTTTTCCACTACCGTCCTACCCATCTTTGTACCAATGTAACGTATGGGGGACATGATAATTCTACCTACTCACCCAAGCCACCCTCCAAAACTATGCCATTTCCTCTAACCTTTAATCTCTCACCAACCATTGCTTCACCCACACCTTCCTCCAACATTGTGCTGGGAAGGGATTTTGATTTGGTTTCAATGAACAAGGCAACCATACTATCATTCCTTACACCACTCATAAGCATAAATACCGTAGTGGTATTGGATTTTCTCAAGCCACCTCCCAAGAAGGCTTGAGTGGAACTCATTGAGGAAAATAAACATTTCCCACCCCATTAAACAACTTCAAAACCTTCACCTACAGAGTCTATGGACCCGAAATCCATTCCTCCTAAAAAAACATTTCGTGAACACCATTTCCTTGGGACCTCTGACTTATCAGCATGATGTGAGGCTCCCTCTTCTCTTCCCTTCCTATATCTTGACATGATCGATGACAATACACCTTCTATTAATGTCATTCAATGTCAATACAATGAGTCTATTCTCACCTACCTTAGTATAGAAGATTCTTATCTTCACCGGTCATTACCTTATGAGATACAAAACATGTTGAATGAATTTACCATCAAAAGCAATATTCACATTCGGGATGACCTGGACATTCTAAAAATAGGACAATATTTAGATGTTGCTGAACAAGAAGCTTTGAATTCTTTCTCTGCGGGATCATAACAACATTTTTTCTTTGTCCTATGATGATATACACAGTATTGACCAAAACATTGTGTACCAAAATATCACAATGAATATGTGAAAAATACATCCCCGCATTGCCCTTCTTGTCAAAGAATAAATCCACCACCTTATTTTGGTTTCCCTCATCCTACCCATTGATTATCCCCAATGGATCTCTAACATCATTCATATCACAAAAGGAATAAGGGAACTCCACATTTACACAGATTTTCGTAACCTTAACTTAGCTTGCCCCAAAGACAACTTTCCTCTACCTAGTATTGACTAACTAGTTTATCTCATTGTTGGCCATGAGATGCTATCACTCATGGACAGTTTCTTGGGTTATAACAAAATATTACTTGCCCCAAAATATCAACACAAAACATTCATCACTCCTTTGGGAACCTTCTGTTATCATGTCATGCCCTTTGGCCTTAAAAATGTCGGTGCTACATATCAACGGGCTATGACTTATATTTTTCATGACATCATGCATAACACATTGGAATATTACGTTGACGATCTTATTTCCAAATCTAAACATCAAGCCAAACACCTTCTTTCCTTAAAGTTGTCTTTGACCATCTCATCAAATATTTCATTCACCTTCAACCTAAGAAGTGTGTCTTTATTGTTCTCTTCGGGAAGATCCATGTTTTTATTATTTATTTGTGTGGCATTGAATTTGATCCCACTAAAATCAAGGCTATTCTCAAAATTCCTCCACCTACTAACCTTCACCAACTTTGTAGTTTACAAGGCAATTTATTATCTATTCGTCACTTTATTTCTCATCTTTTCGATCGCTTCCATCCATTTCATCATTTTCTCAAAAAGGATGTCTCCTTCAAATGGGATGATGAATGCCACAAATATTTTAGTTCCATACAAAAATACCTCCTCTAATCACCTATGCTTATTCCCCATGAGGATGACCAACCATTTTACCTTTACATTTCTACTACTGATCATTCCTTAGGTACCATGCTCGCTCATCATGATGAGAAACATAGGGAGAAAATGGTTTATTATATAATCAGTACACTTTTATATTATGAAACTAGATATACTCATGCCAAAAAATCTACTTAGCATTAGTTTTTTTCACCACTAAACTTTTCCATTACCTACTCAACCACAAAACCTTTGTTGTCACCAATACTGACCCCTTACATTACATGTATGCTAATCCCTACCAACATCAACATGTTACATGTTGGCTCATGATTATACAGACCTAGATCTCAAATTCTTCCATCAAAAATCTATCAAAGGAAACACCATTGTTGACCAACTCGTAGATGCATCTCTCTATGGAAACAAATCTTCTAAATTTGATTTCCCTGATGAATCCATTATTACCCTATCCCTGGATGATGTTGTTTACCAAATGACCTTATTCTTCGATGGTTCCAAATGTCAGCATGGGGGTGGTGCTGAGTTTATCCTCATTCCTCTTGATAGTGAGGAGATGCCATTATCTTTCAAACTAGATTATGATTGTACTAACAATATTGTTGAATAATAAGCACTCATGTTATGTCTTCAAATCGCTATAACCTTAGATGTTAAATCAATTAATATTTTTGGCAACTCTTAGCAAGTTTTCAACAAGGTTAATGGTATATATCAATGTCATAATGAGATACTTCAAAAGTATAAGCATTATCTTGACATGCTTTTACTACCTTTGAAAGTTATCAACTTTGAACCACCCCGTGTTCCACTAATAAATTTGTGGACACCATGACATATCTTACTTCTCAAATCCTTGCTTTGCCCTCTAACTTGAAAATATTTATCACAATACAAAGTTTGAAATCACCTTCTTATCTAATCTAAGTTGTTAACCTTGTAGGAAACATTGAAACTAACCCACATGACCTTCGGTATAAGCATTTTGTTGACTATATTTCCTTTTCAATTCTTACTCTAGATCATACTCACAATGGACAATGAGCCTTTCTTGAAAGTGTATCCCGTTATGTTACCATGGATGCTATCCCCTATAAATGCGGACTTGACATTATCCTCTTATGATGCCTTACAAGTTCTGAAATTCTATACACTATCAAGGAAGTTCACAACAGATTTTTGGGGTCACTTCAGTTGCTTAGCTATCTCTAAGCACATCCTTTGCTTTGCCTAGGATACTATTTTCCAACCCTAAACCATGATTGTTGTGACTATGTCAAGTGTTTTGTGAAGTGTTAGCAACATGCTAATCTTCATCACACCCCTAGTAAAGCCTTACAGGTCGCACAATACCTTTGGCCTTTCTCTCAATGGGTTTGGATCTTGTCAAAGAGATCAACCCTCATTCTTCCAAATTTCATCAATGTATTATTACCACTACAAAATATTAAACTAAATATGTGGAAGCCATACCTCTTATTTTAAAAAATTTAAGAAATTTTTGAATTCATCAATCATCATATCATTTGTCACTTTGGTGTTCCTCACCACCTCATCACCGATAAAGGAAAAAATTAAAAAAACCCTATGGAAAATTTATGATGCCTTTGGCATTCAACTCTTTTTTTCCACCTTATTATCCTTAAACAAATGGCCAAGTTGAATCGGATAAAAAAACCTAAATAAAATTCTTATGAAAGTGGTTGAGGATACTGGTAAGGATTGGCACCCGCACATTACTTTTACCTTATGAGCTTATCACACTAGTATTCTCACCTCAACTACTATCATACCTTTCTCTTTGGTCTACATTACAGAGGCTACCTTGTCTCACTAAAAGATATGCTCAACAATGACGATTTTTTCCAAGATCATTTGGCAGAGCTTGAGTTATTAGACGAATGCCATCTAAATTCTCTCGATCACCTCCAAATCTACCAAAAACGTATCAAACATGCCTATGATAAACTTGTCCAAGAACAAACCTTCGAGGTCGGCAACCTAGTCCTGAAGGAAAATCAACAAAAAAATGTAGATAAAAGTAAATGGGGCAAGTTCACTCATAATTGGCTTTGACCTTATATTGTTACTTGTGCCTATGGATCAAGTTCTTATCATTTATCCTCACTCGAAGGTAAAACCGAACCTAAGCCCCTCAATGCCTTACATCTTTGACCATTCTATTGTTGAATCAAGTCATGTATCATCTTATGTCTATTAAATGCTTATCCTTTGAGAAACATCCACCTTCCACTTACCTATTTTAAGGATCAACGACTAAACAAGAATCATGTGATTACCCGTCACCTTTTAGCCTTATCTTCAATATGAGTACCATGGCTCTACTCATGGCATGATTCTCATGGATACTTTTCATCCTTTTCAAGATGGAATCCCATGGTTTTTCGTCACTTAAAACCTCTCTTTCATAGCTAACCCATGTTTCTATGGTTTTGTCTTCATTAAAAATCCTATACTTCTCTATAGTTTTGTCGATGACCCAAAAGTCAAAAACAAAAACAAGTCAAAAGTAATATAGGAGATTTTCAAATTCAAAGTCCTTGAGTCAAAATTCTATCAAATAGATAACTCCTTAAAACGACATCTATATTTCTATCTTGTTGGTATAAATATATTTCTCCCTCAAAGGACAACTATACAAAGCTAGCCATATTATACGTAGTCTATCTAAAAAGAAAACTATTTCAGGAAAAATACAATACAAATATTCGGAAGCTTCTCACATCAATCATCTTCATGAAGACCTCCATGAGATATTCTATTCATCCCACATACACTTCCCACATCGTCCAGTCTATAAAATAAAAGTAAATAGAAAAGATAATTTTTCACCAAGGACTTACCTATTTTGATCTTGGGTATCTAGTAGAAGAGGTATGTTGTCTTACACCAGGGTTACAATAAAACAACTTCTTTCACCTCCTTGTCTTTCCTTTCTAATATTCTACCTACTCAAGGGACATGCCAAAAATATGACATTTCATGATCAAGTGACCTTCTTCACCCTTAGAAAATTCAATTGTGAAACGCCTTTAGGGTCTTACATTTATAGGGAAATATTTGATATGATGGAATCATCTTGGTTTTTACCACTTGGGCAGATTTTTTTATCCTCTTACCATTCGCCACTTTTCTTAATTATTAATCCTCCTTCACAATACTAGACCTTTGACACCTATATTCTAGGAATGTCTTGTCCACAAAAATCACCCATATCTATTCAACTTATACTCAACCATGCCTATACATTCTATACTCAACCATACCTATTTGACCTAAACTCAACCATGCCTAAATGACCTAAAATCAACCATGCCTAAAATGACATAGAATCAACCCTTCCTATTGAACCTATACTCAACCATACCTATTCGACCTATACTTAACCATGCCTAAATGACATGTACTTACTCATGCTTAAACCCTATGGACCCATTCATCTCCCTTATCATATTCTTCCCTATATTATGGGATAACTATATGGGCCTGAGTTCCCTTTTTCATCGGGGCTATGTAAGAAACACTCCAAGGGCATGAGGCCATTAGTGGTTAGCTTGGCTATCGTTGTTACCTTTTTATCCTTTCCCCTTCTACACCTTTAACCCTACCAATTTCTCCTAATTTTCTACTCACATTCTACCCTAGTTAGTTTTTATTCAAACAAAACCATGGAAATTAATAAATCATAAAAAAACATTGTTTCATCCTACCTACTATTTTATTACTACATCCATAGTTTACCTACTTCACTTAAAATTTTCCATGATATCAATTACTTGGAAATTTGAACATACATACAACACATTATTTCCATAAAATCAGTAACTTTGAAATCACTTGACTCACCTATGCCTATACCTAGCTCCACCATGCCTATACCTAACTCCACCATGCCTATACCTAACTCCACCATGCATATACTTGACTTAACCACTCATGTACCTAACTCCACCATACTTATACCGACTCAACCATGCCTATCCCTAACTCCAACATGCCTATACCTAACTTAACCATGTATGTACCTAACTCCATCATACCTATACCGACTCAACCATGCTTGTACACTGACTCCACCATACCTATACCCGACTCAACCATGTTTGTACCTGAATCCATCATGCATATACCTAACTCCACCATTACTATACTTGACTCCATCATGCCTACATGACCTAGACTCAATTATGCCTAACTCGTCTAGTTCCCATAGTACACAATAACAATGGAAATTAAATAAAGAGTACATCGTCCATCCAAAAAACATCATCAACTATATAATGGGAGGTTTTGTGTATCCATACATCTATACACAAATATAAATAAGTATTATTTTTGCAAGACTCTCATGTACAATATCAGATATTAAACATGCAGGTGGGTATATATATCAAAAATCAAAGTCCTAATACAATATTAGATATGGCTATCAATCATCTACCCACCCTATTTCCTCCTCTATGGTCTCACCTATGTCCTCCTCTCTCCATATCATTGTACATGCCAACATCTCTACACCCCCGCTGGTCCCCTGCTTCCCTCCATCTCCTCTTCCTTTCCCTATGTAGGGATTGGTCTCTAAGAACTAGTAACCTCACCCTTGCCCTATCTCTAAGGGAAAACAACCCCTGTATTACCCGAGCTATGAGTCCTTGATCTAGTCCGCTCACTAGCTACTGTTGGGCATGATACTTGGCATTGGAGGGTACATCAATACTTGGAGTCACTAGCTAGTCCTAATAGTAGCATGCCTCATTCATGGCATATTTGAACCTCGCCATGGAAAAGATATGTAGCAGTGTCATTGGCCTCAATGTCACCTATGAACTCTTCCCTACTAAAAGTGGACCTTATCCTAGTGTAGGAGCCTTTATAATGGAACTTTGTCCCAATTCTGTGGTGGTACCTTTGTATTGTGTGAGCTTGTAAATGTGCAACTTGTGCCTATACTATAGATAACTATTTGTGTAATCAAGCCACATGTGCCTATAAGGATGCTACATGTCCTTCATCCCCATCTCCATCCTATGTGGGAGCATGTGTGCATGTGCTACATGGGCCTTTTGATCACCACTTATGTCTATAAGGATCGGACTTGTGTTTGTTCCCCTGTCGGTTGTCCCTACAACCTTATTATCTCTTCCTTTAGGGAATTCACCTACTTTACTGTAATGTATCTCTCTAAACTATGACTGTAGCTAAATCAAGCTATGTTAGCCTTGGTAGTGCCACCCATAGTTGTACCACCCACCACTATCTCGTATCCATCGTAATGCCCACATCATTAATCTTTCGATCTCGTACCTCTTTGCTCTTACCCTGTGGGATCACTCGATGTTGTGGAGACATGGGTCTTTCAATTCCATCTCTACTGATCTTGTGGAAAGGTGTGGGCATGTCCTACCATAGGAAAACGCCATCGACCCTATCCACGGGTATCATCTTGTGCTCACCGACACATTTCCCTATATCCATATCAATAACTAAAGCCCCTATAACTCCTAAGTCTCACCTCTATATGATGGAAAACCGACATATGGCTGCCACACATTATCCACCATTGATAGTCCATATAATAGCCGTATGTAGTATGTAACATCATATATGGCCCTATCCACTCTTGGTTGTATCGTGATTGGTACCCATCTCTTGAAACCCAATCTATATAAACGATCCCTGAACCAAACCGACATGGTAACCCAACTTGACACACACACAAAATGTGTCCATATGCCCAACAATGTAACAAGAATATATAACACACACAAAATCTCTTATACCTACCATAGGCCCATATCTCCCTATACATCTAAACTACAAAATATAGTGCCCAATAAAAACATACCCACTCCTTGATTATGTATTGAAGTACCCCATAAGTGCTCATTGAAATATCCCACCCTTGGAATCGGGAGATCAAAATAGCCTACCGCCGCTATCATCAAAACAGTATCCTCATCTCCTATGGATATACCGTATGCATATCACCATAACTCTTACTCGCATAATGATAACTTAGCATGCCCATATCCTAACCAAATACTACCACTATGGGCTCCACTTAAGCCTTCATCAAAATGGAATACATTGGCTCCCCAACAATAGGAATCCGTAGGATCCTATACATGTCCTCTAATGTAAAGGTCATCTTGTCAGTTAGGAAATGAAAGGTATTAGTTGTGGAGTCCCATCATTTGATGATATTTACCATCAAGCTAGGATCTCTACCGATACACCCATAACGCCCTGATCGAACTAAGTCCCACATATGTTATATGCTCCCACTCTTCAATTGTAATGCTAGGCCACATTTTTACCAATTGAGGTGATAATTTTTCTCTCATTGTCATTTGATATCTCGGTTGTATCATCTAACCCAACTATTTCAATTTGAGACCCCTGTCCAATCACCTATCACCCAACTCTCAAACTCTCCTCGTACTTATCCATTTTTGTACCAAACAATACCTACAATAAAACAATCATACCTTCCCCTCCCACCTTATTTTAAATACCTACCCATTTACCTGATTCTCCTAAGAACCTACTTTCCCCATTATCATACTTACCTAATATCCTCGATCATTTCACCTACATACCTATCACACACCTACCAAATTGTGCCTTACCCTCTTCCACCTACATTAGTCTTCACCTACCCCTACCTCACATGTTTAACTTTCCCATCTAGCCCTTCTTTCACCCAGCCACTTTGTACAGTGACCAACATCGATCTCCTTGACCGTAATCGGTCATCTTGACCGATCTTTGGTAACCCCAACATTAATCGATGTTGGGCAATCCCAAGCGATGTCACCAACCAATGACTGACGTTGGTCACTATTTCAGCGATGAAACTGAAACCCTCATCCCCATTGTTAAAAATCAACAAAAATAACCTAAAAACATACCCCACCCCACCCAAATCTACCCTACATTCATTCCCAACCCTACTTAACCTACATTTTCCCTTTCCCACCCATGTTTCACCCCTTTTACACACAACTTCAAACTCAAATTCCAACCCACATTTTACCCAATTTAAACACACCTTTTCAATTAAATACAAGCTTATGATTGTCTCCTACCTATACTCAGACCATCTTCATAATGACACTTCATTTTGTTGTGTCGGTGGTTGACCCACTCCTTCTCCCACCTCTGTCATGCCAAAATGGTTCCTCACCTCAAAACCAATCAACTCAATTCAATAAATCTTGTGGACCCACATACTGAATACTAATCACCTTCTAGTAGCTTGCCAATTCAGATAAATACCTCAACTATCACTTTCCTTTGTTCCACTTCTTCTCTTTCGTTTTCCACAAATGGAAAAGTACCAAATGAATCCGTAAAACACAGATTTTACCTTTTTGTAGTCCCAAATCAACATGAATGACATCAGTCATGTCGTTCCCTAGAAAAGTAATGTACGTTCATCTATAACCGGAATTTGTCACACAACATAACCATTCAACCCACACTATGCCCACTTTGTCTAAAAACAATGTTTTAAAACAACTTTTACCCTTCTCAACACATATTAAAAATTCACCTACAAACCTACATTACCTATACATTTCCTTAATTGCACTTAAGGACATGTTATTTACCTATACCTTGGCCTTACCTATGCCCTGAACTATATACCCTAACTTGAACCTGCTTTTGTGAAATTTAAATTCCTGTATCTATTATAACTTGTGATGATGCTACTCGTGTGGTTTAGCCTAATGACCTTACCTTTCCTAATGTCATTATTTTTATCCCAACCAAACCTTTGGTACCTTGGAAAAAAACCTATTACATGTTCCTACACCTTTCCTAGTTGTGATTCAGGACCATATCCTATACCTTGGATACCTGAACCACTTCAACCTCATTTGGATAAACATATCAACCTTTGACGAAGTATAATTTGTAAGATCTTCAACTGCTACCTTACCAAAATCTATACGTGTGCATGAATTTTATTTCCATTACCTACCTTACCATTACCCTTACCTACAACCCATCCACCCTTGTTTTTATTAACAACCTATTTATCAAACCATTCACCGACTTTGTTTCCTACCTCATTAGTTCTGGTTTAAAGGGGATCACTTTCATCCATAATTGGGTAACCTAATCTCCACTCATACCTAGGACATCAAATTCCTAATTTTGTTAACATCACTTACTAATACAAGCTATGCGACAAAAGGGGACAAATGTAGACACCAAATTTGGGTCACACTCCCCTTGGTCCCTTTCAATTAATTAAACACACCATGACCTCATTACTAATTATTACTAATATATTCACCTTCACATTATTAATTATTTTAATTAAATTAATTTCACCCTCACACCCCCACCTCACCATGACACCTCCCCTTGGACCCATTCAGGGGCATTTAACTCACAATGACCAAGTCATCACTCTCAAAGACCGAGTCATCACTCCTACTCCCGAGTCACCACTTGACCTCGACTAACTAAGAATTGTTCTCAAACCTAATTGGAACTCCTATATGACATTCCTACCTTTTCTAACAAGAAATCCACTTCCCTAAGATGAATCAACTTGGAAAACACACCAAATATGGGAGAATCTACCAACTTTTGATAAACCTAGACTTACATGCCTTAACCAAAGCCAGTTATCCCTCGATTGGCGTTGGTCACCTAAACACCACTTGGTAACTTTATATACTGACTTTGTAACCTTTTACCCAATTTTTTAATTTTCATTTTTGGGAGAAATATTGCATTCAAGTGCAAGTCCAAAGCCTCAAAGCATTGAGACAACACAAACTACTCAACCATAGGTCTAAGAAATCATTCGATTTTTCTTACAGAGTATTGGAATAATCAAGGGAACAATATAGGAGTAATTTCATAAGCACTTGAGTCTAAAATATCTTCACGGATCAACTACCATCCAACTTCACTTACTAGATCAATAAAGTCAAGTAAGTATTTGTGATTTCGATCATATTGTGCTTGCTTAAAGTATAGATTCCTTAGTTTTTTCATTAAACTTTATTTCTGCATGTATTCCTTTATCTCCACCTCCTCAACAATCTACCAACCAAACCACCTAAAGCCTTTTTTCCTTCTATGACTTACCCATCTATATCCCTAAGTCTTCTTAGTAATATAATGAACCTAACCTCACCGTTATCACTCTTTGTGTAGTTATAGAGAAGCCCAAAAACCATTTTTGTCAAATTATTGTCAATTGCCCCTTCTAATGTTGGTTACCTAACCATTTTTGGTTTCACCTCTATACCGACATCGGTCACCTAACCAATATCAGTCTCTGTGTCATTTCATTCCTTTTGACTAGAAAGCCTCTCGATCAACCAAAACTAACCTAGACCTTACCCAATCAATCCCAAATCAATCCCAAACCCCCGTCGGATCTGCAAAACCTAGAATAACTTTCGCCAAACCTTCAAATCTGATCATAACATTTCCTATTAGATTAGATTTTCTTATTGTATTTGCATGAGATACCTAAATCATATAACTACAATAGGATTTCCTTACTTCATGATATTTACAATATTAATTTATATTTGAAAGTGGATTGATAATCTTCTAGGAAGTACCTTGCTTCCTGGATCTAGCACTCACTAGGTAGTCCACTAACCAATATTATTAATATTATTTGGTGGTATGGTTGTGTTTCTTAAAAATTTCATTCCTCTTAGCCAAAGATAATCTCACACAATAATCTTAGATCAAAAGTATACAATGTGCACATTTAACCTTTGACCTACATATCATAGGTATTCCTCCTTAATCATTTTAACTACTATCTATTTCTTCCTAGAAAGTGTAAAACTTATTGGTGAAACACCTAGTATTCTCTTATCATAATTTTAAAATATCAATATAATTCCAAATGATTGTGTGAAAGAATTTAATACTAGCACTAATAAAAATTTGAATATATTGTCAATTAATCTAAAGCCTAGTGATGATTCTTTCATGATTAAATACTCAAATTCATTTAATAAGAAACTAGCCTATTATATAAGAGACAAAAATCCTAGAAATCTAAGGCAAGATTTTTCTATGGTTGTCCAAATCAATAATAATATCATACCAACCAAGTAAGACTCGAAAGAGGAATGGTTTCAAGTTGATTAATCTAGAGAATGCATAGGAAAGTAAGGTAGTGGACTTGGAGGAAGTGGTTAAAATTTTTCTAGAGAAGTAAACAAAATTTCATGTAATCTTTCTAGATTAGAGAAAGGATTTGTTTCTAATCCTCGAGCTCAGCACCTAGTGCAAGGAAAAAAATATTTTGGAATCATCCTAAAGGATATAATAGGGATGATCAAAGAGGAAAGGGGCCTATGGATTTAGGAAACAAGAAGGAATCTTTCAGAGAGAATAAAATAGTCCCAGATCCATTAACAAGGGTGTCATTAGTTGAAGAAGACCACATCATTTAATGGAGTGATAAGTGTTTATTACCACACTCCCATTATGATAAACTTGTTGGAGATGATGATGTGACTGATGAAGCTTGTTTTGATGAAATATGCATGTTGGATTGTGTAAAATATTCAATGTCAAAAGCCACTTTACCTTATTTATTATGTGCTAAAACGTAGAGGAAATTTGGGCTTTACGAATAAGGTATTATCCATCCATTCTATTGTAAATTTTGATATATATATGGCTCAATAATTTGAGATTCCTATTGATGGTGAATCACAGTACCCCTGAATGTCTACAACTCAATGGGTTGAGACTCTCAGTGCGATTGCATAACATGGAGCTTTTCCCAAGTGTGGGACCTTGTGAATTGGGAAAGCTCTCCGGATGAAGGCCGGTTCCTATTCCTCTGTTCAGATGCACACATAAAAATGTAGAGGGTTTACTCAAAAAACCTAATCTAACTTTTCAAGGACACATGGTAAGAAAATGCATAAAAATAAACCTAAACTAACAAAGGTGATGCACCGAGGAATGAAGAAACACCTGTCTTGCCAATAAACACAAACCATTAAAATGCAATGCAAGATCATGCACAGATAACCAAATTTGTAGTGAAAGATCAGAAAGATGAAAATGAACACAAGGAGGGTTGAGAATCATCCACAGACATGCATTATTTGCTCCAAATATTGATACAATATACTAAAAAATGCCAAGAGGAAAAGTTACATTATAGTTTTAGATGGGAGGTTCGAGCTTCACAAACTCACTTGCCAAAGAGAAAAAGGAAGGGGAAAAACAAGAATGTCCAACCTTTAGAAAGATTCCCCTCCTTACAATTTATAGGAATAATGAGAGAGAAAAGAGAGAGGAATTCCAAATCTACCCCAACCACCTCCAAGTTACATTTAATTCATCTCATTATGGCGGTAGGTGAGAACCCTAGCAAACCCAAAAAATGGTGAATTGTATTTTGAATTTTTGAAGAACTTGTTCTCACCCAATTAAATATATCTAGTCAAAGCTAGACAGAGAGGACCCATTAAGCTTTCCAAAAAGTCTAACCTTGTGAAAATCGAGCTCCGTGTGAAAAGTTATGGGCATCTCGAATATCTCGCGCCAAGGTTTGCTTCTGTCAGGGTGTCAATGCTCAAAATGTTGTGCCTCCTGAAGATGTGCCTCGGTGCATCCATCTTTATGTTAACATACTCTTACGTGTGCCATGGGCGTAAATTTTTTTATGTCGACACTGGGCGCAAATTTTGTCATTGTGTCTTGTGTGACCTCGACCTATGCCATGGGCACGGATTTTGTCATGTCGACACTCTATGTTGTGCACCTCAGACCTGCGCCATGGGCATGAATTTTTTCATGTCGACGAACTTGCGCCTTGGGCGTATGTTGTACACACTCGGACTTGTGCCTTCAACCCACGCGTGAATTTTGTCATGTTGACACTCTATGTTGTGCACCTCCAACCCGCGCCTTGGTGACACAATAAATATCGATTTGAATTTCGATTTCCATGTCGACATCATGATTTTTTTAGCATAATTTAGCATAGCATATTTGTGCATTTTATTACATTGTCTTTTATTTAATAATGTGCCATGTGCACTCTAGTCTAGTGACTTGCATTCAATATTGTTATGTTGGATGACATTCAATATTGGTATTATAAATATCGGGCTTTGAATTTCTTTGATTTCCATATTCTTCTATTTTTCTATATTTGTGAGGCTTGGGGAGATATATACAACAATTCCAAATCATGATTTTGAGTATTTAAGAGCTTTAATGATAAAAAGTATGATGGTGGAATCCCTTCTAAAGAGGATAGGAAGCTATTAATGAATGTTGTGGTTTCTCAAGAAAAGGAGTATAACCTTAGGAATAGAAAAGTCAAAGGACCTGCCCCTACTTCTAAACCAAAAATGCCTCTCTTGACCAACGTCCATAAAGATACACCCAAATTAAGTATGTCTAATAAATGTCTTGTCAATAATTTAAGACCAATTAATTTTGCATCTGCCCTAAACAATAATGGGTAACATCCCATCAGAAAATATAGTCACCTTGTCCTTTAATACAAACCTACCAAAATATGCTTCATGTGATATGGCTCAAATTTTGATTCAAATAAAAATTACAGTCCCAATTATGGAATTATTAAGAATTTGTGAACATAGTAAAAGAGCATTTGAATATCTAGGGCTAAAGGATGACGTGCTCTTCAAGGAGAGGAGTACAAGTAATGTGGTGGTAATGGAGGAACTAAAAAACATGTAATAATCCCTAGAGGTATATTTAGGAACATCCTTGGTAGAATCCCGATTGGATGTGGATACTTTCTTTACTACTTTGATTATCAATGGGTGGTTTCTCCATAATTGAATGTTTATTTCATGAGCTTCATGTAATATCATGCCTTTAAAGGTCATACATGAACTAGACATCAAGATAACAACATCTTTGGGGATATTTTATGTGATGGATTCAATAGAATTACATGTTGTGGGATATGTAATAGGTCTTGTAGGGGAACTTTCTCCCAATTGTGGAAAATATTTAACTAAAAATTTAGTTATGGTTGATTTCCATGCTAATTAGGGTGTGTTTCTATCAAGAAAATGAACTATTAGTGTGGGAGGAAGTGTTCATATGGATATTTCCTATGCCTCTATGCCACTAGAAGGGAAGTTAGTTAAATTTCATAGAGAAGAGTAGATGCTCCATGTTATTAAAGATCCCATGAATGCCTCTTATGAGGTATTGTTTATTGATACAAAGTTTTTGTACCTTCATGGGTAGTATAGATTTTTACGATCATTGCATAGATTATAATTCACACCTTGAAGATATCAGTGTCCCCTGGACCACAAATTTTTATGCAAAGCATGCTCCAATGTTGAGAATGGTGCTAGAGTGGTTCTAATTTCTCCAAATCATGTTTCTTGTAACTTCTCTTTGAAATTGAATTTTGATTGTACTAATAATGTAGCCAAATATGAGGCCTTACTCCTTGGTTCTAGGGTTGTATTGAGACATGGGATTAAAGATCTCATTTTCAAAGGAAATTCTAAATTATTTGTAAAGGAAGTCAATAAATTATTTGTAACTAAAAATAAAATGTTGAAACAATACATGCATGCATTTTTGGATCTCATAGAGTTGTTGATTCATTTACTATCCTTTAGAGATAAATCAGAATGCATCACCGACAGTCAAGCTATTTTAGCGTCCCAATATGAAAATGAGATAATATCTCCATATTGCAATTATGAAGTGGAAATATTTGTTCTGTCATCATTTCCTGACATTATTCAACATTGGCATCTTTTCAAATATGATGCTTACATGAAAAAAAAATTAACTTGAAAAGATGATTTCACTAATCATCTCATTGATCTTGCACTCAAGGTAGAATTATGTGAACAAAGGGAGGCCATATTTGGAAATGATATAATTCAACTAAAGAAAGATATTGTTCCTAAAGGATTGGTCATCTTGGAATCAAATTTTTATAGTGTAAAGAAAGTTGTAAGAAAACATGTCTATGCACCTAGAGGTGTTGAAGAATGCAACATGGGAACTTCTCAAAATCCCATAAATTTTTGGATGGGATGTAGTATGAATAAAGAAGAAAAATAGGTTTATACCAAGTTATTAAAGAAATACCAGGATTCCATGACATGGTCTTATTTAGAACTGAAATCTTATAGAGAATACTTATTTCAACATAATATACCATTGATTCCTCACTCCAAGACCTTAAAAAAGAAGAAAATGCCTATTAATCCCCTCCTTCCAAGTAAAATATGGGAGGAGTTAATAAAACTAAGAGATGGTGGGATAATTCAACCCACTAGGTATTCTTCATGGGTGGCCAACTTAATTCCAGTTGGAAATAAAAATGGGGACATAAGGATTTTTGTAGATTTTACAAGATCTAAAAAAGCATCTCTTAAGGATAATTACTCATTTCCTAATATGGACAATATGTTACAAAAGGTAACATGATCAGAGTTGCTATCTACATTAGATGGTTTCTCTATATATAACCAAGTGGTAGTGAAACAATTAGAGCACTTCAAGGATCCTTTCACTGCCTTGTGGGGAATATATGTCTATAATAGGATACAATTTGTATTGATGAACATTCAAGTAAATTTTCAAAGATCCATGGATTTGGATTTCTCTAGTCTTAATAATGATTTTACCGCAGTATATCAAGATGATATAACTATGTTCTCTAAGAAAAGGTGTGACCACTTGGGGCACCTTGAAAAATATTACTCATATGTAGAGATTATGGGATTTAATTAAATCCTAAGAAATGTCACTTCGGGGTGCAAAAGAAAAATATGTTGGGACACATAGTGTCACAAGAGGGAGTCATGATAGACCCTGAAAGGGTAGAATTAATTAGTAAGGTTCCCATCCCTATGTCTAAGAAAGGAATTCAATATTTCTTTATACAGATAAATTTTTTGAGAAGATTCATCTCCAATTTTTATAAGATTACTATCCCCATCATGAGTATGCTGAAAAAGGACCAAGTCATTAAGTGGAGAGAAGGCATTGTCTAGGTATTTTAAGGAATAAAAGAGGCACTCAAAACTTCCCATGTATTGACTAGCCCTTACTACAAGAAATGATTTCAAATGTTTTCTTCTACCTTTGAAAATCCAATTGCTTCTATGTTATTACATAAAGATGAAGAGGGGCATGAAAATCCAATTGCTTTCTTTAGAAAATACTTGTAAGGAGCTGAGATGAAATATTCCATCATGGAGAAATAAGATTTTTCCTTGGTGAAAGCCACTAAAATTTTTAGACCCTACATTATAAGCTCCAAAGTTATAGCTTATGTACCCCACACAATGGTGAAAGAAATTTCATCATAAATGGAGATGTAAATTAAAAGAACCATTGGGTCAATTGGTTGCAAGAATATGACATAGAGATTCAAACAAAAAAATTAGTTTGGGGATTATGCTTAGCAAGGTTCATGGAAGAAATTAATTTGCGGGTGGTATAGATACACAATGTTGAAGAATATGGTGCACACCCTCATGAAAAGGTGAGCAATTTAGTTTGGTATAAAGATATAGTATATTACTTATTGGACATGAATTTTCCTATGCACTTAGACAAGAAACAAAGGAGGAAACTCAAGATGGTTTCCTAAAATTATATTTTTATTGGTCATGGACTATCTTGGAAGTATTGAAAAAGAGGTTTGTTAATATGTATCACTAAAGAAGAGGCACGTAAAATGATTGCATAATCTCATGGGGGAGTGTGTGGAAGCCATTTTACTAGTAGATTTACTGCTCACAAAATTTTGAGGGAAAAATATTAGTGGCCTTCATTGTTCAAATATGCTTCCTTGGTTAGTTTTAAGATGTGATATTTGTCAACGCTCTTTTAGAAGACTTAAATCTTATAGGGCATTACTCCTGCATATTGTGTAAATAGAAGCCCCATTTAAATAATGGGGATTGGAATTTACTAGTTAAATATAAGACTCTTCTAGTGATAGTCATAAGTGGATATTAGTAGCCACCTATTACGTTACCAAATGGGTTGAAACCATTCTCACTAGGAAGGAAACTCATCAAGTCATTATGGAATTTATCCTCAATAACATAATCTCCAGATTTGGGGTACTTGCCAAGATAGTTGCTGAAGATTCCATGAGATTCAGAGATAAACCATTAGTAACAATGTGTCATGATTATGGTATAAATTTGGATTATGCATCAAATTATAATCCTCAAGGGAATGGATAAGAGAAATAAAGTAATAAAAACCTAATTTAAATCCTCAAAAGAACACTAGAGACCAATAAAAAGAAATGGGGTGAGAAACTCAAGTTTGCATTATGGGCAGAAAGAGTTAATACCAATAGGTCTACTTGCAATATCCCTTTTGATTTATTCTATGGAGTTCAATCCCTTTTTCCCCTACACTTACAACTTTCCACCTATCAGTTCATAAAGCAATTTGAAGAGGGAGAAGAGGTGAGTCCATATGAAACAAGGATCAATCAAATTATGGAATTAGATGAAGAAATAAGGGAGTCTTACCAAGGACATGTCAAGATCTCGAGAAAGAGTCAAGAAATTATTTGACAAGAAGGTAACTCCAAGATTTTTTAGTTTTGGGGGCCTAGTCCTATCATGGCACATTAGACATGAAGACAAAGGTAAACACGGAAATTTTTATGCCCTATGGATGGGACCATATTCCATTGACATCAAGATCGAGAACAAAATTTATTTTTGAAGGATCTAGATGGAAATTTTCTAGATTCACCTCAAACATTTCTTGGACCGAGCCAAGTAATCAAGTATGATCATTTTACAATTTATAGTTTTATCTTATTGTTTATTTATGTTGTGTGTCGTTGTTTCCATTTTTTATGTTACGGGTCTACAATGACCTATCAAGGATGAGATATTAAATTTAAATAACATTTAATATTAACACAAACATTATAACCAAATTTATAAGAACGAATTAAATATAATAAAGTAAAGATTATTATAAAAAAGTGACACAAAATTTAATGTGGAAAACCCATAAATGGGTAAAAATCGAAGAATAATCCACTATAGAGAAATATTATACACCCGACTAGTAACTCCTTTCTCACTTCTACTCCATGTATTTACCAGGAATCTAAATGATTCACATGATTTTGTATATTAAAATAACCCAAAGGGTTAACCATATTAAGTGACGAGACACATCTCCCGATTTAATTAGTTGATTAATTAAATTAACCAACCCCTAATATAAATTTTATATTTAAATAATAAGAATATAAATTATTATATATTATTTAACTATAAACTAAATATTATGATGCACTTAATATTATAGTTCTAACATGACCATGTTTCTCGGTTGTCATTTCACCCTTGGCTTGTTATGTAATATATTCAAGACACCATGTGCATTTTCCCCTCATGAGTCCTTGCCAAATGGATTAGGAACACGACATATCTATTAAAATATTTTCTAGTTCTTGTGGCACCCACGGTGGGTGCCTATCCCTGAATCGGAGTTGATGTTGGTGATTATTTATAGCTTGCACCTTGACTTATAAATGCTCCACTCGAATTTTCCATCCTACTTGTCAAAACTTTGTTTTATACAAGTTTTCAATTCCATAAGAATGTCATGGGAACGTCCATGAAACCAATTTTTCATGAGACCAAACAAACATAAGATAAGTAATGGTATATTTTTGCAAAAAACTATCATGTAATGGTTATTGGATATATGGGGAAATCATGATCCTATTGATTCAAAATAAACATGTCTAGAACTCAAGTGAATTAATCATGAATGTATGTAATTCCATCAACAAATATGTCTTATCTTCCTTATGTTTTTGGCACATATTTAAAATGTGAAATTTTCCCGTTTTTGATGATATGGTGCTCCCTAGGAGGAATTCACAATGGCAAAAACTACATGCTTGCTCACAATATTTTATAAAAATTCAAAATGCAAAAATGGCTCTGAGGCCCGACATGGGAATATTCTAGTGAATATTTCGAGGGAAATTATACAAAAGGGAACTTTTACAATATGCAACTAACATGTAAAAAGGTAAAGTGAAATCGAAACCCCATCCCTGAAAAGCACATGTGTCACTAAGACATGGAATCGTGGTATTGGTCATCTCATATTGATCATTTAATTTTGTAATTTTACACTTCAACAAACAAGTAAAACTATGGTCAACCTCTCAGGGCTTGACATGGGACATGTGTCTTCATACCAAAGCAAGCCAGTATTAGGCACATGGGTCAACATTGCACTTTTACCTTCTTAAATTTGCAAGAAAAAATGCAAAAGGCATCCCAATCCCTAACTCCCACCAAAAGAAGACAAGTGGACGAGTTCTCATTTAAACTAGAAAAGGTGGATTGAATGGTGGAAGTTGAACACATTTATGGCTTCCGCTGTTAATGTTACTCACATGAACAAGTAAATATTTAAAATTTTGTTTAATGTTTGAAATCCACACTTTAGTTGGATATTTTAAGCATTATGAAGCCCTAATATTACAAATTTTCACTCGGGGAAGGTGAGAATTGATTGTAGAGATTGGTGTCTAAAAAAATCAAGATAGCTAAGTGTACCTGTGTAAGCCAAGTGCTGAGAAAACTCAAAATTATGGGTAAGTCCCCTTGAATATTAGATTTTTCTATGAATTTTAAGGGTTTCCTATGGTTTGTTTTCTTGTTCTTGTGCCTGGTTTTTCCATAATCTCTATACTATTGAAAAGAGATAATTATAACTACTTTGTCATAAAAAAAAATGATTATAATGGAGGATTGAACCCATATCACGTCACATGTAACAAGTGACTTGGATTAAGTTACGAACACTAACCTAGGAAACAAATATTTATCCGAATTCTTACAAAGACTACATGCCACTAACAGAAGTGATTACATGGCGGTAATTGATGTCCTTAATATTGCCTTAGCTATAAATTTCCCACCCTATGTACATTTCTTGGAACTAGTATGGATTTGTGCCAAAAATATCAACCCAAAAAAAGGGGGTTTTGGATGGAAGTGGTGAAAGGGTCCTCTCCTTAACACATGAAGAATTTTGATTTATATTTTGGCTACCCCAGGTTCAAAAGGTGATATAAATTGATAAACACAAGGCACTAAACCTCTTGAATGTTGAGAATGATTAATATACTAGATATTATGAATGCCCAATGGTTATTGAAGAACAACGGGTCCTCTTCCAAGATCCAAAGGAATATTTTTAGATGACTCTTTGTGGCATAATTTGAGGACATCATAACTTTACTAAGTAGGATTCTAGTCAAAAAATCAGCCTATGGTTTACAAGAATGGATGGGTAGTTACATATGGATCACTATTCTAGAAATCACTAAAAACATTATTTGGAAACCTTCATAGACACATATATTCATGAAAAACTCCTTGAAATGGCTATGAAAATCAGAGAAGGTATTAATCTCAACTATGAATTCTATATGATGTCATATTTAGTTTACAATATTGCATGCCACAAAAACTTCCCTGGTATCCCAAGGATTAATAACTTCAATACTCATAGGGTATATGATGTTTAACCTCATTTAAATATGGAAGATTGGAGTTGATAATATTTAGAATAGCATCCGTTCCAACATTGATAGGTCTTTGATACATTGGAACCCTCCTGATCTCAACTGGCACAAGTTGAACTTTGATGGGGCTTCCAAGGGTAATCCTAGGATTGCTGCAGGGGGAGGAGTGATTCGAGATCATAGAGGTAGTCTGATTACTGCCTATGTTGGTAAAATGGGGATACAAACTAACCATTATGTTGAAGCCTTGGCTACTCTATGGGGGCTTAGAATTGCTCAGACACATAACATTTAGAATATTATTCTAGAAGGAGACTCACTAAATATCATTAATCATCTAAATCAGTCTTCGCCTCCAAGCTGGAATATCAAGGATTTCATCATGGAATCTATAAGCATTTTCAAACCTTCAAAAATATCTAAATCAAGCACACATACCAAGAAGGAGATAAGGTTGCTGATTAATTGGCCAATTATGGCATAAATAATAATCAAATTATTTGGGATAATGTTAATCACATCCTGAAAAGGTAAAAATCCGCATTCAAGCGGAAATTTATGGGCACTCAAGTATGGAGTAAGGATAATGATTATTTGGAGTGGGCTCTAGAGGAGATAAAAGATCACCCATGTGGGAAATATCAAATAAGCTACAACCACATTAAATTTCATTACTCCCAACATGTGTGTGGGACTTTTAATATCAGGATAGGAAGAAAAACAACTACATTTCATACAACTGTTTAAACAAGGGTTTCGAGGAAAAGAGTTGCAAGCATTTCAGAGAGGGAAAAAAAGGAGGAGCCCCATGCCAGGTTGAACCAAGAAGTGATCCAAAATGGAAGAGCAATAAGGAGTTGTGGAACCTCCTCAAGAATGGTGGAATCACAAACTTCATTGAATGAATTCAGGGGCACGAGTAGAGCATTTCAATCCAATTTGCTATGGATTGGAAGGATCGAAAAGTGGAGTATGGGAGACATAAAATCCCTGTTAATGAAGAAATAATTGCCAAAGCTATAGGCCTGGAGATGGAAGGCTTCTGTTTCTTTAGCAAGAAGATAGACAAAAAGGCCGAGGAGAAGAAGTTCCATGTTGATAATGAGGAGCTGGTTTTTGTTACTGTGGGTTTGAGGGTAAGTTCTATCCCATCACCCTTTGATGAAATCACCTGTATGATGGTCCAGTACATATCTTTGGAAGGGAGATATGTTACAATTCCTATTAAACACCTAGTGTTCCTTAACCATTTCCATAGGAAAATCACTGTCTGCTTCCCGCATTATCTTTTGAACTCCCTCAAATGCTCCATCTTGGAGTTTCAGAAGCATACCCGTGTTACCCCCGCATCAAGGTCTTATATTCTTGTTGCACAAGCTTTGTGTTACTAAATACCCCAGTCTCCCATCCTCCCCTTAGCATTGTTCCACTCTTTCCTAGCACCACTACCCCCACCCCCATCCCTTCCACCACGTCCAAGCCTAAAACTAGGAACCATAAGATGCCCAAATTAGACACCACTAATTTGGGTAGAGTTGTTCGCAGAAATAAGGAATTGGAAGTTGTTCAAAACCTATTGCACATCAGTATTGCAGGCCATGAAGAGGCCTTAAAAAATGAAGGAAACAGTACTTCCCAAAGGCTGAAAGCCTTGGAGAATGAAATGATGAAATTGAAAGAAGAAGTGAAGCATTTGGCCAAGAAAAAAGGAAAAAGGAAGATGGAAGATGATACTGATCTTGGCAATAAGCAAGTTGAGGACATCTATAAAAAGCTTAACTCCTTGGACAATCATCTAGGGAGAGCAAAGGATCACCATGATCACAACATGGTAATTTTTAATGCAATCAGTGATTTCCTTGAACAACATGTTCATAGCATTTATGTGCTTAGTGGGATCCCAGACACTATGGGGAACGGACAAGGAGAGTAGTGAAACCATAAAAAGCTAGATGCCAAGGACCCCACACACATGACAATGGTGGATCTCTTTACCTCGCTACAAACTATTAAATCTAGAATTACCAGAGCTACCAAGAAGTAAAGGAGGTCTTTGTTGTAGATGCTGATCTTCATCATTCTTTTTGCTATCTTTTTGCTATTTTTTGGCTACATTGTTGCAGCGCATGCTCTGTTTTGCTTTTTTGTAGTAACTTTTTGGTTACGGTTGGATTTAACGCCTATTCTGGATGTTGATCCATTTTTGTGGAACCTATTAATTTTTTATCTTGCTTTTAGGCCCTCTATGTAAATAGGGTATAGTCCCTTCAAAACTATTTACCATTAATTAAAAAAACCTCAATTAAATATGGATAATTAGAATGGTAACTTCATAAAAATAAATGATACTTTTTTTACACCAATCATATGCTTCTTCATGTTAGAATGGGAACAATACAAGATATTTAGAGAAGCCAAAAAAAATGATAAAGGAATATGGATGTTACTTCATCCATTTCAGATTCGTCACTTACATAAGGGTAAGTGGTTTTGAAGGTTGGCTATTCATGGTTCCCATGTACTTAGATCATAAGTGGGCACTCCTGGAGATCTCAATGAAATATAACAAAAGTGCATAAGTTAATAGAAGGAAATTAGAAGACAAACATAAAGTTTCGTATTAAAATAGGAAGATACACTTTCCTAATTATTACAAAATATAAGCTCTTGGAGGAATATATGAGAAAAATATAAATGGACAAGTTTCAACATAGACCAATATATAATATTAGATGGGATACGATTTCAATCCTCGAGATAACATATGAACATGAGGCCCACCATGGAGATTATTTTATGGAATGTAATGATGAGGAAAAGGTCAGGTTAAAATATTATTCTAGAATGAACCTTAGGCAAATCATTTACTACAAGATTGCATTTGTGGCACTAGGTTTAGATGATGACTAACAAATTGTAAGTTAGTATTATTAAGAGATGAAGCTAGCATCACATTGAATTACACCATTAAACTAGAGTGAGAAATATTTAACTATTCTACATACTAGGACAACACATGTAATGAGAGGAGCTTTGAAAAGGTTAGAAGTTAAATGGTTGGATATATCTTTACAAAATACTAAGTTATTAAAAGAATACAGAGATAAAATAATCCTAGAAGAATATCTCCCTCATTTGAAGGAGTGAGATGATCAAATAGTCGCACTGGAAGGGAAATCCCCTCAACTTCCATCTATGAGGCCAACCACTGGGATCATATAGGAGTGGACTGTATCCACAAGTAGAACATGAACTCCCATGTCCATTTTGACATAGAAAGATGAATAAATGATAATGAAAACCATGAAGAATGCACCCATTACTCAATAAGTGCTATTACAAGTCAAAGGGGGAAGTACATCAAATCCCAAAGCTCGAGTAATAACTTATCCTGGGTCATCAAGTACAAGAAAAATAATTAGGAGAACCATACCAAATATTGACCTCGCATCTCAAGGTATAGAGTGTTGAGGAGAAAGGAATGACTAACTACACCAAAGGTAATCTAATGAATACCAAAAGGTAGGTGAAATAAATTATGTTTGTCACTACACCCTAAGAAGGAATGACTACACAAATTGAGGTAATAAATGTGGATGAAAGATAAGAGACCCATGCACCAAGATTCAATGATCTATTACTTGGATTGGAAGCAATAAAATAAGAAAATATTTCTTTAATGGAAACCCAAATGGTAGAAACTCCAAAACTCTAGGATGGTGAGACAAGTATAGCAATTCAAGAAAAGTATGATGGAATTACAATGCCAACATTTAAGGAATAACTAGTTAATCAAGGGATTGTAGGTGAATCATAAGGAGAGATGATGGTTATCACATCAAAGAAGCTTGAGGAAAAAATAAGTATCACAGTAATGGAGAAACCATATAATATTGTAAGACCTATAAAGGAAGAATTGAAAGAGGTCACTGAGATAGTTACAATTTCAAAAGTTTTTGAGGATAAGAAAGTGACACTATCTAGTGACAAAGCCCTAGAAACAACCAAGAGGATAGTGGTAACCAAGGAGCTAGAGGTTTAAAAACATAAACTAGAGCATGAAGGAACAAGTTCTTGTCATGTTGAACAAAAGGAACTCGCAATAACAACTGAAGTCCCACATATGTAAATAACATTTTCACAAATACCTCAATCTTCTTTAGAAGAAATGGTTATGTACTCAAGTGCACCACAACTTCCATCATAAACACTAAGAGGGGGAAATTTCCCCATAATAAGATGGTTGTGGAAACTCCTCCAATGTAAGGAGAAGGAAGTGGCTCAAATAGAGAAAATTAACATTGAAAATATTGTGTTTTCAAAACTCACAAGGGCTCCTAAAATGAATAAGATATTTTCAACCCATGTTAATAAACAAGGACATAGAACATTGGAAATTTCTACCCCACAAGGATACAAATTGAAGACTGAGGTTGAAATAAGTGACTACTGGTCACACATATTCAATTAGGAAAGCCAGATACAGAAAAAATTAAGAAAGAGGATATAATAGCTCTTAGATGCCTTATCAATAAGAATGAAAAATATAAGGAAACTAAGAAGCAATTGAGGGAAAAAGATGAAGTATAGTCAACATATGTGTAAAAGTGGATACAACCCTCTGTATAAGGATAATATATATGTGCTACAATAACACCACAAGGCTTAAGTGCAGCTGACATATCAAAATAAAAATTGATCTTATATCCAAATAGAAAGAAGAATTTTCCAAGAAAGGGAACAAGATCATAGAGAATAAGGTGAAATTCTATAACCAATTTTCGAACATTTGAGTGATGCAAGAGATCATAATGAAAAATGTGAGGATGAATTCCACTATTGGGAAGGAATTCTTCCCAAACTTGAAGCAATAACTCAACTAGATGATCAATTGGTGGAAAAATAAGGGATTGTTCCCCCTGAAGAAAATAGAAGACAACATACATATGAAGGATCCATCAAACTAAGGGTTAAATATATAAATCAGATCACTAAAAACCTCATCCCGAACACAACAAAATAGTGGAGTGCATTGATGATCTTTACAAAAGACTTGGGGACACCATATTAATACAAGGAAAGATCATTTATGGATATTTGGGTTCTGATAACTTGATACAATCCTTTCACCAATACATTAATGGGGAACCAGATGTTGTCTCTTCAAGTTTTAGTTATGAAACCATCCATAAATTTTTTTGCTTGGAGAAAAACTTGGAAAACTTTGAAAAGGGTGAAAAAGAACAAAGGTGTAATGCATAAGTTTGATAAATTTTTCAAGGAGAAGGTATTGATATTCATGTTTCATGTTGGACTTTATAAAGAGTACATTTTAAAAATGTTCCAAAGATATGATGTATATAGAGAAAGGAAAACTGAAGTAGAAGAAGATGATGTCACTAATATTGAAGTTGATGTCAATGGGATTGATCAAATATAGGTTTGTTCCCTAAACTTTCTCTTCTTCCTTGGGTTTCCTAGTATTATTTTTAGTTTCAAAATTTTGTATTTTCCAAAGCCAAAAATGTTAATTCAAAAATATTGCATAGTAAACTAGTTAAAATCAAAGTCATACATGAAGCATTTTGAAATTTTATATATTACTTGCATTTGAAAAAAAGACAAAATGGGGATTCTATATGGGCCCCAACCCTTGAAATTGACTTATCTTCTAGTCCACTTAAACAAAAAGGAGGTTCTTGTAGAAGAAATACATTATCAATTTATGGTTATAAATTCCTCCACAAAGGTGGGAATCTAATTTAGCAACTTCTTCTTCTTAAAATCAAACTCTTCGTTGTCATGATCCCTATTAACATATAGGATATCCTCAAGGTCACATGACATACCCATCTTCATGATTTCTTTAATGTATGATTTAGGGCCTTTCAAGATCTTTATCAAATCCAATTTTCTCCTATATGTTGGTCGTCAAAAGGACTTCAAAGAGAACAATAGTCAGGGGACAAAAAGTCCCTCCTCTTTAATGGGAGAGGTTCCCTTATTTAAAGACCAAGCTTATTTACATATGTATAGTGCATAGTTTTAATGTGGAACTTGGATATCATGAAAGTGTTTTAAAATAGAATGGATCATCAATACAAAATTACAGAGGAATGAAGTAGTGGAAATGAGCAGAAAGGCATTCTCAAGAATTATAGATAAAAAAATAATTCCTTATGCATGCTAGAATAAAATTATTTGGAACAAAACCATTTGCATTTGAATCAATAAGATGTTATTGCAAAGACACAAAGTTCCAGAAATAACATCCACAAGAATACAAAGCTTCTTGAAATAATACAGAAAAATGATTCAAAAGTATTCAGTGGATAGTAATGAAAGAACAAGATTAGATAGACATGGAAAGAAAGCTCTTTTGTATTGATTGCTTTGTTACTCCTTACACTTTCAAAAATAAACCAAATTCCAGCCCCGAAAATGGCGTAGAGAGCCTATTATATAACTTTACAAATTAGTTACCATTGGTAACTAATTATTTTAACTAAAATGTTTAGTTAAGGGGATGTTTGACATAAAACCCTCAACTGATTACAATAAGCCCGAATTGAGAAAAAAAGAAGGAAAGGAGAAGCTAGGAGGGAACACAAATGCTTATGATTGGGGAGGGCCCACCAACTTGAGGATATGTTATCTAAACTTTTTTAATGCTTCTGTTATGTCTCTACCTCATGGGACCGATGTGTTGGTAGTAGCTTGAGTCTAAGATCCCAGACATTTCTCCATCTCCTTATCAAACTCGGTGTGCGTATGATATTATTTATTAGCTTCCTCAATGGTAGATTGGAGAGAGCAAATTTCCTTTATCTTCTCTTTGGTCATCGAGTCCTCCTTGAACAGGTTTTCCTTAACAAATGCCCTGAATTGAGTTTTAATTTCCTGAAGGGAAAAAGGAACACCTAAAGTTTCATCGTGAAGGTGACAGTGGATATCCTTGAAAGCGGATACAACACATGCTTTGAAGGCTTCTCCCTTCTACCAATTGTTCCTCAATTCTCCTAGAGCCTCCTCCAACACTTTTATTTTCCATTCCACACTGAAAACCCATGACCTTGACAAATTATCTTTGGCATCATCAAAAAATTTACTTGCCATCAATATATTTTCATCAGTCTATCCCATCAGGCGCAGGTCTACTATGCAGCTGCTCCAAATTTTAAGTTCTTTATCCATATTTCCAATTGTGGAGGAGAGATTTTGTTGCAGATTAGTTACCTTCTCATTGAGTTTGAAGGCTTCTCCAATGAAATTCAAACCTACAATGACCATATCATCTACCATGGCTTCCATAGCTCTCCCATAGATGGAATACCTATGTATGTCTTTAATGCTCTGGACTTCATCTTGACTAAGAATCATAGGTGGTGGAAGAGCAGCCAGTGGGGTAGGATCTAGAACCTTGTCCTTAGACAACAATGACTTGATGAAACCAGAAAGCACTTGAGCTTGCTCCTCCAGCTACTCTATAGTCTGCTTGCCTTTTTCTACTCTCCCAATAACCCTGGTTACTGTTTCCTAGAGATTATGTATTTCACTTTTAGGAGTAGATTCTCCCATTGAGATCCTAGAAAGTTCTAGATCAGAGGCCAGTAAATCTTGTTCTACCTTATCAACTTTAGGCTTTGCTACCTCAAGAAACTGCTGGCCCTGGTCATCTGTCACTATCCTTGAAGTTTTTTAGCCCTCTTTACAAGAGTAGAAGGAGTAGTGCCCAACAAGGCCACCACAACATCAAAATTACACCCTGTTAATCAAGAAGATGACTTCCTCTTCCTACTATCAACAAAAGGTTACACCCATGCAAAAGTGGAGGAAGAGGAAGAAGGAGGAACAAAAGAACCAAGAGTAAGAGAACTCATGGCACGTAAATTATTTGCCATTGTTGCCTCCAGTAGAGATGTGAGTGGAGTAGATGAGGCTTCTTAGACAAAGGAATCCATGGTACTTGGAGGCTCAATGCTATGAATTTCCTGCTCCTTATCCATTGTGGCTTCTGAAACTCCTACAGGAACTAGCACTTCACTATCCTCACTTTCACTGAGAACAATGATGTTCTCTAGCCCAGAAGGTAATTCTGAATGTTTTAGCAAGGGATCTTCCTCAATAGGCTCCTTTTTACTTCCTTCACCTTCTTCTGATATACCTGAGTGGATGAGGAAGGGGTGGAGGATGTAGGTTCTTTACTTGATGAAGGAGGAGGAGTTCATGTAGGTACCTCGAGCTAGGTGTATGTGACTCCTTCCTCGGTGTTGAAGTGTCTTTGGAGGAAGACTCTCCTGAATTCTTCCTCAGCTCTCAAACCCTTCTGTCAAACTAGACCTTGGTTCTTACCAAGACAGGGGCTAGGATCTCAGCTAAATCATCTTTCTCCCTTTTGAACCAGTCTAGATCCTCCAAGGGAGTATGCTTGATCACAATATCATATTCATAGGACAATAGGTCTACATTGTCATCTTGAAGCCCTTCAGGAAGCTGATATAGGTTGAGCTCTTATATTTGTTGAAGGGAGAATCTACCATAATGTCTTCGTCTTACCTCAAAATCATCTGTGCAATCAACCTAGTAGTCCTCGGTATCTGATCTATGGTGATAGTTGATTCTGAGATTCAACTTAATGAATTTCTTTAAATCAAAATATGTTCTAGGCCTGAAGAAGTGGATAGTGATGGGAGCAAGGGATCTTTCTATGTTCTAGGCATCCAAAGTTGTTTTGCATGTATAGTTACCCAAAGATATGGGGAAATGTAGCCCAGTGATTTTCTTGTCCCTGCAGGTCCTATGCAACTTATCCAATTGTCTACATACCTCAATCAAAGCCATCTTATCATTACAAAATATAGGGAGCTTGAGAGGAGTGCTCTCGTAACCGGCTAACCTGATATACGAAAACCTTCTAAATTGAATGAAGAAAGCTCCATACTTTGTTATCAGGTTCATGGCTTCATCAGAAAATCTTCTAGCAGTATCACTCTCTAGAAGCCTCACAATGTACATGGTGAAAGCATCATTCACCCTCCTGAAGTTGTGATTGTTGGTGTCAAGGGTGAACTGAGGGTAGTAAGCATAGATGGGATCACCCTTCTGACCCTCAATGTATGTGAAACCAAACCATTATCGGGATGCTGTTAGGGTATACATAAGGTAAGAATTCATGTAGAACTTCTTGGTTTGTTGCACTTGGGACAACTGCTCTGTCAAATTCATGCAGATAATCTCTACCCAATTGATGTTCTAGGTACCTTCACAGACTATGTTGATGAGCGGGCACATCCAAAAGTGAAACTCACTGGTAGAGGGTAATCCCATGATACGAGCTAATAAGATGATGAAGTCAGATACCTCTTCATTGAAATTAGCCCTAAACAAAGCTTTGAAGAGTTGAGATTCCCCTTTTTTAGGGTTCTTCAAACATGACTTTGTTATCCTTGCTTTGTATTTCTCACTGTGCTGCTGCTCAAGAGAGCTTGTGCTTGAGTTTGAGAGATTACCATGAAGTTGTCCATTTCAGGGATCTATAGGGCAGTGGCAATGACAAGAGTAGCATCTAGTTTAGCGATTAACTCCTTGTGCACATTGGTCAATTCACTCATGTCGGGGTTGAAGTGAGATCCACAGGTGAGCATAGTATCAACACATTGTATGGAGATTAGGAAACCTACAGCAAATGTAAGGCCATTGTCATTAATCATAGAGGGATTTAGGTCAGTCAACCTAGTCCAAAAATCACTAAAATCTAGGTGATGAACCTCATTGTCCCTGATATCAGGAATGGAAGACTCAAGTGGAGAAACCTACTCTTGGCCTTGAAACTTGATCTTCATATTGATAGTGTTTAGAAAAATAACCTTACAACTTGAATCTGCAATAAAAATGCAAGGGAAATGGGAACGCGAGTAGATAGTTTTAATTACAAGGGTATGAGCGAATGACAAGAAGAAAGTAGTGTGCAAAATGTGTAGAGGGGAGTCCCACTATAGCCATTATAGGAGAGATAAGGTTATAAATGTGCATTAATTTCATATGCACCGACTCAAAAGGAAAGCATCGGAAAAGAGCGGAAAAAAATTATCCCAGATGGCCTTTGGTACATTTGGGACATGAGAGACACAAAAGTGTGATTCGGTCGATGCAGGTTATGTGGGGACAAAATACACAAACACTTTTGGGACAAGTAATACTAAATTACACGAAGGGCCCGATGCAGCTGATGCGAGTGATCGGGGAACAAGGAGCCCTAGAGAACTTAGAACATTTAGAACAAAAAGTCCTGATAGGCCCGAAAGTTAATAAATTTCAGAGAAAGCGGCCAATCGGGGAACAAAGAGCCCAGAAGGACTTGGGACACATGGGAAAAAATGTCTGACAAACCCGTAAATCACTCAAATGACTCAAAAAACGTGAAATTTTTCTAACTCAACTTTACTCTTTACTAGAACATCATAGAAAGGTGTTAACTCAAAAAAATTTCAATTTTTGACTTTCGAAAGAGGGGAAGTTTTGAGAGGACAACACTATACAAGGACACCCATTCAATAATATTAGACATACCTTTTAGGTAATATTTATTACACTGTTGGGTAGTAATTTTTTATGTTGAAGATGGCCCAAGAACATCAACTAGTGTTGTAGAGGGGTAAAATTATGTACATCGGTTCATCTACAAAAATTGACTAGCTTGCTCATGCTAGATTGAGTATACCCCATCTCGTGTCTCTTTAATAAGAGTATGAACACATTATGGGCCCTCTCGAAGGAGAATTCACTAGTGCTCTCTCAAGACGTGTAAGTATTTTCTCTATTACTATTATTCTGCGGGAGATTGAAGATATGTCTTCTATAGGATTATCGTTAGGCACCACATATGCATCAACTAGAATTTTTTTCTATCCCAATTCCTCAATTAAAAATAACAGAGATATTTTTATGATATTATTTCTAATGGCAGGCCTATAGTGAAGAAAAAAATTCTTCAATAATTCAGGAGCTTTGTGATCCTCTACACGTAACAGATGATGATACATAATCTGTAAAACAAAGAAGAAGTGTTTCATATTTACAAGCCTTTGTATCAATAATACCTAAACGCATAGGATGTTAATGGTCCTTAGGTTTCCACCTGATCTTTAATCATTAATAACATCCTCATAAAATCTTCATCTAGGCCCGAAAGGATTAAAATTGTGTGCAATGATTATGAGGAGAGCTCCTTTAGATTGATTACTAATTCGACATCCTCCATTTCTTGAGAATAATTAACACAAACTTTTTTTCACTTAGAATGTTCAAAGGAAGGTGTAATCTTATGAAACATCAATAATAATTTATAGAGGGATGGATTTTTAGAGTAATTGTGTGAAGTATCATATCAAGATTGAATGTAAAATTAATTTTGGATACTTGCATGGGTTTGGATAAAGAGGAAACAAATTGATATCTTTCAAAAGATGGTTTTTGGATTGATTCAAAAATTCACACAAAGGAGGCATCAAGTTCAAGAAAATATAAATGATTATTTGTTTCCTAAAAACATATCCTCCAAAAAGGGTAGATGTCAAATAAGTTAAGATAATGGCATGAGTTGAAGCATTAAATTCAAAATGTATGTCAATAATTTACTCATTTCATAAGGTATAACTTTCAAAAAAGGGAGAAATCAGATTAATGCAAGGAGTGACATCAGAAGGCCGAAAAAGGTGATGGGATACTTAGGTAATTCGAAAAAGATAGAAACAATGGAATCACACCTTGAAGTATCAATCAATGGTTTTACCCATGTGGCAATAGAGGAATGGAACCGATCCCAAAGTATTAACAAAAAAATAGATATCTTTAGTTGAGAAAATCATATTCCTGATTTAATTAAAATTCCTCCATTATAAGTGTTGTCATGCAAATGTGCAACAAGGAAATTGTAAGTTTCCAAGCATGATAACTATACCCCTGTGCCGAAATTTTCATGTTTTATCATTCCCAGGAACACCAATTAAAAATTTTCAGTCTGGTCACCCCCTACTCGATGTAAATTTTATCTGCTAGGTGATTTAGTAAATTCTATTCATTCCCCTAGGTGATTTTAGGAAGTTCTGAAAAGATGGTATCTACTTGCAGTATTGGGAAGGGCTATCACTGGCCTTCCCAGGACTGGATCAACCCCTTGGAGTGGAACAAAAGGGTAAAATTAAACATGGAGGTGAATTGAATATCTTAAAACATCATGGATATTATTTTCAAAGGTTTTGGGAAGTTTTGATAAACTTGGAGTAGTTTGAGAAAATGTTAGGGTTCACAAGCCTAGGTAGTACACAGGCCTAAAAATGATGATGGGCTTTAGAAGATGATTACATGAGCTCTAGATGGAGTTATAAGAAGAAAAATACCATAGGAAATATAATTCAAATACCTACATTATGGTGAATCATATTTTTCACAAGACCTTGGTGCATAGGATTGGAAGGCGGGTTTTATTAGGTACAGTAAAGTCTCAAATCACAAATACTCTTTTCCAAGGATCCAATGGATGAATCGAGACATGATAGCATAACCATTGGATTGAAAATTCCATTTCTAGTCCAGATCATATAAAATTTCACCAAGAAATTCCACCGGGAGCTCAAGTTATCTTCTTTCTAAGTTGCCCTCTCAAAGGCAGTTCAGGACTTGGTCATTTTTGGGAGGACATCTGTTAGCACCAGGAGCTTGGCAGAATTTCATGTCCCCAATGTCTCTAAGGTTAGGTACACCAACCCTTAAAAAAATTTTCTAGCCCCCATGTGATCTCTTGGACCCTCATATGACCTCCTAACATGACAATTTAGCCCCCTGGTGCATTTTTGGAGCATCCATCCCCTATTGTCGGATCGGGTGCCACGTGTTAGCTCCAGGACCACCATGGAAACTGATGTCCCTTATGTCCCTAAGGTGGGGGACATAAAACATGGAAAAATTCTCCCAGCCCCTATGGGGAGTTATTTGGACACCCACGTGACCTAGTATCAACTCCCAGGTGCATTTTTGGAGACTCCATTCCTTTCCGTATGATTTGGTACCACGTGTCGGCTCCAGACCACCATGGAAATTGATTTCCCTTATGTACCTGAGGTGGGGGAAATCAGACATGTAAAATTCACCCATCCCCTATGGTGAGTCATTTGGACACCCATGTGACCAACTTTAAACTCCCAGTGCTTTAAAGCAACTTTTCTCACCTTCATTCCTTGTTGTTGGATCACCGCCACATGTCGTCCTCTTGACCACCATGGAATTTGATGTCACTCATGTCCCTAATGTCAGGAAAATCAAAAATGAAAAATTTCACCCAAAATTCTCCCTTCATGGGTTAAAAATTCAAAAATTCTAACTGACGCTCAGTGTTTCTCAGTGCTTTCAACTGCTTCCACTCTAGTGCACAGACAAACTTCATCCTTCCTCTGTAACTCTCCTCCATCACTCCACCATTGCAAAAATAAAACAAGACCTTCCATATATATAATTGAATTCATTCCACAAAAGCACACAGGTCCCAAAAGGAGAATTGGAGCAAACACAGAAGGAGAAGCGCAAAGAAAACTTCATGGCCATAAAACGAATAGTCAAAGAATTCTCCCAAATGGATGCGTGAAACAACAAGTTATATTTTTATATTCATTCCTCTACCAAATTCCATAAAGAATACACCTTCAAACTCTCCTCTCATGTACCAGAGCATCCACAATGAAGAAATCCCACTTCCAACTCAATAAAGAAAAAAAAGGGATTTCTCGTCAAACCAGGTTGCCAGATTGAAGTATGATCACACGTGAAGCAAGTAGAAGAAAAACCCCACATCAAAAGTTTAATTTAATTTGCAAATGGAGGAGAAAACAAAACCTACAATTTTGAGGTCCATTAATGGTTGTCGTACCCAGAAGCCCTACCAGGTCTTAAAATTAAAACTTTAAAATCTCCTAGACTATTAAGCAGGTGTGCCCAAAATTTCAGAGGGATGATATTGGATAAAATACCATATCAAATTATGTTTTTGCACATCAATTCAACCTCCACAATCCCACTTTCTAAAAATAGTAGGTCTTCTGCGTAGAGGACTGCTATTTTTTGAAAGTAAGTGACAGAAGAGCTTGCAAAGGAGATGGAGACATAGGATGTGCACTACAACCGATAACTCACTAGAACGGGAATTTTTGGCACTTAATAAAAATAGAAAGTCACCCACGATCACATTCTAAAAATATAAATTTGATCCAGAACAAATGAGGAACGCATGGGAAAAGAGGAATCAAGGTCACAACACTCAGTAGAAGTTTCAAGGACTTGATTTTTCACACTTAATAAAAATAGTAAGATGATTTTTCTAAGGGAAACATGAAGCCAAATTGGATAGGTCAGAGGTTGACACAACCCTTCTCCTATAAGTATGATGTGGAAGAAAACGATGTCTTGTACATGGGTCTGAATGACCTTAAGACTCATATGGCCTTGAAGGACTGAAGGAGGATCAAAGACCAAATATTGACAAGTGGCTTGTTCTTTCTTTGTATGACACCCAATGTCCAGTGCAAAGTCTTGAGCTAGTCCTATCCTGCTCTTTCCACTACGAGCCTGAGACACGAACCATCCAATCTAACAATGGTACCACAATTACAATCATTAGTGGGAAAGTTCACTCAACTTAGAGAGTGGTTCGTGAGAAACTTTGAAAGATATTTACAAGTGTGTAAGGAATTTGAAGATTCAAAGTTTCACTACATTTAGAGCTTTCCATCAATGGGGATCAATGAACTTCATCGGGAAGGACATCTCCTCTTCTCCCCCAACTTTCTCTCACTTTCGAATATTCTAATTTTGTGTTGGGGTTGCAATTTTTCACATGTCGTAATGTTCCTAATGTCATAAGTCACCTTTATGCTATAAAAATTTACTTTAAATTTTCCTAGGAAGTTGAAATTTTTTTAAGTTGTGCGAGGACATATGAAAAGGAATTGGGAGGTAAATGAAGAGTCATATTCTACTCTATAAATTGTAACGCCATTCCCATTTCAAAGGGTTAGTGATTGATCTTGTAAACTCAAGAGTATATTGTACTTTGAGAGAACGAAGGTGATAGCCATTTTCTTCCATTCCCCCCCCCTCTCAATTTCCTCCATTTCTCCACTATGTAAAACTTTTGTTTAAGCATCAATACAAGAAGAAGGATTTTCTATCTTTCTTTGACTAAGGGATTTCATGATAATTTGGGTTTAGTAAATTCTATTTAGTCTTGTTACCATTTACAGGGTTGTTTCCTCTAAATTTAGTGCATGTGTTAAAGTTTCTAACTAATGTGTGTAGGAATCTGATTTTCTACATGCAAAATTAGTTTCCCTATCTCATTTCTCACTCCCTTTCCCACTTTCAGAAAAATTCTTCCCTAACAAGATATTGCTAGCTTTTTCGCAAGGTCAGTGGAGTTCCCCTGTTGGATCCCTAGTCAAAAGGTAGCTACACCAGTTAAGTAGAGGGACTTAGATTCCTAGAGTGTTGGAAATATAACCACCAGTTTTTCCACTCAAAACATTTTCTCACCAACAATTTTTGGTGCCCACCGCAGGAAAAATTTAGCAGCATCTACACTCAATATATGACCGTGAGGTCTAAAAAAAAATTCGAATGAAAATCATTTTTGAAGGTGACTCCGTCAAGGAACGAACCCTGTCACATTCATTTCCCACATCATGAAGAAATTCCCATATTGGAGTGAAGTACCAATGAGTGACAGTGAAGAAGAAGAAGAAGATGTCTTCCCGAGAAAAGAAGATCGTTGATCAACCATGGTTCCAGACTAGTGTTGACAAAGGAAAGAAGAAAGAACCTATCATCGATGAAGAAGAATGGATTCAAAGGAGACATAAGATAAGGTGTGAAGCTCAATAATATGCCAAATTCTTGCAAGAGATGAATGAGAAACTTGAAGCAGCCCATAGTGAGGAAGAAGAAGAGGAGAATTGTCCTATAGAGGAAGATCCTAAAGATCATTCATACCATAGGGTTTTCATACCTGAAATGTTCTTGAATTCCGCTAAATAAAATCCTATCCTTGAGCCTTCTAATGAAGATAAAATCAGCATTCAAGATGATGATGAAAGATAAGATAATGTAAGATCCACTGAATAATATTTTTACAATCTTGCACAACTCACTACAAAATTGAGTACATTTTCATTCTTCCACCATTATCTAGAAGAACTTATGGCACATGGTGATGAGGAAATGAACATGTTGAAAAGATAATATGTGGAAATACTTGAGAGCATAATAAAAGGAAATTATGACCATGAAGTATTCATTGAAATTCGAGGTATGCTTTAGCTCTACAGAGAAGATGTGAACATTTTGAAACTTCGCATCAAATGGAGGAAGAAGATGAGATGCACCCTATGGAAGTAGAATCGGGTTTTTTCCCATACTATGAGGTTTTCATTCCCAAAATAATCTCAGATGCTTCTGAAGAATATCTTTTTATGGAACCTCCTAATGAAAGCCAAAGCAACGTCATAGAGAAATAAGTAGAAGAGATAAAGATAGAATCACCATTCAACAATTCCATTTGGATCAAGTCACAAGCACATGGGGGAAATAATATATTCAGTAAAGGAAGATCCTTGCTGCATAATGGATGATTGAATGCTCTCTTAAGACTCCACCGATGATGAAGAATATGGTTAATTCACAAAGAAGCATGAATGATCTATTTTCAAGTTTTTATCTTTTAATTGATGATGAAATGGAGAGATGTGAAGAAGTGCAAGAAACTCAGCCAACATCATGGCCCAAAAATTATGAATTCAAGATGGTCATAGATAATCTTCCTTCCTATTTTAATTCCTCAAGTGACATAAAAATGTTGCATGAAGAAATGAAGGAAGTCAAAGAATCAAAATCTCTCCCCGATGCAATCATGGATGATCAAATGGAAGAATACCGTCCTATTTTAAAATCTAAGGAGAATGAGAAATTTAAACACAACCTCTACTCACTTGAGGAGAAGAATCATCATGGTGAAAACATAGCCTTTCATCTTTCACCTGAGCAAGAGGATTTAATAATGGATGATCAAGATGTAGCTGAAAATTCTTCTCATACTACTACCCCAACATGGTTCTCTACTCCTTACCAAGGAGAAGATGATATGGATTTCAAGCTTGAAGGAGCACCATTCCCTCGAAGCTTGGACATCTTCTCCTTTTCAGTAGGTGTCATGAATCAAGTATGCCCGTGTATGCAAGAAAGTGAATCTTTGGCAACACAAATCATGAAAGAGGTGAATGAGAATGTTTTAGATGAATCATGGGCCCATATGGATCATATTTTTAACCATCTCCTAGAGGCACAACAAGAAGATTCCTCCAATAAAGATAAAAAGATCCTATGAAAATTTCAAAATAACTATCTGTACAAGATATCTTAAAGGCCACAGAAGAAACTGAGGATCCTCAACTCAGTCTTGAACTCTTGACCCGGGCCATGGAGATACAAGAAAAGTATGAGTCAATTTTTGCTTCCTATTTTGGTGCACAAATTTTTGATGTTGAAATGGAGCAGTTGGATAAGCTTGATGGCTTCTCTAATACTTTGGTTGATGAGAATAAACATGAAAACATGCCTTTTTCTTCCACATTGTGTGAAGAAGTTCATGAGTGCAAAAGAATAAAAATTCGTGTATCTCCTTTGGACATATCCATTTTTGAAGACAACAACTCTTCCATGAAATAATATAATAGAGAAAACATTGACCTGATTTGCATTGAATAAAGTTGTTTAGAACATGGAAAAAATAATCTTTGGGGAAGCAATGAGATGCTCGATGGAGAATCAGCTATATGGATAAACATGGAAGGCAACTGGCATGATGAAACTGATTTTAGAGGGGATGAAGGTAGTGGAATTTCCAAGCAAGGAACTAAGCATCAAGAAGCTCACATGGACTCACTCCTACCAAGTACACAAATAATTGTGAAAGCACCTAGCTTTCATAAGCAACTGAGGAGAGGAGGTTACTTTCTGGAGCCAGTCAATGGCTTTGCAGATCAACATCACTCAGTGTTTCCCACTCAGGGGTAACTCTTGAGGAATTAAAAGTGCTTCAATGAAATCGGGTTGTCCCCTACCTTGTACCATAGGTGATTTCTAGGTGTGTTTCCCTTCTTGTTGTGTGTTTCTTTTTTCTCATTTTGTGTGTTTGTGTTTCCTTCTTCACTCTCTTTCTCTCTTGTTATAGGTTGTACATGACTCTGTAAGGCCCAATGGATAAGAAAGCGGTCGAAAAGCATATGGTCTAAGATTGAGATTTTGTATTCCCATGTCATGTCTTAACTGTAGTCATTCCATGTCATGTCCCCAAGCTAGAGCCAATTGTTGTCATCCAAATGTACAACAGGGAAATTGGAAGTTTCCAAGCACAACTATACCCCTGTGCTGAATTTTTCATGTTTTATCATTCCTACGAACCCCAAGTCAAATCCGTCAACATGGGTCAGCCCCTATTTGATGTAAATTTTATCACCTAGGTGATTTAGTAAATTCTATTCATTCCCCTTAGGTGATTTTAGGGAGTTCTAAAAAGATGTTATCTACTCGCAGTATTGGGTTCAGGGTTATTGATAGTCTTCCCAGGACTGGATCAACCCCTGGAGGGGAAAGGAAGGGTAATATTAAACATGAAGGTGAATTAAAGACCTCAAAAAACATCATGGAAATTATTTTGGAAGGTTTTGGGAAGTTTTGAGAAACTTGGAGCAGTTTGAGAAAAAATTAGGGTTCACAAGCCTAGGTAGTACATAGGCCTAAAACAACTGTTGCACTTTAGAAGATGATTTCGAGAGCTCTAGATGGAGTTAGAAGAAAAAAAATACCACCAAAAATAGGATTCAAATACCTACATGATGGTGAAATCATATTTTTCACAACACCTTGGAGCATAGGATTGGAAGGCAATTTTTATTAGGTACAAGTGGAGTCTCAAATCCAAAATCTATTGTTTGAGGGATCAGATGGATGAATCAATATATGAGACCCCACCAGTGGATTTAAAATTACATTTCCAGTTAGGATCATATAACGTTTCACCAATAAATTCCACCGGAAGCTCAATTTATCTTCTTTCTAAGTTGCCGTCTCAAAGGTAATTTAGGACTTAGTCATTTTTGGGGTCACACACGGATCCCTGGTAGGATTTCATGTCCCCGACGTCCCTAAGGTCAGGTAGAAAAACCCTTAAAAAATGTGCCTAGACCCCATGTGACCTCTTGAAGCCTCATATGACCTCTAGACTTGATAGTTCAGCCCCCAGGTGTGCATTTTTGGAGCATCTATTCCTTGCCATCGATCTAGTGCCACGTGTCGGCTCCAAGACCAGCATGCAAACCGATGCCCCCTATGTCCATGAGGTGGGGGACATCATATATGGGAAAATGTTCCTAGACCCTACGGGGAGTCATTTGGACAACCACGTGACCAACTTTTAGCTCCCAGTTATTTAAAGTGGCTTTTCTCACCTTCATTCCCTGTCGTCGGATCATCGCCACATGTCATCCTCTTGACCACCATGGAATTTGATGTCCCTCACATCCCTGAGGTCAGGGACATAAAACATGAAAAATTTCACCCAATATTCTCCCTTCATGCGTTCAAAATTATAAAATTGTAAATGTCCCTTAGTGCTTCTAGTTGCTTCCACTCTAGTGCATAGAAAAACTTCATCCTTCCTCTGCAACTCTCCTCCATCACTCCACCATTGCAAAAATAAAACCAGACCTGCCATAGAGATAATTAAATTCACTCAAAAAAATCACGTAGGTCTCAGAAGGAGAATTGGAGAAAACATAGAAGGAGAAGCACAAAACAAAGAAGGAGAAGCACAAAGAAAACTTCATAGCCATGAAACGAATAGTCGAAGAATTATCCCAAACGGATGCGTGAAACAAAAAGTTATATTTTTATATTCATTCCTCTACCCAAGGCCATCAAGAATACACCTTCAAACTCTCCTCTCGTGCACCAAAGCATCCGCAATGAAGAAATCCCACTTTCGGCTCAATGAAGAAAGAAGTGGGATTTCCGTCAAACCGGTTGCCAAATTGAAGTAAGATCACATGTGAAGCACCAAAAGTAAAAAAACATTAAAATATAATTTTAGGTGCAAATGTAGGAGAAACCTAGACTTGCAATTTGAGGTCCATTAATGGTTTTCGTACCTAGAATCACTATTAGGTTTGAAAATTAAAACTTTAAAATCTCCTGGACTATTGGGCAGGTGGGTACAAAATTTCAAGAGGGGTCATATTGGGAAAAAACGCATATCAAAAAAGTTATTTACATTTCAATCCAACCTCCAAAAGCCCACTTTCTAAAAATAGCAGGTCTTCTACATCGAGGATTGCTATTTTGGGAAAGTAAGTGACAGAAGAGCTTGTGAAGGAGACGAAGAAATTGGAGGTGCAATACAACCAAGAAATCACCAGAATGGGCATTTTTTTAGTACTTAATAAAAATATAAAGTGTTCCCACAAGAACCTTCTAAAAATAGAAATTTGATTTCGGAAGGAATAAGAAACGTAGGGAGAAACATGAATAAAGGTCACAACACTCAGTAGAAGTTCTAGGGATTTGATTTTTGACTCTTAATGTTATCCAAAATCCACCCCTCAAGGTAAATTTTTGTAACTTATGCAATACTACCCAAGCCTAGAAAAATCCAAGGAGTTGAAAAAATGTAAAAAAAGGAAAATATTCGGCTTGTGCTAGTGTTGTGTGGAAAAATTAGGTTTTTGGAGCCCAGGCTGCACAAGTACGCGCGTGGATAGTTGGGACTGCATGGCCAAAATGGCTGATTTACAAAGAAAGTGGATAAATTGGGTTTTTGGAGCCCAGGCCACACAAGTACGCGTGGGACAGTTAGGATGCACATGGCTGAAATCACCGCAGGTAGTTCAAATCAGTAAAGTCGGATATATTTGGTCCACATGGCCAACGATACATTAGGACATGTGGAACCCCCAGAGCTGAAATGGTCACATTCCTTTGTTGTGTGGTAAATTCAGGTCGAAGCAGTCTAGGTAGCACAAGTACACGTGGGACAGTTGGGACCTAAAAACCTAACTTGTCTGATTTTAAAAGGCGGGTCGAAGGGTTGCGGGTGAAGCGACGGTCAACAACCTCAATGGCCTGGTCAACGATGGGACACGAGTTCACTGAGGACCCAATTTTAACATAGACATGATACTTTTGGGTGGAGTGGAGGTTTTTTCTAAGACGGACGGGACACCAAGACCCAAAATACCTGATATAGCTGCATGCAAGGGGAGATAGTGCAAATCAAACCCCAAACTTCAAACAGCCATAAATTTGACCCCGAGCTCTGATTTATTAATTTGGATGAGGGTAGATATAAAAAAATAAAGAAACATCTTTAGCTCCAAATCAATTAAAAACTCGGTCGTCAGTCGAATGATAGAAATGTCCAGTAAACACAAAATAGTCACTGCACTCATAAGGCCATAACTTTTGCATTTCTCAGTGAAAACACACAAAATTAGTACCATTGGAATATTGATTCCAAGACTGATTCATAGAAATCAAGAAATCTAGAATTTGGCAAGGAATTGATCGTTATTTTTGTAGAAAACATGCCCAAGTTCAGGATAATGATTTTATTTGGTAGTTGGGATGCATTCAATAAATCATGGGCTGACATTTCTCACTGCTGCAAGTTATGGGATAGTATGGGGGTCCTTTTTCAAGGAACAAAAAATAATTTCACTTCATTTACTACATCTTGCAAGTGGTTGAAGGAAATATTTTGGGATTCTCATTTCCCCTCTCTCTCTCTTCTCAAAATCTATAAATAAGAGTGTTGGGCTCATTGTAAAGGGAGGTAGTTTTGAGTAACAAAAATATGTCAAAATTGTTTTGTAAACCCAATATTCTATAGGCCCTTTTAGTGGACTCCTTGCATTGTGATCTAGGCCCTTATCTTGTAATAGATTGAACTTTCCATACTTATGAAGTAATAGATGCAAGTTTGTGGATGTATCTTCCCCTGATGTGTTTGTTTACATTCCTAATGCCCTTTTAATCTAATTGGATATATATTTTTTCTACCATATGCTGTTGCAGGGATCCATTATCATTGTGTGTGCGTGAAATATTGTTGTGAATGAAGTTTCTAGATTGTGGAGAACTGTTATCACCCCTTCTAGTTTTCATTTTGCTTTTACTTTTCACACATTGGGAGACTACTCTCACACACTCCTTTTCTGGTGTATCACCACTTTAGTGTACGATTTTTTTCATGTAGTCTCTCTCCCTTGTTGCTTGGAAGGTTAGATTAGGATAAATATTTTTTCTTGCATTAGATTAGATTGTGGTAGGTAGTTTAGGAGCAAGAACCAACTTTCTTTGGAGGTCTATCTCAAGAAGCAAGTCCCACAACTTGGAGATAGTACCCATGTTATCCAATCACACCATGAGCTCAAGAACACACACTTGTGTAAACCATAGGGTGTTATGATTCGGTGATAACACTTACTAAAAATAGTAAGTTACTTTTTCTAAGGGAGACATGAAGCTGAAGTGGACAGGTTAGAAGCCGTCACAGCCCTTCCCCTGTAAATATGATGTGGAAGACAATGATTTCTTGTACATGGGCCTAAATGACCTTAAGAATCACATGGCCTTCAAGCACCAAAGAAGGATCTAAGACAAAATATTCACAAGTGGCTTGTTCATCACTGCAGGACACCCAATGTCTATGCAGAGTCTCAAGCTAGTCCTATCCTTCTCTTTCCACTACAAGCCCAAGACATGAACCATCCAATCTAACAATGGTACCACAATTGTGATTATCAGTGGGATAGTTCACTAAACTTGGAGAGATATTCATGAGACAATTTGAAAGATTTTTATAGTTTGTAAGGAATTCAAAGATTTAGAGTTTCACTACATTCGGAGCTTTCCATTAGCGAGGATCAATAAACATCATTGGAAAGACATCTCCTCTTCTTGTCTCTCTCTTTCTCTCTCCTTTTCTCCCCCAAACTTTCTCTCACTTTCCAATATTCTAATTTTGCATTGCAGTTTCAAGTTTTCACATGTCCTAATGTTCCTAATGTAATAAGTCACCTTTATGTTATAAAAAGGGATTTAAAAGTTTCCTAGGAAGTTGAAATTTTTTAAGTTGTGCCAGGAAATATAAAAACACATTGGGGGGTAAATGACGAGTCATATTCTACTCTATAAATTGTAACATCAATCCCATTTCAAATGGTGTGTGATTTATCTTGTAAACTCAAGAGTATATTGTACATTTAGAGAACTAAGGTGATAGATATTTTCTTCCATTTCCCCCCCTTCTCAACTTCCTCCATTTCTCCACTATGTACAACTTATGTTTAAGCATGAAAAAAAGAATGATTTTCTAGGTTTCTTTGACTAATTGATTTCATGATACTTTGTGTTCATTAAATTCTATTTTTTCTTGTTGCCATTTGTAGGGTTGTTTCCTCTAAATTTAGTACATGTGTTAAAGTTTCTAACTAATGTGTGCAGGAGTCTAATTTCCTACCGGAAAATTAGGTTCCCTATTTCATTTCTCACTCCCTTTCCCACTTTTAGATAAAGTATTCCCTAGCAATAGTTTGCTAGCTTTTCCACAATGTCGGTGGGGTACCCCTATTGGATCCTTGGTTTAAAGGCCACCAAAAAAATCCACCTTTTCATGTGCATGCATATATGGTAGTTGCACCGAGTTAAGTAGAGGGACTTAGGGAGTTAACTAGTGGCAAGATAACCACTAGTTTGTCCACCAAAAAAATTTCTTGCCAACAATAAGTAAGGTTAATATTCTCTCGAATATTTTGGGGTAGAAAATTGAATCATAAGAATTCTTGAAAATTTTATAAGTATGGGGCCTATCCTTATGAAGGAAAGGGGGTTAATTTTTCTATTATGAAGAAGGGTCGAAGGATATACTTGTAATAATGTATATTTCTTTTATGAAATACATATATATATATTGGTTTCCCAAATTTTTATGTCAAGGTGGTTGCAATGTACATCCATTGACAAAATTTTAGATCATTTGATTTGTGTTCCCTAGTTAAGAAATTAAAAGATCTGAATGAAATATGTCTTCTTGTGAGATTTGATTTCTATATTCTTGGGTCTCTATGTTGAATCTTTGATTGATGTGTTATATTTTTCTGCTACAATTTTTTGTTTATTGCTTGTTTTTATTGTACACTATATATTCCTTAATGGTTTTGTGTTGGTAATTAATTCAATATTGTGATGTGAGCATTTAATCTGCAATATTGGACATAACTCTAAAATCCTTACTATACCGATTTTTGTGTAGTGCTTTTTGTTAACCTTTGAGTTTATCTTAAGCATACGAGAGTATAATTATTAGATACTTGAATATAATACTTGCAAAAGCCTTTGTGTTTAGTATTTTAAATATTGAGTGAGAACATTTACTTTGTTGACTGGCAATGAATGAAAATCTTCCTTTGAAGAAACCGTGACTACCAAATCATGTTTTTTTACTTTTCAGCATATCAGGCTGCTCTAGTAAGTGTTAAATGCTCTATTATAATGAATCTTCAATCCTATAATCCCTCCTTTTAAATTAAACCTCCCATAATTTATCCCATCATACTAACTTATATTTTATACCCCATTTTGTTTCTTCTTAAGTATCATCAGAAGGTGGCTTCTAGCCTTAACTTTTTAATCAAATGCAAGACCAACCAGAATTTATTGTCTATAGTAACTTGTTTTTGGTATAGTAATAATACAAAAATTCCTTTTTGATAACTCATGAGAGTGAGTGTTGTGTCCATGGCCATGTTTATCCAAGGTTAATCCATCATTTGATAAGTCAAGAGGAACAAATAATTCGTCTTCCCATCTACATTTAGGTTACACTTTGGATCCTCTCACCCTGGTTCAAGGAAGGAAAAAAGTAGTAGGAAAAGGAAATCTCCTTTGTACATGACACTAAATCATCCCCAGGTTTGATTCCAGGGAAAGTGTTAGACCCCTCCTTAACTACAAAAAGACATATCACCAGTCTACCACCATTCCAAGCTATTCACCCCTTTTTTCCCATAAAGAGAATTGTTGTCAATCCACCTAGGGGTGAAAATTTGAGGACCAACACAACTGAATCTTCTATCTCAAAAAATATTACCTAGTTCAACAACTCAAGTCATTACAACAAATCTCACCAAGCTCATCTCAACTCATCGAGCACACCTTAACTCACCCAACCAAGACATTGAGTTCACTACAACCAACTCCTTGCATAGGTGATGATGAAATCAAAATCCTTGTTGAAGGCTACCGGATAAATTTCCAAACATGTAAATATTTCAAAAAGAAGTGAAATGTGTGAAATCAGATCCAACTACAACTTTCTACATACAAAAATGAGACATTATATTTTCAATAGGTCTTAGCTAGGATTGTTATTTTTTGCAATTTTGCTCTATTTACATTCATTTATGCTTGTTTCCTATCTATAAGATTTTGAATGTCAAGAATTATCATTATTTTAAAACTTTCTATATTTATACATGCCTCGTCCTGGACACATGCTATTTTTAGTAAGTTCACTACGTGTGTCAGAATTTGATGAAAAAGGTCTCAAAATTCTAGGTTTTACTCTAAAATGCCCCACACGAAATTTTTGATAATACCCTTGTCTTAACAAGTGAAAAAATAATTTTCATTAGAGGGGGCATAATACTGATAAAAAAATGAATCATCCATAACTTGAAAAATTGGCAACTTCATCATGTGATAATTAGTTTACATGAAACTAGAATTTTGAGGACTGCTCGCTGCGAGTTTCAAATGATTTCACTTTCTAGATATCTGGGAAAATGACAATTTATTTGATGAGGGCATGATTTTGATGAAAAACATATTCCTTAATATCCCTAAAATTTAGGGAATTTATGACGTGAAAACTAGTTTAAGTCAAACTTTGATTTTTTAGGGATTGTTTCCTCCAATTTTTAAGTTATTCCACTTGTCATATCCTTGATAAATGAAAATAAACCTCTTTGTCCTTCCACTGCTATGTTATTGTATAAAATAATGGATTCTATGAGCTTTGAACATCCTAACATGAATTTTTCTATGAAAAACACTTGAGAGCTATGTTTTTTCATGCTTTGACGGTCACCTGACAGTCAAATTTAAAGTTGTAACAGATAGGGTAGGGATTAGGGTTTTCAATTCATGTCTTGGAGAGAATTTTATTTTCCCCTTTAGACAGGGATAGGAGGGGTAGAAAAAAATTCCCTCATGTGGTGATGATAAGTGGTGCAATGTGATTTGGTGAGGAGGAAGTGAGGAGAGGGCTTGTTTTAGCGTTGTAGAGTTTAAACTTGGCCATATTTTAAACCATACAAGGGGAAAGAGAGGGGAATTTTTTTTTGAATTCTTGGGACATGGACAAGAGTGGTATAAAAATTCACCCTCGTGTGAGCTTGACAAGTGGCACCATCATAATGCAAGAAGGAGCGAGCTAGAAATAGGTAGTTTAGTACTCAAGGGGCTAATTTGAAGTCATGTGAAGATTCATGAGGAAAATATGAGGAGTGAAATTATTTTCCCCATTTTCCCATGGGAAAGGGACAAGAGGGACACAAAAATGTGTCATGACTTGGTGTTCAAAATTTTGACAAATTGTGGGAAATGTACCAAGAGAGGGGCGACTTGAACGGATGATTGTCATATCTCAAGGAGGTCATTTTTTATGAACCCGTATATGATTTTTACTACCAAGAGAATTAAAAATACAATGTGATGTGTCTAAGATTCCAATTATGCCTTAAACATTGTGAAATTTCTCCTTTTTATCAAAGACAATAGGTCTGTTAACAAGAATGAGTTGTCCCGAGTAGATATTATATTATGTGAAGGATTTGAAAACTCCATCATGTAGAGAATTTTGAAATCGTTCCAATGAGTATTGTGTTTCCTCTTGACTCATCATGGATCTCCCATAATTATCTATTGAAGATAATGTACATGTTTTCACTATAAACTCCTTGCACCTTAGAAATCCACTTTCACTGCAATAGCTCATAAACCCCTAAAAATTCCTGAAATATTCCAATGTCATTTACAACACCTTGATATATCTTTAATAGCACATCTGGATGTGTTTGATCCTTTCGCTCTGTCCTGGAGGATAGGTCTGCTCTTTGAGAAATTATTCACTAGAAGCATCTTACTGAATGAAAATGATGACCTTGTCTTATAACTTAAAAACTTTAACTTTATTTTTCATCATCTTGGAAGTACTTGTAATATTAAAATTGACATGACACAACTGACAAACTAACTAGGATGGGGTTATGGGAGGACTCGAGAGAAAATTTATCAAATTTGGGTAATTTTTCATGTCGAAAGTTTGAAATTTTTATGCAACAAATTTTTATAATAGTTTGAAATATATTGGAACGCTCAGTGGAAATCACATTTGGGTGACCATCTAGGTCATTATGACTCAAGCATAAGCATTATCTTATTCATTAATTTTTTTTTGAGTACTTTGTAGGTATTTAGGGTTTATTTTGAAAGTTACAAGTGTGACATAATGAATATGATGTGACACACAATGAGTAAGGAGTGACACTAAGAGACATAAAAACTACCAAACCCCAAGAACTTTCTCAAACTAAATTTCTTAAAATAGATGCTACCGCCTACATGGCCATGTCCCATTCTAGGTTCTCTTATCCATGATATCTTCTCTTTTCATAATTAGACAAAAATATAATAAATTCCAAAATCTACCTCTTAATCCTATTTGTCAATCCAGAATCGGTTGACACGTACATATACAATCTAAGTCATTATTTCTATCTTATCTTTCACTCTTTATTGTGTTTAATTTTATAAATATTGCATGTTATTGTTATATAATTTTAATCATTAGTTCCCTTACATTACATTTACATTTATTAAATCATTAACCTAAGATGTATTCAAAATTGTAAAATTAGGGTATGAAATAACTTACATAATTTCTACTGATTTCTTAAGATATCTACGACTGTGAAACTAAGAAATTAGGAGATTTGTCCCTAACTATCATTCACAAAATGCATTGAAACTATGAGTGCACCTAGGTCAGTACCATACCATCACAATTAGGATTGTACCTTACAGTCTGATTAAGCTAAAATGTAAATACACAAGCCTAATATGATGATATAGTAGCATTAAATAAGTGATTCAATGAAATTAAAAATATACCAAAGAAAAATAAGCAATAAATAATGAAACCCTAATGTGCAAAGGAGGGTCAGATGCCTTAGATGATTTGTTGAGTTCTTGAAAGTGTACAAAGATGGAAGATAGAGAAATGTAAAGCATTAACCATCACACTGGATCTCAAAAAATTATAGAATTAGAGGAACAGGATGGATAGGGGTGCTGAAGAGGGACAAGGATGCCCATAGGTTCCCATCTCGACTCTGGGCACCTAGGTCAACAGAAATGCTCAGAAACATGAATTATTAGGCTCACAAGATATTTGGTGATGTTATCCATTCATCAATACAGATTCAAACAATGATAATTGAAGTTCATAATAAAACTACAAAGAATTATACACTTGTAAAACCCTCAAATAGACATAAAATCCCAAAAACTATATATATAGAATGAGGGGTCAGACTGTCCTCATCCACCAAAATGGTAGAATTACAACTAAGCATTGCACTACACCTCAAACCCAATATATTTCTATGTGTATATGGAATCATGCCTTTGATTTCTCTTGTGTCGGTCACTCGTGGATAGTGAGCAAGTAGCTTGGTGTAGAATGTAATAAATGTCTATATGGAATAGAATGAACTTCCCTCCTATGAAGTTTCATGCAGAAAAGTAGCCCTTGTGTTGCTTGTGATAGAGCTATATGGATGCAATGGAGCTCTTAGACGTGTTGATGGATGCAACCTTAGGTGGAGATAATAGATGTTTAGTTCTTGGTCCCTTATTATGATCACATAAGTTTATATTTATATGATGGCTTTTCTTGAATTTTGTAATTAGCCTCGAAAGGGCTGACTACAAAAAAAAAGATGTTCAAACGGCTATAAATAACACAAAAAGTGGGAGTAAAGTAAAAATGGATCAAGGGCACCTAGTGTTGGAATCATGGGTTGGGCGCTAGTGTTTAGGATGACAACTATTGAAGAATGAAAAGTCATAATAAGCAAGTAATGGTGTAAGACTTAAAGTAGCAACAAAAAAATAAAAAAGTTTGCCAAAGACATCAGTTAATAAGTATTGTTATTACTTAGGAATCATATGAGTAATAGTATGTAATAATAACTAGATAATTACCCAAAGTACATGATTTTATGTCTACACAGTCGAACCCATTTTTTAAATTCTTGGACCTTCTCTAAATCTACTTCTCCAAATTTTAATTTTGTTTTCCTTTCTATATTTTTCTATCACTATCAAACCATAGTTGTTGTACATGCAGTGAGACTCTCTAAATAAAATTACCATCACCTCAAACCCTATTCATAGATGAAAAGGTATGAAAAAAACATTATAATGGTTGTGGGAACCCCCATATACTACCGACATTGAAACTACTACAAAGATTCCTCAAACTACACATCATTCTCCACCTAGCATGTGATATCTAGATATATCATTTATATTTAATATTGGCTTTGACCATGTTTGCTTCGACATGGATCTTGCTAAAAAAACTTGGAGAGATTCTTTTTAAATGATTATAAATGAAATATATGACTACCTTGACCTGGTTTATAGCTTTATAACTAATGTGGGTATTAACCTAAAAATCAAAGATGTGAAATTCTAAGATTTAGATAGTTTTGGGTGACTTTTGCATTTGTATGAGGTGATTTCTCTAGTGCATTTACTTAGGAGTTTAATGTTAGTAAATGAGGTAGTTTTTACTTCCATATATAGGGTTCTATATAAGATTTATCCAAGAAATTTTGACCTGGGTGAAGTATAAGACCCAACAAAATATTTTATTTTGAAAGTATAGTACGGTTTTGACCAAATAGTGGAGTCATTTTCATGAGTAGGAAATGTGTCAAATTCATTTTGGAGCTCATACACAAGTGTCTCTCTCTATATTTTGTGCATTGAATTCTTAGGATTTCTCAACATGTTAGATTTCAACAATAAACATGATAAACATTAAACCTAATAAAGTGCTAAGTGGGAATGGAGAAGTGGTATTTTTCATAGAAAGGGTGCATTGTCAAATCAAGGGTTTTTGAACTATAAATTACAAATTTTTAGTATCTACGTTGATATCTTTAAATTACACATGTGTATCCTACGTTCATTCCTTACAATTTATAAATCATAATAATGGGTTAATTAAATCTATATTTAGATCAATCTACGTCATATATTTTTATGAATTTAATCAAAATTACACTATAATATCTAATCCATTTAATATTAACAAGACTACGTAAACACATATACTTAATTACATGTGTAATGTGAAATCAAATATTTGTCTTGAATCATACAAAATAACATAAAATCAATTTGAATTCATTATTTTATCATAGATTTTTAGAGTTATGTCTTAAGCTAAATCAAAACATAACATTCATTCAAATAGATAATAAAATATCATACTAGGGGAGAGGAGCCAATCATCGTGAATCATAATGTGGGAGGTTGTTAGAGCCACTTAACAATCATATTTTTTTAAAAAAATACCCTTTTGGAGAGCATGATTTTTTTAATATACAGATTTTCTTTCAAAAAATTTGAGTATGTGGAAAATATATTTTTAAGGGATTTAAAATAAGTACTTTTGAATACAAAGGAATTTAAGGCAACCCATTAGTTGTGAATAAAATCACCTTTTATGGGTTGTTTATGTGTCATCATTTCATTGGTTCATTTATTGATGTGACTTACTTTATTGGCTAGTTTTTATTTCATTTTTAACTTTAATTCAAATGGTCATTGGCACTTTGTTTCACATAACTACTAACAGTCATTGGGCCATTCACGGTCATTGGCTCCTTTCCCTAATAATGAGAATGTGCATAGTAAAATGTTAATATCAACTTACTTTTATTTTGAAAATAATATATAAATAATAAAACGATATGACACAATAATTATAACAAACCCTTTTTGGGACACAACCTCACCAAGCCTACATGAAAATAAATTATAGAAACAAAACTAATTATATCTTACATAATCATTTAAATGATTCATACTAATCCTAGAGTTCTAATTTCATCCAAAGTGATTACGAAGGTTTTAGATTTCTATGAATATTTAATGTATGCTTATAATATCCACATCACTTTACGTGCTAATTCATGTTCATTATGTCTCTTTCCAACTTTAAAAAAATATCATAGTAATTTATTTTTTCCCTTATCAAATTTGTATCCTGACATGCTTTAATTTGGATTCTTTGTGACTGTGAAGTACAATTGGAAAACACACATGGCATTAACAATAAACTAAAAATAAAAAATTCCTTTTATTCCAGTTTCGTCACCAACTCATGCTTTTAATGGAGACTACATGAGAAAATGGACTATATAAAATTAAAGCATGAATTATTCCTCACACTTCCTCATAAACCTAGTGAGACCCACACCATCAAAAATTTCTTTACAAAATCATTCCAATGTCTACGGTTGTGATTAATTCAAATTTTGAAATAAATAAATACTATAACTAAATATGTATCGGTGCAATGATATAAAAAATAAGTACGTATTTTATCTAAGGAAATAAGCAATTTGAATTTTAAACCCTAGTTGCAAATGAAGAAATAAAAAGACTTAACTGAATCACAATGACATCGAAGGTGTGCAGATCTGGAAAAATCCTTGAAAAGAAAGGCAAGATATCATAATCAAACTTTAAAAAAATTACGAGTATCGGAAATTCTAGGTCCAGGGTGACTATATAGGGTTAGGGTTGCCTAGGGTGCCAGAGACTTGTTTTCAACACCTGTGATAGTTTAGAAGCTATAAAACCCAATTTCACAGGGTCACGAGATGTTCGTTGGTTGTCACCTTTGATCACCTGTATGTCGTTGAACTTCATTGTTATTCGCCTAAAACCTTAAATAAGAAGGAATCACCAACAAAACCCCAAAACACATCAAATCCTACAAAAAAATATGCAAATGGGGAGTTGGAATGACCATGACGATGACACAACTGAGTGAACTTATGATCCGGGAGCTACACTAGATTTTAGACACCATGTAGTTTTACGTGCATGTGTGAAGAATTGTGTCGTAGGAGGATCTTGTGCAACATGCACTTGATAACAAGCAATAACTAGATGTAGAAGATGTAGATAGATGTCTGCATGGAAAAATGAACTTCCCCTCCTTTGAACTGTATGCAAAAAAATGTTATCCCTTGCCTTGTGTGGATGTTAGATGGATGTTTGTATGCTCTTGCAAATGCCTTTGGATGAAACCTTAGGTGGAGATAGTATATGTTTAGAGCTTGGTCCCTTATTAGATTGCATAGATTTGTATTTATATGATTCCCTTAGTTAAATTTGTAATTAACCACTAAAATGCCGACTAGTAAAAATAAAGATGCCTAAATGGCTAGAAAAGACCCGAAAGATTCAAGAAAATTACAAAGAGGTTGGGGTGCCCAAATGGAATGGGGGTGATTTGTGTGCTAGCATCCTTGCTAGGGCACTAGTGTCCGGAGTGAGAAATATGGAAGTATGAAAATAAATATTGGGAAAGAAGGAGTGTAAGAAAGAAATATGAAATAGAAAGCAAGAAAAGATGACCAAAGATAGTGATCATTTAATAATTTTCTCACTTAAGAATCATATGAATAGTGGTATGTGATCAGGACTAAATAGATACCCAAAGTGCATGATTTAGTGTTTACATTTTCCCCACTTTATGTTGTTGAGAGAATGGTTGATAACATAAAATAGATAAGATATGCATACCTGATAACCATGTAGATAGATGGCAGCAAACGATGCCAAGAGATAAGGAAAAGCATGGAGTGATAAAAATGTGAAGCATGAAAGCTAGAGAAGAGGAAGTAAAAGAAGTAATGATGATAATCGTATAGTGAGAGCGTACATGTAGATGTTGTGATGTATCTTTTGTTGATGTAACTTGATGTGTAATGGTGTGTGACTGATGTAACTACCGCTTCCTAGAATGACAAACTTGCAAAAGAGAAGAATGAACAAGTAGTCAAATACATGCATACGAAAACTTCGATTAAAAAATAGTATAGAAGAAAGTATGTGAGAATGCAAAAAGGAACATGTGCACCTGATCCATGATGAGTGAAAGAGATAGCAAGGATCCTAACAATGTTATATAAGAACAAGTTTTTTGGGCAATCTCACGCAAGTTGTGTTGAGTGCGTGTTTTTTGGTTGATCTCACGCCAAGTGCAAAAGAAGTGTATGGAGAAAAATATAGTGTCATTCTCAAACATTTGACTTCTTCCTGGAGTGTAAACACCACTGCAAATGGTGTCAGAAAATCTGATCCAGTCTGATCCAACGTGAAAGTAGAAACGAAGGTGTAATGCATGCATGTTAAGTGTTGAAGGACTATGTGTCCTATAAAATTCGCTATATAAACTACCAAAAATTGTACTAAATTGAGAAAATATGTGTAACATTCCTTGGTCATTGTCATCAAGGAAGTTTTAGGGGCACCGAGGTGCTACTAGCTATGTCTGGGACCTAGTGTCTATCTTGTATTGAGGACCCAAGTCTTGTTTTGGGTCGTTGTTGAGACTTAAGACTATGTTGTACCGATACTAAACTATGACTGTAAATTGTTCTATGGGGTGATTGATTCACCCCATGGATTTTCCCCGTTTATGGTCCATGCAACATTGCAAGGACAATGCGGCCCAAAGGAGGACTGGGCACTGTGGTAAAACTAAAGCCCTGCAAGGGGGAAGGGAGTGTGTTTGGTAGAAACCAAGGAACATGCAAATAAAGTGGATGGAAAAAAAGTCTTAGTGCAAGACAAAAAATGCGCATATGGAAGACAAGATGTAAGCTATCAAACAAGAAAACAATGTAGACAAGCACTAATGAAAACAAAGTAGATTGGAAAAAGTAGGTTTCAAACATGGAAATCTCTCATGATGTCACAAGACAATTAATGAGGACATGGAGAAAATAATACAATGTGCACACAAGACAAAGGGAAAATCCCTCAAGCAATGATAGAAAATAGCAAGTAATTTAAAAGAAATCCATGGTAGCAAAGAGTTCCTATAATAAAAATGTTCCACATGAAGCACTCATTAGCATGCTAGATAGATAGAAAGTATGTCAAAACGTGTATAATGTAGTGTGCTAGTATGAATAGGAAGTAGTATAAACTGAAACAATAGAACCTAAAGTGTATACAAAAGTGGATGCCCCTAGAACCCTCTGCGGGACTAGTAATAGGTAGTGCACCAAACATCCATGTTGTATGTATTGATCTGTGTAAAGTCTTGGATCAAAAATAGAAGGAAAGTGAACATGTATGTGTATATAGAAAATTTAATGACATAAGATATATCCAACTAACATAGTAAGCAAAATGTACATGCGAGTATAAGTAAGAAAGGATAATGTGTGACCAAGATATGTAGTATGTTGTGGATGAGTGAGATGGAATAGAATGAAAAGTTACTGTGATATGAGAAACATTCCCCTCGAGTGAGTGTGAATGAGTACCCATGAGATGAGGTTCATTTATAAAAGGCCCCTCAGCAATCTAGAATAAACCATAGATCAAGAGTGCGTCATCAGGAAACGATTTGAAGTTTTTGCTAGAAGGATATGATTATGAGAACATAGAGCATAGATATTTCATGATTGAGTGAGTGTCTTGATGTTAATTTTAGAGTTATACCCTCCCTAGTCGAGTACGAACCGTGGAACTAGAGTGCGTCGTAGGGTAGTGTGTTGTGTTGAATCTGCACGAGAGATATATGTCGTGAATGCACCGAGTGTGAAATTTTTAGTGTGATGTGGGGTTCATGAATGTAGTGAGCCCTCAACAGTCAAGTGTAAACCATAGCACAAGAGTGTGTCATTAGGTAATGATGATACAACAGTGTATCAATATGTGTTTGATGTGTGTGAGAGAGACTAGATGCAAAGTGTAGAGTATGTACGACACCTAAAAATTCTAGAAAGGGGGAAAGAATAATTACGATGCCCCCAAAGTGTATGATGATGAGAGTGATCAAGTAACGTCATCTAAGAGGTCATCATTGTCATGGTCAAAACTAAATGGAGATGCATCTGAGACTTGGTAAGCAATTGTATGTGGTTGATCGAGAAAATATCCATTGCGGCATAGATTATACATGCCCATTGCATATTCCTCATCATTGAAAGGTGGTAATGGACATCCATGTGCATACCAATGAGTAAGGTTTTGTGAATAACCGAGAAATGATTCATTGCAAATTAAAACAAGGCCGAAAGGCATGGGGAATGAGATGTCAACATGATCAGGATATAAAGTGCCACCAATATAGTCAAACCAATATTGGCCAAGAATAAGTGATGATATACGTGGAGTGAATGCCACGAAGACCGAGAGCACTTCAAGGCCATAAGTGGCGTAATGTAAGCATGTCCATGATATATATGTGGTGAATGAGGAGGTAGTAAGATATCATCGAGTGTGAACACAAACTGAGGCAAGCCATCAAGTGTGCAAATAGTGTCAAAGCATGTAAGATCTAATGGAATGGTCGACCAAAAATTAGTGTTTATGAAAAGATTCCTTATGAAAGGAGGTACAACAAATATAGGTTTCTTAGGAGGAGACAATGAAGGTGGTATGACATTTGATGTATGAACAGGACCACAATAAAATACCATACCATTAATATAAGGGGGGTTATAAAGAAGATGGAACAATGTATAATGTACAAATAGTTCCTTTGAGCAGAGGTAACTTTTCCTGATAGTGCATGTGTCATGGTTGCCAATGGGATGGATAGTAGGGGAAATCATAATAGGTAATACAGTGGTTGGATCTACATTGAAATGTTGGAATGAGATGCTATCGGCGGGAACCTCATATTGAAATCCCTCATGTTAGAATCTAACACATCAATGAACTATAGAAGAAACTTATTTCATTTGATGAAGCCATGGCTTACCAAGTAAGTAATTATATGGAAGTGGGATATCAAAGACATTAAATATAATTGGAATAGTCTTTGGCCCAATTGTGAACGGAAAGGTCAAAGTGCCTAAACATGGACATGTAGTAGAGTCGTATGCTCGAACAAAAATAGATTTTGGGTTAAGAATAAATACTGGGGAGGCATATAGCCTGAATGAATGATAAAGGGAAAATATTAAGCTCATATCTATTATTGACTAAAGCGTACTTGAATTCTAAGTTATTAATGTAGACTTGTATATATAGAGGATGATCATTTTCGTATACAACAATATTTTCACCTATAATAGATGGAAAAGTAATTTTTGAGAAAATACTTTGACGAATATCTGATAAACAACATCCGGATGAGTAGTGGAAGTAATACCAGCGGTAGCTAGAATATTAATGCTTTATCATGACATAGAGGATTGGTTGACAAGAAATCATGAATAGAAATATCCATGATGAGAATATCCTAGGAAAATAAAAAAGCAAACAAAGTATGAGGACCCTAAGAGTGTTTGAAACGAGTTTGGTTCACCAAATGATCAATGTAAATAATGAAATAAATAAATGTTAAATCTAAATATTTACCAACACAATGATATAAACAATTAAGTTAAGATTTGATCTAAGATGTTGAAGGTGTGTAAAGTTGGAAAAATTTTGGAATAAAGAGGCACAATGTTGTAATCAGACTCAGAAAATTATAGGAGCATCAAAAATCCTAGGACCAGGGAACCTACACAGGGTCAAGGGCTCCTAGGGTGTTAGAGACTTAAATTGGGAGCATGTGACTGCAGAAGCTACGAAACCCAATTTCGCAAGGTTGCGAGATGTTCACTATTTTTCACCTTTGATCACCTGTATGTCATTGCACTTCGTTGTTATTCCTGAAACATGTAATAAGAAAGAATCACTTGCAAAACTCTAAAACACATCAAATCCTAAAAATAAAAAGATGTAAATGGGGAGTTGGACTGACCTCCATGGTCATCTGACTGATAAAACTTTTGATATGGGTGCTGCACTATGTTTCAAAATCCATTTAGTTATAGGTGTGTGTTTGTAGAATAGTGCCCTACATGGTTCTTGTGCATATTGCACTTGATAGTGAGCAATAGCTAGACATAGAAGATGTAGATATATATATGCATGGAAAAATGAACTTCCCATCCTATGAAGTGTATGCAGAAAAATGCAATCCCTTTCCCTTCTGTGGATGTTAGATGGATGTTTGAACTATTTTGTAAATGCCATTGGATGCAACCTTAAGTGGAGATAGTATATTCTTAATGCTTGGTCCCTTATTATGATCACATAGGTTTGTATTTATATAATTCCCTTGGTTAAATTTTGTAATTAACCACTAAAAGGAGGGTTAGTAATAATCAAGATGCCCAAATGACTAGAAAAGAACCAAAATATGCAATCAAAGTACAAATAGGTTAGGGCACCTAGAGGGGATGGGGGCACCTGGGTGTTGGTGTCGAGAGTGACAAATGCCAGAAGTATGAAAGACAGACTAGGCAAGGAGTGTATGACCTAAAGAGGAAACAAAAAACAAGCAAAGATGGCCAAAGACAATGATCAATTATTACTTTTCTCACTTAGGAATCATATGAATAGTGTTATGTGATCAAGACTAGATAGATACCCAAAGTGGGTTATTTAGTTTCTATAATTACAAGCTCGTTTGTGAAAGTTATGGGCTCCTGAAATTATCATAGTCATGTTGCCCTTGTCTTCTCTATCTTTTTGCCATCATATTTTAATGTGTTAATCATAGTCACGTGTTTACATTTCATATTCTCATATTTTCTGTTAGTGGATCATGTTTCACCCTTGACTGGTTATTGACCCCAAAAGTTTAACCTTGTTATCTATTATGGTCCTTTATTGGTGAACCTGAAGATTTGTCATTGGTTATAGTAGAACGATAATGGTTTTCAATCATTGGCAATGAGTTATCTAGCCTTGTGAAAAGTGTTAGCTTTTATGGCCAATATGTTTTAAATTCTTCACAACTTCGTTTGACTTTTCAAGTGGTATAGTAAGAGGAGTTTCAAAATTACCACCACGTGTCCCTGCCAATTGTACACCACTCAACACAAAACTATGAGAGCATTTTATATTTGAATAAAGATGGGAAATTAGAACCAAACTAAGCCCAAATTTTGACAAGTGTTTAATGTTATAGGCTCTTAATCTTATATGTATTTTACCAAATTCAAAACACAATGGGATAGTCATGGGAACTAAAAATATGTGATACATCTATATTTTACTTGGTATTTTTCTCGTTGTTATATATGACTTAGTGTTTATCATCTTGCATAATTTTTTTGTGACATATAAGCATGCGTTTGAGACCAAATTAATACCAAGACATGAATCTAATTTTCAAAAGTTTTTAAGCTAAGTTTTTTTGGGTATCCAATAAGATATAAATAATAATATGTTTGTATAAATGTGAAAATAACCTAAGGAAAATTTACAAACCATACAAATTTGAGGTTTGCTTAGATAAATTTTGCTCTTCTTGAGTTTTTCGTTTCATTTGGTTTAAAATTCATTTCACCATTAAATAAAGTTTTAAAAATAGTAAAATATATAAAATAACTTTTACTGTAAAAATAACACTTCTTCACAATCTCAAAGGGCAATATTTAAAAATTTCCTTCACCTAAAAATTGTTTCACAGGCATAAGTGACCGTCAAATTTAACCCGTTGGTGTGCTTATTTGTGGCCATAATTATATATCCTCAATTATTTCGCTCAAACTCTAAACTTATTTAATTCGCGTGTAAAGAAAATCTATGTACCTTGCAAAATTGAAATTATCCAGGCAGACACGTTTCGGATGAGTAATCGTGGACATCTTATTACTTATCGATCACGTGTCACGCACCCCTCGATATAAATTCCAATTGTCAAATCTATAACGCGGATAAGATAAGCGTCTTTTTCCCCGGAGTCGGTGGATTGCGAATGAAAAAGATACCGTCGGATACAAGGATCGGACGGCCAAAAGATGGTCAGAAAATTGGACAAAGCGTTGAAGCATGGAAATGAAACCGGAAGGCTCGCGGACGGTGACGAGCGAGTTCCGCGAAACCAGATGTGCAGAGTAAGTGCAATTATACACACTAAATATATACGGAATGCATTCCAATTCCAGAAACGCGAAGACGACGACGACACCACAAGAGCTTTGGTTTGTGGAGATGCTTCTGGGCTTGGCTGAAACCGTGGCAACACAAGCAGAAAATGGAGCAGCGCCGCCTTCAATGGAGCTCCACGAACATGACGTCTTCTGGGGGAGGAAAATTGCGAGGCAAACCGTGACCAATCTTTCGATGCGTTACACAAGGGGAAAGAATCTACCCGTCGTAAGATATTTCCCCTCAGAGAAAATACGAATACAGCGGGAGTGTTGTCTGGGTACTGTTTAAGACATTCGGCGCCTGTGAATGTCCCTGCCTGGCCTCGACATAGTATATTTCTGGCCCAGGATGATGATGATGAGGACGAGGAAATGGAGGTGCGAGTGCCTCCTCACGAGCTCGTTGCTCGAAATAATAATATGAGTTTTTCTGTAGTGAAAGGATATGGCCGCACGCTCAAAGGAAGAGATCTTAGCCGAGTACGCGACGCCGTGTTCAGACACACTGGCTTTCTAGACTAACAACAATATGGATGGTAAACAGGCGACATCGCTTCGGGAGGATAATTTCATCAAAGTACGAGTTCGTTTTTTTATTTCATTTTTTTGTTTTCTTTCTGTGAATCGGGTGTAGGGAATGAATACGAATTATTGTCATCTCTAATATTAAAGTGTTGGTGACTTTTTCTTAAAACGGATATGACTTTGCTTTAGAAGTGATCGATTTGACTCCAGTAATCAGAAGAGCGTGATGCATGTCACTTTACCATTAAAAACAAAATAAATTAGCATGGTTACTTTAGATGTGGAATGTGGATTGCACTAATAAATACGATACAGTTACCAGAAATTAGAATGTAAATAACTATAACTAATATTCTACAATAAATCAGATGTAATCAGTACAAATAATTTGTAGTTTTTACCAGTATTGACAACATAATTACAGGTTTAGAAATATTGGAATTTATAAAAAAATGTTTCAAAGAGTGAGAATTATGTTTTTTTAAGAAAATGGCTGATCTTCGATTTATATAGAGAGTAATCAGTAGAGAACAATAGATAAGTTTAGATCACAAGGAAAACCTGATAGAAAAAGAATAATACTTTGCAACAACATCATGTATACAATTATAGTTTTGTACTTAGTAAATACTGTAGAGGTATGGAAATGGATTCCGTTCGTAAAACACTTGAGAGTTATGCGAATCTATGTGTGTAGTATCTAGTTTCATAAATATTGCTTGTTTTTGCTAGGTTTACTAAGTTAATTTACTTTATCTATGGTTAATAGTTTCTGTGTTTCATAAATATTGTTTGTTTTTTTTTAGACATTTTTATCAAGCTCTTCATGTTTTTGAACAATTTGACAAGTCAACAAAATAATCCAATATATAAAAGTGTTTTCCTTTATATAAAAGGATGAAGAAAGAACTTTCTTATAATTTTATATCTGGTTTTAAGACTTTGAGCAATTCGACAAGTCAACAAAATAATCTTAATATATACAAGTGCTTTGACTTAAATAAAACAATGTTGAAGTTAGGGAAGAGTGTTAATCACCCTAAACAAATTTTATTTTACCTCTTAAATCTACTTAAGCCTTACCACATCAAATTTTAGATGTATTTACACTCTAATGCTCCTACATTAGACTTCATAAGTGGGAAAATTTGAGCTCAGCTTCAAATGAATGTTCTTTGTCTCTTTTCGTAATCTTCTAATTTTTCCTATAGAATTCTCTCTTATTTCTTCCTCTTTATTTCCTTCACGCTTTCTCTTCTCTTCCTTCTTTATTCTTCTCTCAATTCCTTCTTCCATTCTTTCTCGCTTTTCTAATATTGTCTTTTCCGTACTTCACCATACTCTATAATAACTACCATTTATGAAATTTTAATAGCTCTTCCTTTGTGTAAGAGTCCTAAATAAAGCTCTTACCTCGTTTGCATTCTCTTTCATTACTTTCTACATCCTCCTCTTAACTCAAGAAGTTAAATAATTCTTCTTCTTCCTTCTTGATCCCTTCCAAATTTCCTAAAATGTCTAGGGACTCTTGTTCTTACATGATTAAGCGATAAGAAGTTCAATAATTCTTCTTCTTTCTTATTGATCTCTTCCAGATTTTCTAAAATGTCTAGTGACTTTTGTTCTTACATGATTAACTCCCATATAAGTTGTTTCTATTAGTTATTAAATTAGATTTTTTAATTTCATTTTTAGTCTCTTCTCTATACACATTTTAAAACTTATGAGCTCTTTTATGAACTTCCCTTTTCTTTGCTTCTAGCTCTCTTCCATATTTCAAGTTCTTCAAGGCACCTATCTTCTTGGAATATGTTCTCTCCTCCATTAGACACCATAGTATGCACCATGCCTTGTTGTTTGACTTTGTCTTCATCATTTACCAATTCATGCACTTCTTCATGTTATATTTCTATCTAATTTTCTTGTTCAAACACCATCTTAGGTGTTCTTTCTTTCTCTCCAAATGTTACCTTTTCCACTTTTTTTTTCCTTTCTTCTTCATTAGCCACTTTATCTTCTAGGTCCTTCGTCAAGATGAACTCTTCCTTTCTCATCCGATGGTCCTCTATATGAGGATACTCGACTCCTCATTTTGCAAGTATCTTTTATTTGCTTCATCTCCCCATCTTTATTAGGTGTTTTATCTCATGTCTTCTTTCAATGATCCCACATAATGGTCAAGGCACTCTCTAATGACCTCATTCCATAAACCTATAGTCCAACATTCATATAATCAAACATGGTATTAGAAATAAATATTTAAGGACATATTGCCTCTCTAGTTTCTTTTTGAAAAAACAATTCTCTTTGTGGTACTCTTTCTTCTCCCATTCCTCCAATGAGACAATCTTCCTCTCTTACATCTTATTCTTTTTCTATCATCATTCCCTTTTCTAGATGATAAATTTATGTTGTTATGATCTCTTCCATGACTATTTTTTTGCTTTCTAGATGTTTACCTTGTTTCCCTTGTTTGTTGACTGAAAAATCCTCCTTGAGTTGTTTGTATGACAACTTTTCTTCTTCTTCTTTCCTTTAGTGGGAACATTTTTTAATGAGTACTTTATAGGACAAATTTCTCCTTAAAATGATTATTTTGGTAAATCTCAACATATTTCGGTGAATCTACTTTTAATATTACAAATTTTGGAAAAAACTTATCATTTTTTTGTGTACATTGGATTTCTTTTTTGTACTTATTAGATTCTATTATTACTATTATTGGATTCCAATATGGTTATAGAGCACAATGGACTTTCAATATAACTATTTTTGGATTCCAATATTCTTTTATCGATGGAACAGAGTTCCAATTTTCTTATTTATGGATTCCAATTTCAATATTTTTGGATTGTAATTTTACTATTACTAGATTCCAATCTCGTTAAGTTACATAAGGATAGCGACCACTAATTTAATTGAGGGTAGTGACCTCTAAGTTGCATAAAGTTAGTGGTAATTATGTTACATAAGGTTAGCAGTCGCTAAGGCATTTTATTACTAAAAATGTGAGAATTTTAAATGATTTCACCCAGAATTAGGTATAATGGGTTCCAATATTTTAATTTTTAGGTTCTAATATTCCAATTTCACATTTATTGGAGTCTAATTTCACTAATTTGAATTTGAATTTTTTTAAGTTACATAAGGCTAACAAATGCTTTGCGTTATATATATAAGGTGGATGCTAAGTTACATAAGGCTAGCAAACGATAATTTACATAACTCTTTTATTGGATTCCAATATTTTAATTTTTGGATTCTAATATTTCAATTTTAATTCCAATATTTCAATTTTTAGATTCCAATATTTCAATTTTAAGATTCCAACATCTCGTAATTTTGGTGTATAAAAATTACCCATATTCAACATTTTGGACTCAAAAATCAATAATATTAGATTCCAATGAGAGAGATATTTTTTAGCTGCTTGGATTTGAATATGTCCAAGTTTAGTAAAATAAGCATTTTGAGCCCTTAAAAAAATCCTTTACTCTCTTCCTCTTTCATGTTTTCGATTGTCAACCCGATCTCCTTTATTGTACTCTTCAATTCTACAATTTGTTCTCGCTCTAATAAATCTGTTTTTTTTTTCCCTTCTCATGGACTTTCTCTCTTCATGGTATGTTCCTTCCTCATCTTCTTGTGGCACTCCACCGCAACTAAAACCTTCATTCTTTTATCTATTATCAACGTATTTTCTCTTCCTTTTGAGCCTCAATTTTTCTTTCCTCATTTTTTTTTTATGCTTTAACGTTCCTCTCTTTTCTTAACAAATTATTTTTCACCTTTCTTTTTGTGTCTCACCTTAAATTTTCCTCCTACCTAGTTTGTTCACAAATTCTTCTAATCCTTTTCACCCTGAATTACTTCTTGAGCTTCTAATTTCTTTTTTCTAACTTTCTCAAGCCTCAATGATTTATAAGGTATCTTGTGTGGCACACTACTTTTCAAATTTCTTGACTCTCAAGTATCTTTCTTTCTCAAACTTATAATCTTAAGCTTCAATGTAATCTCTCTCTCTGTCTCTCTCTCTCTCTCACACACACACACACACTTCATTTTTTTCCTTAACTACCTATCACTATCTCTCCCAAGGAGCTTCTAGCTATGATTTAAATCGATGGATTTTACAACCGCATCGGTTTTCCTTAAAATGTTTAAACAACATAATGAGATTCTTGAAAAAGTATATAACACAGATAGAATATCATGTGAAAGAATATAAGTGTCTCCCACTTTTTGCATTTGTTGTACCTTTATAAACATGAATTTTTAGTTTCATTGAAATTCCAAAGTTAATAGATTCAAAATCGTACACATTCATGAAATTCCACAAACTAACGAAATCTTGTGTTTAGAGTGTAGAATACATGTAAATTTTTTTAAAGAAAAATATGGTCTTTTTCTTAATTTTATTCATATGTTGTTTCTTATTTTATAATAGAGCAACAACCATTCGACATCCATTTTTTATATGAAAACTTATTTTTCATCATGTAATTTTAGATATATAGTCTAGATTGTAATATCGAGTTTCTAAAAAAATTCATATTTTTATTATTTTTTTAGTGAAGATATTTTCACATTAAGGGCGCACATATGCTTATGCCAATATATTTTGATTTATATCGAAATTGGATTTTTTCATAACTATGAAGAAGACTTACAAAATTAAGTAATTTTTTTCATTTTTTTAATATTTTACTATTTTTCAAAATTGTGTTGAAAGTGTACTACTGATTGTCATAAAATACCATACATTGGAATTTTTAAAAAAAAATAGTAAAACAATTTTTGCAAAAAATAAAAATTATAGTTTTAGAAAGGTAATAACAAACTATACTTTGGTGTAATTTTTTGTAATTTAACTAATTAATTTACCTAAATATGTGGCATCTATGTGGCACATTTTGACCAATAATTATCCTCCAAATGGATTAAGGGCCAAAATGTGCCACATAGGTGCCACATAGGCTCCACGTAAGGGTGTTTGTGTTAACCCCCTCTTCGCACGACCACCCCAAAACCCAAAACCCACCACCCAAGCACCACAAAGTACACATTTAATTTTAGACCCATGGTCGATAGTTCAAATTTAGTTTTTAAAAATAATTTTAAATAACTAGAGTTTTAAAACAATTTTTTCCCGATATTGTTTTTATTTTATTTTTAGGTTCAATTTCAATGGTTTTAATTTTAAAATATACTTTTTCATATTATTTTAGTTTTTTTATCAAAATTATATTATAATTTTAATTTATTTTAAAAATAAAAATAAATTTTAATTTGGTCAAAGGAGTGATGAAGGGTAAGCGATAAGCGCAATGGCATAGAATAGACATTATTTTCAAAATTCAAAATGTGCAACGGTCAGTCGGCCTCCCCCCCAAAGTTTTAGGCAATGCGCTGATGCGGGCCATGGTCCTGTCCGTTGCGCTTACATAATCACCTTGGGCCCAGAATAACAAAGGATCTTCACATTCCCAATGCTAACCCCTTGAGTGATTTGCCTAGTCAAGATTTTGTTCAGATAGATTCTATCTCCGTCTCTCTGGTGGATTCGACCGACTTGGCTGCCCAACTCACCCTTCTCGGTGACAGAGCTATTTTTGCTAAATTCATGGGCTATCGTCTCTTAGTTGAAGGTATCTCGTTGCTGGTGCGACACTCAGTGGGGCAGTGGTCTCCACATTCGTTTCCTCGAAAAGGGTTTTTTTCTCGTTATCTTTTGAGTTTTAGCATGAGGGACGACACCCTGGAGAGGAAAGGCTCTCTTTCCGAATTGGGTTTACATATTCGTGAGTGTTCTGATCACTTCAATCCATCACAAGCAGGAATGGATGGCCTTCACGTTTGGATCAGACTATATTCTCTGCCTTGTGAATTTTGGTCCTCCTCCATTCTCACTAAAATATGCTCCAGCTTAGGTCATGTTGTGCGCATTGACCCTGTTACTTTGGAAGGTACTCTCTCTTCCTTTGCCAGGATATGCATCTCTATTGATCCCTCCATTAAATTAAAGGAATTCATAGTCATATCCACCCCCATGGGTCATTGGGTTAAAGTGGACTATGAGGCCGTTTCTAATAGTTGTTTCAAATGCAAACAACCTGGGCATTTGCATAAATCCTGTAAAAATCCTCCCATTTCCAACGTTGTTTCGGAGGAAAAATATTTCTCCATCTTCGGCCTCCCTCTCTGTTGGTCCTTCTTTTCCGGGCTTGATCCTTCCAACTCTTCTTACCCCTTGGTCCCGCTCCCGTGTGTTCGAACCTTTCGTGCTCAACCCAAGCACTATCTCCTTGGTCAAAGAAACAACGTCAGTAGTTCAAGATTCTACCAGAATATTGTCTCTTTTCTAGGAAGGTATCATGCCGTTGGGCCTCGGTGCTGATGCTACCTCCCAGGAAAATGGGTAAATGAGAAGGACAAAGTGCTTCTTTCTCTCAATGGTTCTTCTGAGGATCTCTCTTCTATCCCGGACAATGCTCTCATTGATCCCTCTCTGGCTAACTTGCAGCAGAGTTCTATCCTGCCGACTCTAGCCATTCTAAACATGGACAGGGGGCCGAAAGCTCATCCTGGTCGACCCTCTAGAAATACCCTTTCTCTCAAAGACATCGTAGTAGGTAAGCAACTCCAGCTTTCGTTCCTTTTTCCATCCTCAAGTAGGAGAGGCGGGTCCTCTCTGAAGATCCAATGATCCTTTTCTCTTGGAATGTTAGGGGTCTGAACGCCCCTAACAAACAGCATCTGCTGAGACTTATGCTCTTGATACTAAAGCTTTCTTATGTCTTATTCAAGAAACTAAGATGTCCTCCAAGGATTGTAAGTCAGGCTGGTTTCGTAAGTGGAAAGGTTGGGAAGGTTGCTTCTCGGACTCTCTTGGTGCCTCTGGCGGCCTGGGAGTTCTCTGGAATTCCAATTTTTGTCGTCTTGAGCCTTTATTGGTCGACCCCAATTTCATTTGGTGTAAAGTTTTCATCAAACATTCTGATGTGTCCTTATTTCTTTGTAATATCTATGGTCCTAACACTCCATTAAAAAAAAGGGAGCTTTGGTCGAAGATTCAGACAATTCTTGATCCTGTTCAGAATTTCAAGACTATAGTGGCTAGGGATTTCAATGCTACCCTCTCCGACAAAGATAAAAGAGGTGGCATTAATTGGCAGCCTCGTTCTCAAGTGGACTTCACCTCCTTTGTTACTGCCGCCAAGTTAATTGATTTGGAACCCAGCTCAGGGTGGTTTACTTGGAACAATCGGCGTATTGGGTTTAGCTCTATGGCGGTTCGTTTGGATCATTTTCTAGTCTCCGAAGATTGGCTGCAACACAACTTTCTCATCAAATGCTCTGTTCTTCCTCTCTCTGGATCTGATCACTTTCCGGTCTCCCTAAACATTTCTTTTGACATCCCATCGCATCGTTCCCCTTTCAAATTTGAGTCCATGTGGTTGCAGGACCCTTCTCTTAAGCCTCTTATTCGCTCTGGTGGGATTCCTTTGAGGTGGAAGGGACGTGGATGTTCAAACTCTCTAAGAAGCTTTCTCTATTAAAAGACAAATTGTAGGAATGGAATTTTTCCTGTTTCAAAAATATTTTTCAAGAAAAACAGAGGGTTGAGAAAGCTTTGCGCCTTCTTAATGAATCGGTCTTCTCTAGAGGTATGTTTCAGGAAGATTTCATCAATGAAAAATCTCTTCTCAACGAGCTTGGTGATCTTCTGCTTAAAGAAGAAATTCATTGGAGACAGAAATCACGTGAAATCTGGCTGGCCGATGGAGACAAGAACACCAAATTCTTCCATGCTTCTATCAAAGCTAGAAGAAATGTCAATTACATTTCCTCACTGAAGTTAGCTAATGATACGGGTTGTCCTCTCAATCTTTGATTAAATCAGAGACAGTCACATTTTTTCAAAAGCTTCTGAATGGTGATGAGGCCTCTCCTTTGGTAGAATAGCGTTCTTTCCTTGATCAGATTCGAGCTTAGTTGATGACAGTGATAACATCAAACTTCTCTCTCCTTTTTCAATGGATGAAGTTCGTAGGATCGTTTCTCTATGCAAAGGGATAAAGCACTGGTCCAGATGGTTTTCCAACCTCATTTTTCCAAGACTTCTGGGACGTCATCGGGGACACCGTGTGGCAATCCATGGAGGAATCTAGATGTTCAGGCAAGCTCCTTGGTGCTCTCAATCACACCTTTATTTGCATGTTCCCTAAAAGGCGCAAGTTGTCTCTCTTGATGATTTCAGGTCGATCTCCCTTTGTAATACTTCTTATAAAATTATTTCAAAGGCTATAGCGTCTAGGTTGAGTGTTCTTCTGCATAAGCTTGTTGCGCAGGAACAAAGCGGTTTCATTCCAGGAAGATCTATTGCTGATGGTATAATCATTTCCCATGAAATGATTCACACTCTTCACTCCTCCAACCACTCTGGTATGATGATCAAATTGGATTTCAGCAAAGCCTATGATCGTATTAATTGGAGATTCCTTTGTAAATCCCTTCAAGCTATGGGCTTTGGCAATCACTTTTGTAATTGGATTTTCAATTGTATTTCTTCTCCATGGTTTTTAGTTCTGGTTAATGGTTCTGCTGAAGGCTTCTTCAGTAGTAGTAGAGGTATTAGGCAAGGTGATCCACTGTCCTCCTTCCTTTTCATCCTGGTCGCTGAGGCTCTTAGTCAAAGTATTAAAGTAGCTCTCTAGGTTGGAGAGCTAAAGGGTTTTAGGCTGACCACTAACCTTCCCCCCTTTCGCACCAAAAATTCGACCATTCTAGAACCAAGTTTCCTTTCCCTTTTGTTGGACTCCTATTCGATGGCCTCTAGTTAGGTAATCAACTATCACAAATCTGTTATTTTTTTCTTCAATGTCACTCCCAGGCTGCAAGGTAGGATTAAGGCAATTTTAGGCTTTGCGGTGGGTTCCCTCCCCCATAAATATTTGGGGATCCCTCTTTTTTCTGGTAATGGTAAAGTGAATCTTTGGGATGGGCTTCTCAACTTTTTTGGCTAGATTGCTTTCATGGAAAGGAAAATGGTTGTCCTTGGCTGGTCATGCACTCCTGATCAACTCTGTCCTCCTGGCCCTTCTAATTTATATGTTGTCAGTATTGTTGATTCCCAAGACAGTTTTGCACAAAATTGAGAAATTAGTCAGAACCTTCCTTTGGCAAGGGAATAATGAAGAGAGAAAATTTCATTTGGTGAAGTGGGAGACTGTCAAGCTCCCCAAATCTCTTGGCGGCCTGGGCATTCTTGATTTGGCTCTTCAGAATCAGGCCCTCGGTGCCAAACTTGTTTGGAATTTTATCACCGATTCTAAACGGTTGGCTTTTAGGTTCTTTCACATAAATATCTTGAGGCGGGTCATCCTAAGCTCCTACTCTCCAAAGCATTGAGCTTCCCAAAGGCTCTCATATTTGGAACTTTTTATGCAAGTGCAAATCCGTGATCGCAGACTCAGTCACCTAGAAAATCAACAATGGTCAATTAGTCACCTTTTGGGAGGACAGCTGGAATGGGTCTCACCCACTTAACCTTATTTCCAATCTCAACAGAGTCATGAATGTTACCAGTGTCACTTGGGGCACTAAAGTAGCTGATTTTGGTCGTCAACATCCGAATGGCTCTCCATCATGGGAATGGAAAAATCTTTCGACCATCGGGGCTTCCCTTCAAGAATCTTATACTCTTTCTGAAGCCCTTCGGGCCAGGCATGTTCATTTCAACACAGGTGAGGACAATCTGATTTGGCTCGGTGACAATTCAGAAATTATAAGGTGAAAGCCGGTTATGCTCACCTCATTTCTCAGTCAAGTTTGGGTTCTCCCAGCCCCCGGGCTGTTGGCACCCCAATATTTTTCCCAAGGTGGCCATCTTCGGCTGGTTGGTTCTTAAAAAGAAAGTTCTTACTTAGGTGAGGAGAAGAAATTGGGGCTATGTCGGTCCCTCTAAATGTGTGCTTTGTGGTGAAGCCGAGGAAGATCAGGACCATTTGTTCCTCTTTTGTTCTTTCGCCTCCAACTGTTGGCACTGGCTTCTTTCCAAATTGAATCTTGTCTGGGATGTTTGCAATAATATTGTTGATACGCTCCTCTCTTGGCCTAGGTGTGGTAAAGACAGTTCTCTCAGCTCCATTTGGCTCATAGCTCCCTTCTTCCTCATTTGGCATATTTGGTGGGAGTGAAATCTTCATTTTTTTAGAGAGCAGTCTGCTGAGCTCCCTACTTTTCTAAATAAACTAGAAGTAGCCATCTCTCGAGAATGTTAGCAAAACAGTCTCTCGAACCCCACTTTCTCTTCTAGTGATGCGACTATTAAAAATTCTTGGCCTCTCATCAAACTCCCCAGTCCTGGTTCAATCATCAAGAAAGGTCTTTCCCAAGTTGAGAAATTAATCAGAAGAAAAAGGGTCAAATGGCGCCCTCCCCCTATGGGCATGTGGAAACTAAACTTTGATGGGGCTTCTAGGGGTAACCCTGGTAAATCAAGTGTTGGTTGCATTATCAGGAGTGATTCAGGCACTCTTATCTCTGCTGGTTCCTTCCCTATCGTGGACTATTCTTCTTGCAATTTAATTTCAAGCACAAGCTCTTTTAGAAGGTGTCAAATTGGCTGTCAATCTAGGGTGTGAAACTCTTTTCATTGAAGGTGATTCCCAAATCATTATCCACACAATCTCTTGTGGATCTTCCCCCTCGTGGAAATTAAATCCCTTCATCTCCAACATATTTTTTGGCTTGGCAAATTACACACATGGCACATCAATCACATTTTTTGTGAAGCTAAGCAACATACATATCTTGCCAATTATGCCATTGATTACCCTTCAACCACTGTCATTTCGAGACTTGCGAGAAGGCTGGCCAAGCCTCTCCTTCATCTTGTCACACGAACTACAGGGTACTCGGTCTCAGCTTAGATTTTCTCTTCCACACATGTAAAACCTTTTTTAAGCACTGGTGCAGGATGGTGGTGGTTTATCGCCCCGCTCTCTATTTTTTCATGTTGTTTTTAGTTTGCTTTCTTTGGTCATGGAATTTTTAGGTTTTCCATTCATCTTTCGAAGAGGATCTCTCTGTTCTAGATAAATATTCTTCCCTTGATATAGACAGGGACCGTCTCTCAGAAATCTTTCGCTACTCCTCTCACAAGGAAGCTGAAGCAATCAAAACTATCTTGGGTGATGCATACCGTTTCAAGTCTAGGCACGCCCACTCTAACACAGAAATTGCTTCAGCCTTTGTTTCTTTCTACCTGTTGTTGCATTGGGACATTGTTGTGGTCGAGTTCGTTGTGAATGATGAGATTTATCCCACGTACAAAATTGGTCTACATGATGAACTAACAGATTTCTCCCTCCCTGATCCCCTCCTATGGGTTGATGAAATGGATGAGCTAGCAATAGGTTCTAGATGCAGCATTCAATGGCTCTACAGTCAATATTGAGACCTCCTCCGCTACGCTCAAGGCATGCGTAGTCACTATTTTGATGGGTCGTCTCAACCATAGGCTCCTCCCTAAAGTGGATATAGATGAAGCTCGGTATCTTGTTCAAGCCATGGCTGAAAAATGGTGGGAACTTAAAGATAGGGCTACTGGAGCTTTCCACCTCCTCTTATGGGAGGCCAACAGGTGTGCGGGCACACAGATTGGTTGATTGCTCAGCTTTGGCCTTGTTTCCTGGTTCGCAGTGTTTTCCTCTGTTCTTGTGTTTTGGTCCTTCCTTTCTCCTCTTCCTCCTGCTTCTTTCATTGTTTCTCCTCTTCCTCTTCCCCCTCTCTTCTTCTTCTACTCCCCGTCTTCCTTCCCTTCTTTGTATGGTTGGGGCCTAACCCCTCGGTTCATAGCTCCGGTCAAAAGCGTTTATTAATAATAAAAATAAATAAATAAATAAATAAATTCTATTATTAATATATAATTAAATTAACTTTTAACAAAATTTATTAAAAAGATGTTACAAAATTAAATAATTATATATTAAATTTAAATTATTTTAAAATTAGAAAAAAATGTTAAAAAACATCTAATTAAAAATAGTCTAATTTATATTGAGATTTCTATATAATAAGAGTTACATGTGTATAGTTTTCCATTGAATTTACTCTTAGATCTAGATCTATCTCAATTTGTGTGTGTAGGTGAAAATTATCGAAGTGGAGGAATCATGAGAAATTAGAAGAATAACAAGAGAAAATATAGTGAGGAAAGGAAATCAAAGGTGAATTTTAGAAGATCACTTCGTAGGAAGAAACAAAAAGAGAGAGAGATGGCTACAAAAATTGGTACATACATACTTGAAACCCTTGATATCGTAATTTTATTTTTCTATCTAGGGTAAATATGAAGTTTTAGCTTTAGCATGCCTTCTAGATAGAAGAATATTATATTATAAATACAATAAAATGATTAGTATTGTGCTTTTGTATTGTGTTTTTGAATACAATCTATGATTAGTATTGTGTATTTAACTCTGAGCTTGGTATCCCTTAGACAATTTTGGCTATAAACCTATCCTCCTACCAACAAATCTAGCTTGAACATAATTATATTATCATCATATTATTATAACAATTCTTAACCTCATTTTTGACTAGATAAGGTACCAGATCCTTACTTTCAAACCCTTTAGGTAGATATCCCTCTTCTTTTTATCCCTACCCTCTCACCCTCTATGATTAATGTTTTCCAAGATATCCTTCCTCATATTTCAATGAGAGTGAATGAATTTATGGTGTATGCATTTTATGATATCCATAAAAAATTATCTCATATATTTGAAGAGATGAAAGACACCATAATTCATACATGTTATGATATTCAATGATACATTCATGAGGTAAATGAGGAAACTTACAACTACGATCTACTACACCTATTTTGTCTTTGTCCACATGTCCACAATGATGATTTTATCAATTTTATATCTTTTTATGGGTCAATAATTTCCTCATGGGTTGAATTTTATACAAAATTATATATAGGAACCCATATATAAGAAATTTAAATGCACTCATCTACTCACTTGGTACTTTCAAGAGCCCTATGATAAAATTATCATTTCAAAAGCACTCAAATATCTCCTAAATTACCTTCAAACAATAAAAAATAATAGGAGAAGCCCCTACATAGGTATAAAGAACTCTAAACTTTGATCTAGAGTCAATTTTCCTAAGAAAAAGTATTTTCAATCTAATTTAAGAAAAAATCACACGAAACCATTATCTATATTATCAAGTGATAAAATTTCCAAATCTAATTACAACCACATAGATATCACATGTTAAGTGGTTAAATAAACGTATTTTAATCCCTATTCATAGTAGTACTAATATAGGTAGTGTACATATTACACTTTACCCCAAACAAAAACCTTTTTTCATGGACTCTTACCCATAGTTCAGTTTTGAAGCTATTTCGGGTCATACAAAGGGTTTCATAATACCTAGGGTTTTATAGTTAAGCATATTTTTGTCTTACATAGGTACCAAATTTATAAAATGCCATAAATTCACATTTTAAACCACCAAATAGGTATGAAACCACAAAAAACTCCGTACACATCTAAAATTTCCATACCTACTTATCCTACACTCTTAGAATTAGAAATGAACCACTTACACATCATTTCAAGTATTTTCACCCTTCTTCCACTACCATATTAGTTTCTTTACTTGTAGGATAGCTAAGTACATCTCCCTTTTTATGTCTTATTTTATTTATAGTTCTTTTGATCATTCTCTCTTGGAAATTTCTAAATAGGTATATTCTAATCTATATATTGATGTTAAAGTAACTAATGTAAATATATATACTATTTTAACCCTTAATTCAAAATGAGATAAGAAACAAAAACACATTTTCTTTAATTTTTTGGGTTAAATGTTTTAGTGATACCAAGTTTGTTGATCTAATACTTATCCTATTTTGAACCCTAATTATCATAGGCTTTTTGTTTATGCCTTGGCACATGATCATTTTCCTAGTTCTTAGATATTTCCTTTCATGGCTTATACCACCCATTAAAATTTGTATTTCCTTAACTTAGTTACAAGAGACCATACATGTAAAGATTGAATGTGTATCATTGAAATAAATCATGATCCCTACTAATGTGGAACAAAAATATGTGCAATCCCTTATCCATACCTTGTACTTATAGATCCCTTATCCATACCTTATACGTAAACATTTATTCTCCATCGTAAGTAGTCACTCATCCCATCTCACTTACATGAGAAAGAAATTGGACCTTATCTTGACTATACAAGTGTTACATGAATACTACCATTTATTTTTGTATATTTTACTTTCATAATAATTTTTCACACACTTGTCAATTATAATACTTAGTGTAGATAGCCAAATTAGTATATTATTTTATCTTCTCCTTACATATTTAGTCTAGAAAGGTCATCTACTCTAATAAAGTGACCACCTCTAACATCTATATAGGTTATACAAATCAATTTAACTCATTTTCTATCTACCTATTATAATCTATAGTTTATATAAGATGGTTAGTCTAATTATCTTCACCACCCCTTAAAATATAGCATTATCTACTCATATTTCATATTTCATTTAGATGATCAAACATTTTGAATATGCATGTACATATTATTTATAATTTACTTACTACTTACAACATCCTTTAGATATAATTTTAGGTCATTTATTTATCCCCAGATCTTTTGGCATGTTGTTTATACATATATAAGATAATATACTCCTTGTGACATGGTTTGTAAATATTTTACTAAATTCACATTTCATTATCTTCTTTAGTACTATTTATCAACTTATAATATTTAATATTCATGCTTTACATACTCCTCATGAAATCATTAGGATTTATTTCTACTAGATTTTTCCTCGCTTGATATTTTTATAAATTCATCGACCTATTTTTTCTTCCTCCACATGTCCTCATAATACCTTTTGTTTTCGTACATTTTATTTTCATAAATATTTTTCTCACACTTCTCAATTTTAATCCTTAGTTTATTTTTATTTACGTACTCATGAAATCTTTAGGGTTTATTTCTACTATTTTTTTCTCACTTGATATTTTGATATGTTATTTATCAATTTTATAATGTTATACATTATATTTCTATTGGAGCTCAAAATTACACCCTTCCTGAGTCATAGACAACCCAAGATTTTGAGGCAACATGGGACTTTCTCCAAGTTGTGGGACTGCAAACTAAGGTAGACCTCCGAAGAAGGACAACTTCCTTTACCTATTCCTACTACTAAACTACTCCTATGAAGGGAAATATAACTACCTAGTACTAATCTATGATTCCAAGGACCGAGGAAAAAGGGAGATGCATAAAGCTTAAATCATACTAGTACATGAGGTGAAAACATAAAAAATAAGGGGAAAGACACTTTTAAAAGATAGAAAATGGAACAAAACAATGATGGAGAGAGAAGAGATGATAGCCATATCCTAGTGAAGCATTTAAAATCTAATTTTCATACAATGCACAATAGAAATAAACCTTGTAATATGAAGAAACATGCATAATGTACCTGCAAGTAAAGGATGAGAAAATAAAATACAAAATATCATGAGATAGGGAAGAATAATAGTAACAAAAAAATTATTTTATTGCTTCAAGATGACACAAAAATCATTACAATGGAGGAAAAAGGTCTAAATTTATCATAGAATTACAATCAAAGGCTTGCAACTCAAGAAAACTTGTGCATAACTTTTCAATCATGCCCTTGCATTACCAAAGTATCAAACATTAAAAATGAACATTACTTTACAATATATAGAAAAATGGGGAAGATAAAGAAGAGGGAAAATTTAAATTATGCCTTCACCCAAAAATAAAGTGAATTACATATATGGAAAGAGGTAGGGGAAACCTTGAAATACCATTCTCCCATTGTACATTTCTTGTAGGAGAAAGAATGAGCACCATACTTCATTAATTATGGTAGTTGTGCTGCCTAAAAGTGTTCATTTCAATGTTGGAGATGTTTTCCCATGTTTTAAAAAATTATCCCAACTTAAATTAAGAATTATAGTTTCCATGGTTTTGAGAATGTTGAGACATTTCCAATGATATAAAGTTTGTGAAAATTAGAGCAACGGGTCAAAAGTTATAGCCTTTTTATGTTTAGGGGTTAGGGTTCCACGCGGGCTCCCAAATTCCATAATTATAATATTTTGTATTTAACTTGTAGATAGTTCTAGCCTTGAGTTCCATTTATCTCCACATTTTCCTCAGAAGTCTCCATTTTTTTTTTTTCAACTTTCTATGCCTTGGGTAACTTAACCCATGTCAGAAGCATTCCCGTGGCCCTAGTTCCCTCGTAGCCCATTTGGTTTGGAGAAATTGTGAGGCCAAGGAACCTATTCCATGTGCAACCAAAAATCTTCAATACACAACATCCTTTATATTTTGGCTAAAGAGGAAAATCAGGGAACTATGGAACTTGTTCTTCTTGGAGCTCAAATACCCGCATTTCCACATCACTCTCCACCCCTTCTACCCATGGATGAAACCTAAGTGTAGGGAACACTTAAGCTGATGGAAATAGTGTCCTGTGTTCCCAAACCATTCCTGCAATACACTAAAAATTAAAAATACTTTGTATTGTGGCTCTAAAAACAATGCAGAGAAATCTTTGCTCTAGGGAACTTGTTCCTCCTAATCCTCCTGAACCCACAAAACCCACAATACACTACAAAATGATGATTTTTCCATTTTTGTTCAATTTTTTCTAACTGTTTGGATTTTCTAAATTTTTAGACAAAGGGAGGAATGTATCAAAATAATTCTAAGTCCCCTAAAGCAATTGTAAGTTCATGTTTCACCAATAAGAACGTACTCTATGAGAAAACAATTTAAGGTAGAAGGATGATACATGTGGAATACCTAGAGGTCATGAAGAGGTTATGCACCTTCAAAACCAAGCCGATCAAGATCACTCCTTTTTGTCTAGGAAGGACTATCTGAAAAGAAACACAAAACCACAAGATAGAATAAAAATCATCGATTGGTGGTTTACCTAGTGAAAGCTAAATCCCGGAAGGTGGTTCTTCCTAGAAGGCTATCAATCCACATTTTAAAACAAATAAAATGTTGATAAGAACATAAAATAGAGAGTCCTACTTAGTTGTGTAATTCAGGTATCTCACACAATCATAGTAAATTAAATTTACTCTGAATAGTGAATACAAGATTAAATATAAAGTGGGTGGTGGGTTGTTAAGGTCCTGTAAGTGTTGTAGAGGGTATTATGGAGGTCCTGGGTGAAGTTTTGGTAGGTGTTGAGAGGTTTTGATGAAGAAATAAGCTTTCTAGTTTGAGTGAAAATTCTAGACACAAAGACCGATTCCATTCGGGGAACCAATGCCAGTAATTGGTTATAACCAGGATCGGTTGGCTAACCGATCATGGTAGGGAAATTAGGTGCAAAAGGTTAAAAGGGATTGGTTCGGGCTCTCGTGATTTGCGTAGAGTGTTGGGAAGAATTAGGAAGCATGTTAGAATTTTGGTGAAGGCTCAACAAAAGTGAGAGAGGTGATTGGAAAGGAAGAGAGGTTCAGGTTGGTAGGGTATTAGGAAAATGGGTGACGAATGGTATTCGGGTGAGAAAGAAGTAGTATAACAACAAACAATAAGAGACCTAAAACAAAATCTAAGAAAATAACAACCTTGTTAATATATTTATTTGAAAATATGGAGATTGGTAGGTGGTGGTGGTTAGTGGGTGATCGTAGAAGAAATCGGTCTAGATCCATTTCCACAAGAATGAAGCATGTGTGCTTCTCCATGTGAATGATATGAGGCTCTAGAACAAGAGGTTGGTTACTGGTGAAGAACATTAATGCTCTGGTTTTGTGTTTTGATCATCGTCGAATGTCAGGATGCCAATGAATAATCCCCAACCAATGAAAATTAATAACTTGGGGAAAGAGTTGAAAATCCTTATTTACAAGAATTGATGATGATTCCTTCACTAGAATTGGTAGAGGAATAATCAAGGCGTCAGTTAGGGAGAGATAGTCAAATTTTCTCAAAATATCTTGTTTCTTCCATTTTTGGCACGGGCCTTGATTTGATTATGGGATAGGAGTTTTGGTTCACATCTCAACACTTGTGAAATTGATGGAAGAGGCAATTTGACAATTAACATTAGGTTTAGAAGAAGTCCTAGTTAGTTTAATGAAGTGATGACTAAATGTTAGGAGTGATGACCTAGTCTGAGTTAGTTAAATGCCCTTGGAATGGGTCCAAGGCGAGGTAGAGAGGAGAGGTAGATAAGTGAGGTGGAATGGTGAGGTGGTGATTAACCTAATATTGATAATTAGAATAATAATAATGTGTTGTAGGGGTCATGGTAAGGGGTTGTGTTAATTGAAAGGGGCTTAGAGGGTTGCGACCCAATTTTAGGTGTCTACATTTGCCTTTTTTTTTCGTGTAGCTTGTACTAATAAGAAACAATGAGAAAAAGAAGTAGGTTTCCCCAAATAAGGGTGGAAGTGATCCCCCTCAGACAAAGAATTAATGTAGTGGAAGGCGGAATTAGTAATGGTTTTGATAAGGTAGTAGGTGATGAAAAATGGGGTAAGGTGTAGGTGTAGGTGTAGGTATTAAAAATGGGTGTGATAAGGTGGAGGGAGTAAAATGCACACACACATTCAAAATGCAATAAGGCACAAGGTTAAAGAGCATAAAAATCTACATTTTCAAAGTTTGATAGTTTATCCAAACAAGGGTGATGTGTTCTAGGTATCCAAGGTATAGGATTTAATCTTGGAAACAAAATGGATCGAGGTGCAGGAATGGGTATAGGTGTGTTCTGAAACACCAAAAGGTTTGGTCTAGTCGAGATAAACATCATGAAATAAGGCAAGGCAAGGTTGGTAGGTGAAACAACACAAGTAACATTATTGCACAGTGGAGTGAGTAAGTGAGTTTGATTGTCAAATAGGCGGGGTTGGTTTGGTGAGGGTATACAAAGTCGTCGCAATAATTCCCCTAAGTATTCTTAGGGAGTTGGTGAAGTGGTGAGGTTTGTAGGTGTGTATGTAGGGATGTTTTAGGACTTTGGAAGAAAGAAAAAGGCACCCTGTAGCAAAAATTAGGTAGAATGAGGTTATTTCGGTTATTGATAGGTTAACCATTGCCGGTTGAGGTGAAACGATAATGGTAGCATGATTGGCTTTGGTCACCTAGGGTACCACCAAACCAATGTTGGTCTCTCAAAAATGAGTTAAAATAGAAAACCCTCCCCAAAATTGCTAATTTGAGCATTTAGTAATTCTAAAAATATTTGGTGGAGAGCATATTTGTGAGAAAATGATAGGTAGGCCTAGTGGAGTGAGTTGACAAGAGAGTATTGGTGAGGAGAGGTGAGTTTGAGGGCCCACTTGCATCCACCTGAGTGATTGTGATTTTTGAGAGCTTGGAGAGTCATTTGACATGGAAGAGATAGGAGAAGGAGCAGGGGGAGCTCTAGTGTAGGTTCCAGAGGTCTTAGTGGGAAGGTGCCGGTGAGTAGAGGTAGCCTTCAAGCTTAAATCTTGGTTTTTGTTGAATAATAGGCTAGAAAAAATGACATTTTTAATTTTTAAATTTGATAGGAATGGGGGAAATCGGGATGGGGGTGGAATTAGACTAATTAGGGGATATAAGAAATTTAGGGAAAGTTTAAAGGGATTTAGGTGGGTAAATTAGGTGTTTTTGTTATTTTTTGCATTGGGGGATGTGGGAGTTCATCCTTTGGGACCTACCAAGAATCGATATTGGTCGGTTATCGGCCGAGAATCGGTGTGCGAACCAGAAATGGTGGGCAATGTGGGTGGCATCGGTAGGGTGAGTGATGATGGTTATGTAGGGAATGGTTAAATTTTTAAGAAAATGTTGTTTAGAGATGTCGAAGGTATATTTAATGTAGAAGAGGTGTCAAAGCTAGGGCTAAGGTAGGTATAGGATGGGGATGGTGTCCAAAATAACATTAAGGGGAGGTTGTAGGTAAATGACGATGTAATAAGATGAGTTTGGGAGAGATGGGGAAGGTTAGGTTGAATAGGTGAGATCGTGGGAAGAATAAGATTCTGGGAGGTAGGATAGGTAAAGTTGTATGGTATAGGTAAGTCGGGGTGGTAGAAAATAGGCTAAGTCAAGTGTTGAAGAGAAAGTTGAAAAGGTAAATGATTAATGGGTATGAATGTTAATGATGTAGGGGATGTAACAGATGATGATGAGGGATCAACTACCACCCCTCATAGTACGAGATGAGGCATACCATTTCAAAGGAGTGGGAATATATGATGGCTATCGGGATTGGTGCGGTGAGGAGATATAGGAGGATTTATCGAGATCACAACATGATGATAACCCTCATCGACAGATGGGATCCTACTACCAACACCTTTCATCTTCCGACGAGAGAGTTGAGCATCAAATTGGAGGATGTATAAAATATTGTGTAGCTATCGATTATGGGGAGACATTGTATGAGTTTCATTCTCATATGCGGTTGATCACATGGCTATGGTGTTTGGACCGGCTATGGAAAAGCTTACATATCATTGTGTGAGCATAAGATATGGTGGGATGTATGTGGCGTATCCACAAGATAATATTCTTACTTGAGTTGATGATGGTTTCGGTTGGTTGTTTCACCCTCAAAACTCTAGAGGGTGGGGGATTTCAATGGGCCTTGATGGGATTCCTAGAGGAAAAGGTGTTTGATAGGATATTTTTTCATGGGAACCAACATATTTTGTGCGATTATAAAGGGAACTATGGGTTTATATAAGCATACGATGATACGGTCTTTTTATACCTATCTATTACATTGATAGGCATATGAGCACATTGTGTGATTGTTTCCACTTAGTCTACCATGACATGGGTGGGAGGTGGGTGTATACATGGAAAGATATAGGTAGTTGCTACGGATTGGAGAGCAGGTGAGGGTAGATGCGGTGACTAGGGATATAACATATTATCATATGGTACTTGCTATCCTATCATTGGTAGATATTCTATAGAGGCCATACCTCACATATAATTTCATAGGTATGGAGGAAAATATGGAGGAACAACAAATTCTTATATGGATTAAGGGGTGCAGGGAAAAGGAACATGAGTGCATACCCATAGATTGGGTCGAATGATAGTTTGGCGAATAGTAGGGTGTGCCCTTGTCATTTTTACAATACCGTCGAGAGGATGTGGAGATGTCATTACCTATTCCACAACTATCACCACTAGTGGAAGTCGAGGAGTAGGTAGTGTATGAGACTATAGATGATGCTTGATACATGATTGGGTATAGTCAATGGTAGGAAAAATAGTTACAGATAACACCCTGCTAGGCTAGGACCAACCAATATGGCACAAGATCATTAGTCGAGAGAGACATTTTATAGCGAGGTAGGTGACAGTATTACAGGCCCATTTCACTACTTTATAAACACATGTAGCCACCCTACAAGCATATCTAGTGGCAACACAGGCACATGGTGGCAATGGGAGACAAGTTACGTAAATGCAGCCCGGAGTTTCTTGTGTTACAGGCATAGGTCGCCACTTCACAGGACATAGTTGGAAACAACACAAGCACAAGCTAGGGCATTGGGACACATGGTTTCCCCTCCTTTACCTATGAGGGCACATGATTGGGGCAAAGATATAGGTACACGTTCCATTAGTATAGGTGCAGTACTAGGACATGGCCCACTACCTCAGGTATAGGGACATTGACCACTTCTACCGGGACATCGTCCACATATTAGTGTAAGAGCAACGCCACCACAATAGGTGACATCTATGGATCAATACAGAGAGGTTCGAACAAGGATAGATATTATGAGGATCATATTATAAAGCTTGGTCTCCGTATTTACAACTATGCTACCTACGTAACTCAAAGCAAGTAGCTAGTAAGAGGTCTAGTAAATGGACATAGTGTCGGTAGTTCATAGAGCCACCATTCTCATTGTAGGGCTGGTGGGAGGTGATCAATACACATAGACAGAGGCCGGTGAGTGGAAAAGAGAGAGTGGTAGAGACATCAGACCCTCTCGGGGATGATATAGATCTTGAGATGTTTATTTTCTATTTTTGACCTATATATACCGGTCTACGTGCCGAAGAGGTGAGATGTACATGAGATTTTTTGAGAGACTTATTTATATCTCTATATACAATGTATTGACATACAAACTTTCTAGTATATAGATTATGGCACTTATTTATGTCTTGGGTTGTTTCATATCGATTGCATTGTTATTATGGAAAATAGTTGTAGACATGGTTGATGTTATGGTTTGGTTTAATTTTCAATGTATTGATATTATGGAAACTAGATGTGCAGGCATGATTGATGTTATGGTTTTGTTCAATTTCCAATGTATTGATATTATGGATATTAGATGTGTAGCCATGGCTATGATGTATGGTTTGTTTGGTTTAATTTATAAGTTATTGATACTATAGAAACTAGATGTATAGGCATGGTTGATGTTATGGTTTGGTTTAATTTCCAATGTATTGATATTATGGAAACTAGATGTGTAGGCATGGTTATGATGTATGGTTTGTTTGGTTTAATTTCCAAGTTTATGGAAATAAGATGATAGGCATGGTCATGATGTGTGGGTTGGTTTGGTTTAATTTCCATGCTTATGGAAACTACATGATAGGCATGGTCATGATGTATGGTATGGTTTGGTTTAATTTCCATGTTCTTGATATTATGGAAATGTGTGAAAGATGGTAGAAAAATGGTGACCAAGCTAATTTCCATGTTATTGATATTTTGGAAATGTCTTCGAAGTCTGGCTACATATCCCTTGTAAAAAGGGACTCAAGCCAATGTAGTTCTCCCATAGGATACGGAAGAATAAGATTTTTGATGGGAAGGTTCGGTAAGGAAAATGGTCCTTGTAAGGCAAGGTAGAAAGTAGGAAAGGTCAAATCTTTGTGAAAATGTAGAAGGGGAAATAGGTTAACTTGTGTGATTAATGATGAGGGTTGTGAATTCTTGTCATTAATAATGTCAATCCGGGTTGGCGTTTGAAGGTTGTATGCATTAAGAGAAGAAGATCTTGGAAAGCAACTCCTTTAAACACAAACCAAACTTACATAAATTAAAAGCACACATGCGGAAATTTAAATGCACACTTGCAGAAATGTAAACACACTTGCATAAAGGAAATTAAACTTGAAAGAATAGAACACACTTGCATAAATTTAAATTGCTAAATTGGAAACAAACATAATGGAACAAAACACCTACGGAGTTCACAATGATCGCATTTTCACAATACAAGGATGAAAACAATACAACATAATGAATTACAGACAAATGAATAAACATAAACATAAATACACAAATTCATCTTCCTTGTAATGAGTGGCTAGATCATTCATTGGAAGAGGATTTAAATCATACTTTTGAGATCTTAAAACTACATAATATTTGAGAGTAAAGAACAAATTTTTATTTCTTGGGCAAAAAGTATTACATATCTAAGTGTGGAAGGTTGCATTTATAATTCATGCATCCAACCAACTCCTTATTTAGGAAGTACAATCTGATCTTATCTTTATTACAATCATAACAACTAAGATCTCCATATTAATTAAATATGGAGAGAGATATATTATTGGGGTCAAATCTTATCTTACTTATTTTAGGAAGATTTGCTCAAATCTTCTCATTGCTTTTCAAGAACAAAAATCATAATGATTTTATTATTCTACATTATTGGAAGGAGGATTTTTCTCAAAATATGATTTTGACCAAATAACTTTCTTGGATTTTCCATTTGACTTTGATGTTTTTGACTATGGAACTTTTGACGCTTATCTGATACGATTTTTCCTCGGACTATAGTTCACTCAAAGTTAGATTTATCTTCATTGGTAAAACCTATAGAAAATATAAATGAGGCTTTTGTTAAACACATTGCTATGACCAAAAAATTCTCTCAGATTTTCCATTTGACTTTTCTGTTTCTTTTTATGGAACTTTTAGCGCTCATCTGATACACTTTTCCTTGGACTGCAGCTCACTAAAAGTTAGATCTCTCTTTATTGGTAAAATATATAGAAAATATGAATGAGGTTTTTGTTAAACACATTACTATGAACAAAATTTTTCTCATATTTTCCATTTGACTTGTCTATTTCTATTTATGGAATTTTTAGTGCTTGTCTGATACACTTTTCCTTAGACTGTAGCTCACTAAAAGTTAGATATCTCTTTATTGGTAATACATGTAGAAAATATGATGAGGTTTTTGTTAATCACATTTCTATGAACAAAAACCTCTCTCATATTTTCCATTGGATTCTATGATCTTTCACAATTCCTTAAAAACTGTCAAAATTTGCTTAGTTCGGAACTAAGCCTGCGAGTTCCGGAACTAACTCTGTGAGTTCGGAACTAAGCCTGCGAGTTCTGGAATTAACTCTGTGAGTTCTGAAACTAAGCCTGCGAGTTTCATAATGAACTTAAAACAAATATAAATTTTGCATATGATCTTAGATTGAGATGATTCTTTTTTTGAACTTGCATATTTTTTGAGAGGAATCTAAATATGAAATTAGATTTGAGTTTAGATATACCATCCATTATCAATTCCACTTTTCTCAATACTAGCATTATCTTTCCTTTATGGCCTACATACATAAGACATTGCATCTTTTCCTAAATAATCAATAGGATTAGTCAATAAAAAAGATAACAAAATATTTCTATAGAATGAACAAGATATATATCCTATATTCTATCTTAAGAAAACTATAAGTTTCTTTATTATATTTAAATTCTCATGCATTATATTATTATCTCCTCTTCTTAGAGTCTTCTCCGCATTGAGCTTATGCATGTATGCATTCCATATATAGTTCAAAGACAAGTTCTTGTGGATCTCTTTCTACTATTTTTAATTTCCTTTCTTTTGTAGCAGGTTCTTGTGTGGATCTCCTTCTGTTGTTTTTGATTTTCTTTCTTGTACAACAAGTTCTTATGTGGATCTCCTTCTGTTGTTTTTTATTTTCTTTCTTGTACAATAGGTTCTTGTGTGGATCTCCTTCTGCTGTTTTTGATTTTATTTCTTGTACAATAGGTTCTTGTGTGGATATCCTTCTGCTATTTTTATTTTCTTTCTTGTATATAGCAGGTTCTTATGTGGATCTCCTTCTGTTGTTTTTGATTTTATTTCTTGTATAAAGGTTCTTGTGTGGATCTCCTTCTACTATTTTTTATTTCCTTTCTTTTACAACAAGTTCTTGTGTGGATCTCCTTCTACTACTTTTGATCTCTTTTCTTTTACAACAGGTTCTTGTGTGGAGCTCCTTCTACTATGTCTCATATTTAAAATCAAAATGCATACCTCGTGTTTCTCCTTCTCTCCCACACTTAAGCTCATGCATGTCCTCATGCATGTTGTTTATTCATGGCTGCCCATAAATTAGACTCTAAAATTTTGATTGCAAAGAGGTGCACATATTTTTCATATAAGTAGGGAGATATGAATTTTATCTTGCCTTCCTTGGAGATCTTAAAAGTGGATCTAGTTGTAATAAAAAAACTTACAAGAAAGCTTAAAAATAAAATAGTAGAACAAAATAACTTGATCATACCTCTAGTTGTCCTTGTCATCCTATTGTTAACATGGTCAAATAGTGTTGAGAAAGAAGCCACCAAGTAACAATTGATTTCTTTTGAAGAAGAGTTGCCTTTTTTTTTTGTCTTTAATTGGCCAAGCAAGCTAGTTTTCCAATCAAAGATTTTTTTCTTCTTTTTTCTTTTTTGCTGAAATGATAGCATGAGAAGGATTAGAGAAAAATTTGATCCATCATCAGACTATATTCATCAAAGTAAAACTTGTGTAAAATAGGAATCAATGTCTGAGATCTCATAAAAACTTTTTGCATACTTGATAACTCCAAGAATATTTCCAAAAATTGTGTAGACAATTTCTAGGTCTTCAAAGCCCATCTTGAATTATGCATTATCGGAATCACCATAGTAATCTTCAAATCCCAGACTAGTGATCTCAGGAGATGGATAGTTGTTAAAAGAGAGAGTGAAGGTATCTATGTGTCCCTTTAAAATATGCATGCTCCTTGGTTGATACTGTTGGTACTCCAAAATCTGCATGCTGGTATCAAGAACAACTCTAGAAATTCCTATAGATCTAGTCCTCAAATGTTAGTATGCAAAAGTTCTTGCCTTGATATTCACCATAATTGCTTCTTAACGTTATACAAGCATATACAAAAATGAAGAAATTGAAAGACATGAAAACATTTTTTCTAATGGATATGGTTCAGGGATTGAATTTTATTATGGGATGAAAACTAATTTGGATGAGTGGATAATGAGTGAGTTTTTATTTTGGCTCTAATGAAATCCCTGAATATGGATGGAGTTAACTAGAAATGCTACCACTTCATTATTACAAACTGAAAAAGCCAATTTTTTACTAAGGTTATGTGTAATAAGATCATTGAGTTGTTAGTTGATACAAGAGAAAATGGTGGTGGTTATCAAAAATGGCATATGATATTTCATCAACTAGATCTATTTCCAGATTCAATATCATATTCTACCATTTCCAGATCTGAATTCTTTGTTCATACCATTATACCTTCTTGATCAAACATCATAGTCATTTTATTATACATAGAGTTAGTTTGTGGGGAGATAAATATTTACAATCTAATATTCCTAATTGTAGAAATGAAATTTTAATCTACTTGTAGGAAATAAAAGTCTAAAGAAACTACTTACCAAATACTTCTTGTCACAGAATTTGCTAAAAGGTATTCTATTGTCACTAGAATATTCTTTTAGAGAACTCTGAATCTCCTAATAACACCATGTTCCCTAGAAATGGCACCAAAATGATGAGGTTCGTCAATCCTCGCCATTAATAATGTCAATCTAGGTTGGTGTCTGAAGGCTGTATGCATTAAGAGAAGAAGATCTTGGAAAGCAACTCCTTTAAACACAAACCAAACTTGCATAAATTGGAAGCACACATGTGGAAATTTAAATGCACACTTACAGAAATGTAAACACACTTACATAAAGGAAATCACACCTATAGGAATAGAACACACATGCATAAATTGAAATTTTTGAATTGGAAATAAAAATAATTGAACTAAACACCCGCAGTTCACAAAGACTTCGTTTTCACAATACAACATAATGAATTATAGAAAAATGAATAAACATAAACTTAAATACATAGATCCATCTTCCTTGGAATGAGTGGCCATCTCATTCGTTGGAAGAGGATTTAAATCATACTTCTGAGATCTTAAAACTACATAATATTTGAGAGGAAAGAACATATCTTTATTTCTTTAGAGAAAAGCAGTACATATCTAAGTGTGGAAGGTTGCATTTATAATTCATGCATCCAACCAAATCCTTATTTTAGGAAATAAAATCTAATCTAATCTTTATTCAAATCCTAACAACTAAGATCTACAACTCGCACAAAATATGGAGAGAGATATATTATTGGGGTCACTTACTTAAGGAAGATTTGCTCCCAAATCTTCTCCTTGCTTTTCAATAACAAGAATCATAATGATTTTATTCTTATACATTATTGGAAGGAGGATTTTTCTCAAAATATTATTTTGACCAAATACCTTTCTCGGATTTTCCATTTTACTTTGTTGTTTTTGACTGTGGAACTTTTGACGCTTGTCTGATACACTTTTTCCTCTAGACTACAGTTCACTAAAAGTTAGATTTATTTTCATTGGTAAAAATTGTAGCAAATATGAATGAGTTTTTTTGTTAAACACATTACTATAAACAAAAACATCTCTCATATTTTCTATTTGACTTTTTTGTTTTTGTTTATGGAACTTTTAGTGCTTGTCTGATACACTTTTCCTCAGACTATAGCTCACTAAAAGTTAGATATATCTTTATTGGTAATACCTGTAGAAAATCTGAATGAGGTTTTTGTTAATCACATTGCTTATGAACAAAAAACTTTCTTAGATTTTCCTTTTGATTCTCTGATCTTTCACAATTCCTCAAAAATGTCAAAATATGCTTATGTTCGGAACTAAGTCTGTGAGTTTCAGAACTAATCCTGCGAGTTCTGGAACTAAGCCTATGAGTTTCAGAACTAACTCGTGAGTTCTCAAACTAAGCTTGTGAGTTTTGGAGTGAACTTAAAACAACTATAACTTTTTCTTACAATCTCGGATTGAGCTGATTCTTAGTTTGAACTTGCTTAATTTTTTTAGAGGAATATGAATATGAAATCATATTTGAGTTTAAATATACCATCTATGATCAATTAAACTTTTCTCAATACTAGCATTATCTTTCCTTTATGTCCTGCATACATAAGACATTGGATCTTTTCCCAAATAATCAATAGGATTAGTCGATAAAATAGATAAAAAAATATTTCTAAAGAACGAACAAGATATATATCCTGTATTCTATCTTAAGAAAACTATAAGTTCCTAGATTACATTCAAATCTACTTTCAAAGGTAACTTGAAGGAAAAAATAATGGTAATTTATGGCCAATTTATGGCCTCACAATTAGTATGGGTATGATTTTGTTTTTGGTTTTGATTTGATTTTCATGAGTATGTATAATGTTTTGGAAGTTATGATTAGTATCGGTGCAAGTGAAATGAGAATTGGATCAAGATATTAAATTTCGATGGTCTCATCCTACTAAAGAAGAAACAAGTAGGCAAAGGTGAACCAAAAAGAATTGAAATGTTCCATAGTTGGCAAGGACCATAACAAGCATACCAAATAAGCTTATGAACATAAACATTGTGTTATGTTGCATGATTGATAGGTATATGATTGAAATAAATTACATGATCACAAAGTGTCACATGAGCACCACATCCCTTGAGTGGATAGGAGAATATAAAATAATGTAGGATCGAGTGGTTTGTCTAGCATAACTTTCTCGTAGGAGAACATTTCCCTTCGCAAGATACTCAAAACCCACATAGGAAAGTCCATGACCAAAATTTTATATTTTTCTTCATTTTTTATTTTTTATTTTACTTTTTTTATTCATAGAATGATCGATGCGGGAATTCTATATTGTGAGGAATAGTGGTGTCTCGTTAAATTCTTCATGAAGTTGATCGATGTGGGAAGCTCCAAGATAATTTTGTTTTCACAAGTATAGATTAGTCTTCTTTTGAGGGGATATACTAAGTACAACATGTGGATAGCTTTGTATATTGGTCATTTGATGGAGCAGTCTACTTATAACAACACTAGAGAAACATAGATGTTTATTTGAGGGAATCATCTTCTTGCAAGAAGTTTTACTCAAGGAGTAGAATTTTTATTCTCCCAAAAGTTTACATTATTTTAGACTTTTAGTCATGGAAAAGACTATGAAGTAGTATAGGCATCTTTTATGAAGGAAAACCATAACATGATAAAGGTTAGCTATGAAAGAGGGGTTTCTAGTGACGAACAATAGTGGGATTCCATCGTGAAAAGGATGAAAAGTATTCATAAGAATCATGCCACAAGTAGATGCATATTACTCATATTCAAGACAAGGATGAATGGTGATGGATAACTACACAATTCTATTTGAGTCGTTGGTCCTCAAAATAGGTAGGTGGAAGGAGAGGTTCACTCAAGGGACAATCATATATGAGACAAAAAGTGATGAAGTACTTTATGTGAGGCATCGTAAGAGGATACCATAAAAGCTACATTTATAGAGAAGACATCCCATGATGATGTAATTAGAGAAACCCTTTAGGAAGGATCGTCATCCATTGCGAGTGAGATCCGGAGGAAGGATTGAAAGTATGAGGTAGTTAGTGAACTTCTTATACCAAATTTCACATGGGTAAGTATCAATGCCACCCAAATAATCAACACCGATGATAATATAAGAAAACTAAAACTATTGTATTCTGACAAATATTTTTGATTCAAAAGGTGAGGCAGATATTTGACAAGCCATACAAGCCATGGTATCTACAAATTTATTAGTGGATTGTAGAGTGACTTGAATGAGGAAGTGATCAAACGTGGTCAAAAGTGGGTCGACTTAATTTTTATACTTTTGAATATCTTCGTTGTGACACTAGTACAAATCATTGACTTAGTTCATAACCAGTTGAGAGTCACAAAATATGTTAATGGATTTAACATCTAGGGAAATGGCAGTTTGAAGACCTAACACAAGAGTTTCATACTTGGCTATGTTATTTGCACAGTTGAAGTATAATTTAAAGGATAGTGGCATAGGCTCACCATCAAGAGGAATGAGGATGATCCCTACACCTCCTCCACGAAGTGAAATTTGGATCCATCAAAGAATAATGTCATTTGAAAAATTCAGATCATCAAAGTGGAAAAGGAGGCAATTTTTTTGGGGAAAATCAAATTTTAAGGATTTATTCCCAGGAAGAAGAGCATCTACAAGTTGATCCATGATGGTTTTTCCTTTAAAATAATTTTGATGAATGAAATCCAACTCCAATTTGGAAAGAAGAATGAGCCATTGAGTGGTACATTTTTCTTGGTAAGGTTTGGCATACATTTAATGAAAAGGGTCCTGTTGGTAATGATTTTTTTGTGATTAAGAAGGTAGTAACCAAGTTTAGTGGCTATGAATACTAGGGCTAAGCAAAGATTTTTAGCATGAGTGTACCAAGTTTTGTAGTCTAGAAGAGTACAACTTATATAATAAACCGCTTCTTCCCTTTACCGCTCATCATGATGAGAAAACATGACACCCAAGGAATGGTTAGTAGCATTAATGTAAAGGTAAAAAGCTTGATCATCTTTAGGTTGAATGAGCATAAGAGGATGAAGATGGTAGTTCTTCAATGCTTTGAAGGCTTTGTGACACTCATCATTCCAATGGAAAGAGACGTTCTTTTTAAGGAGGTGATGAATCTGTTGGAATCAGTTTGAAAGTTGAGAAATGAAGGGTCACATGGATTGCAATTTTCCTAATAAGCTACAAAGTTTTCGAAGGTTAGTAGGTGGAGGAATGTAAATAATTTCCTGGATCTTAGCGGGATCAACTTCAATACCCTGTAAAGAAACGATGAAACCAAGGATCTTACCTGAGAGAACTACAAAAATGCACTTTTTTGGTTGAAGGAGAACACAATATTGGATAAGGTAGTTAAAGATAATTGTAAAAACATCTAGGTGTTTGGTGCGACACTTAGACTTACTAATAATTTTGTCAACATATTCTTCCAATATTTCGTGCATGATGTCATTGAAGATGTAAGTGATAGCATGATGATAGGTAGAACCAACATTTTCTAGCTGAAGGGCATGACACGGTAGTAGAAGGTCCCCTAATGGGTTATGAAGGAGGTTTTCTTTTTAATCTTCTGGAGTGACTAATATCTGATTATAACCCAAAAACCCATCCATAAGAGATAGCATCTCATGGCCAGCTATAAGATCAACTAGTTGGTTAATGCTTGGAAGAGTGAAGTCATCTTTTCGATAGGAGAAGATAATGTCATGAAAGTCAAGACAGATACAAAGTCCCATAGTTTATTTCATGATAGGAACAATGTTAGAGATCCATTGTGGATAGTCAATAGGTATAATGAAGGAAAAATAGAGAAGGCGTTGAAGTTCTTCTTTCATAAGAAAAGTAATGCAAGGATGAATTTTACGTAGCTTTTGTTTCACAGGTTTGGCATAGTAGGGGTGGTTACGATATTTTAAAGCACTATCTTAGGGTAAATACCTGGTATATAACTATAATACCAAGAAAATATTATTCTATTATCACAAATAAAATTGGTGAAAGATTCTTGTTCTGTGGAGCCTAAAGATTAGCCTATCCTTAAAATTTGTACGTCATCCTGAATGCGAATGTTAATTTCTATGGTAGATTCATTCAACATGGTTTGCATGTTAGAGGGTAACAAAATTTGAATATAAGAATCCTCTGCACCTAAATAGGTCGAATTGAGTCTTCATCTCAACACTCAAAGATGTTTATAGAAGGCATGTCATCATCCAACATGTTAGGATAAAGAAGAGGAAGGGAAGAGGGAACCTCACCATAAAGTTGATAGGTCAGAGGTCCATATGAGACAGTGCTCATGAAAAACAAAAGTTAGTGTGAATGTTTTCAGGATCCATAGACTTCATGGGATAAGGCATCATGATAGGTGAGGTAGGTCAAGGAAGCCTTTCTTTCTCTACGAGGGTTATTTAGGCCTTATTAGGAGGAGGTTTCCTAGGAAATCAAAGACCGTAATAAAAGTATTTTTGTTTCTTAGTGGTGCATGGTATGATGGTTTGATGACCTTATTCATAACAGCTTAAGTTGAAGCCTTTCTAGGTACAACGATGAAGAAAAGTGAGTGTGAAGCTGCGTTTGGTTAGGTATGAGAAGTTAGATAAAAAAGGTTTGGTTTGGAAGGGAGATTCAATAGAATAATAGGAAGTGTTGAGCCCCCCATAGGTTAGGTTGGTGTGAAGGTGGGGAGGGTTGTATGGTATGTCCTCTCCTATATCAGGGTCATAATGAGGGTGTTGGTGTAGTTTTCCATAATCCTAAGGAGTATGGAATGTGTCAATACTGAGGAGGCAGTTTTCCTCGAGTGTTAGGTATTGAAAATTACATACCAAGGAATATGTGGTTGTTACATGGGTAATAGGTATAGATGGAATATCTAAAGTCTAAGAGGATTGGGCATTAGTAGAGGGAGAAATAAGAGGTTCAATAGATAGGCTAGATGTGGAAGGTGAAGTGATAGAAGTGGTAGATGCCTTAACTGGGATTAGAACATCATTCAGATAGTAAATCATACGACAGGTTTTGAAGGGGGAGTTATCTTCTTGAATAGTGTAAAGTTCCTCTTCATAATTTTAATTTGATACAATGATGAAGGGTGGAAGGTACACAAGCCATTTCCCGAATCCAATGGAGGCCTAACAACATGTTATACTAGAACTCTCCTTTGAGAATGTAGAAGATTTTGGGAATAGTTTAGGGACCCACATGGATGTGGAGGAAAATTGTTCCAAGGGTAGTGGTCATGGCATCATTAAAGGATCAAAGCATGATGGAATTTCTTGACAAAAATTAGCTGGTATGCCTATTTATTCATAGGCATGAGACGAGATGATGTTGATGCTAGCACCTCCATCAATCATAATGTGTTTAACATGACTATCATTAATGTAAGTAGAGATGAAAAGAGTGGGATCATGATCATTAGGTTGTGAATGATAAATCTCTGATTTGGAGAAATTAATGGAAGCAATTTGATGAGGGGTAATGAAGGTGGAACCAAGAATGGATTGGAAGACGTCGATGAGATATTGATGGTGAGAGTCAAAAGTTTGAATCAAATCTAATAAAGAGAACTTCAAAAGGGATTGATGAAGTTGTTTGAGAATTGAATGTTATGTAACCCCAGAAGAAGTAGGTGATGCCATCCCATGGATGGTTTTCTTAGGGGTAGGAGAAAGTGTAATGGTAGGTAAAGGAAAACTATAAGGGTTACCAAATTTTTACTTTCCTTTTTCTTTTACAAGTTTTGACCAAGTGGCGACACGCACCATGTTAATTTAAAAGATAGGAGGAGGAAAAGAGGGTCATGTGATGATGAGAGAAGAAAGAATGGAATCCTCCTCCAACAAATCATCTTCTTCAAAGAGACCATCATAGTAAAAATATGAAGGAAAATGTTTTTAAGGGCCTTACAACTCTCAACATCATTCCTTGGTGAGCGATGATAGGCAAAAATGTTTTTGTCATCAAACCCTACTAGTTTAGGTTTGAGAGGATCATAAGGCTTGATAGGAGGAATTGATATAATAGATATCTCTAACAACTAAGAAAGGATGTTAGAGTACAATGATGTTAAAGGATCACAATGAGAGGTCAAAGTTTTCTTGGGCGAAGGGCTAGGTGACCTTCATGAGGAGGGCGAGGTGAGAGATAATGTTGGTGTAACTACTTATTTGGTAGGTAGTGAAGGTTTTTCTTTAGGCTTCACCTTTTTGGGTAAAGTAGAAGAATAATGCGGTAGATCGAAGGAGACCTAGAAGGTGTAGGTATCCGAGTAAGAAAATCTTAAAGTGGGGGTAAAGGAAGTGAAGAAGGTGTGGATGGAATGAGAGGTGAATGCAAGGGTATAGGTTTTCACACTTTAGATTTTCATTGATGAAGAGGTAGATTAACCAAGGTTGAAGGATGTGGGCCTAAAATAGATGAAAGAGGTGAATGTGAGTGAGATGGTGTGGGAGATACCATGGTGTGAGCCCTAAAAGGTTGGGTATTCCTTTTAGGTGTTGGAATAGATTTTGTGCTAGGTGAGGAGAAAGCTGACAATTATATCTTCACAAAGTGGGATCTACTAGACTTGGTATCGGTAAGAACCCTAGGGTGGTGTTACGTTTCTAGTATAGATAAAGGTTTAAGTTAAAGGGGTGCTGATGAAAAAGGGGATAGAACCATGTGCTTAGGTACAATAGTATTAGTCACTTTGAATACCTTAGGGAAAATGGTACAGGTATCCGGTGATAATATCTACATTTGGGTGGAAACTGGGAGTGTAAGGCACCCCCAAAGGGTAGAGTAATCAACATACTCCATACGATCAACTAAACAAGAGAATGGATTTACTTTAAATGAAGAGTACAACATACTTGTGCTAATTCCCATGATGAGCTATGAGGTTTGTGAGATAGGGAAGGTCTTAGCCTTTGACTCAGTGGGTAAGACTGAGGTAAGGAGAGAGATGGGATATTTGAATTCTTTCTAAGAATTATCACCAATAGGAAAAGTATATATAATTAGCTCCTTTATGGGTTGAGGAGAAGGAAAAGTGGATGATGTAAACTCCTCTACAAGAAGCGAGGATGAAAGGGTGTGTTCCTCTCTACGGTGCAGAGGGACAGGTAAGGTAGGTTCCTCTATTTGTAAAGGAATAGGTGAGGTGCAATCCTCTATGGGTAAAGGAAAGGTGGGCTCCTCTATGGGTAGATGAGTTCATTCAAATATTTCCTTAATAGATGCTATAGGAGGATACTTGATAGAAGGATCAAACATTGTATTTAATATTGCATGAACCACATGTACATTGGTTTCTTCTTTATATGTCTCACCAACATGAGTTGATTAAGGGGCATTGTTAGGAAAAGGTTTTATGAAAATTTCCAAGTTTACATTACCATGCGTGTTAGGAATGTCAAGAATGAGATCACCACTATCTAACATTCCTTGGACAATGTTTTTAAAGGTTTTACAATTTACGTCACTAAGTCTTCTTAGATGGTGGTAATTACAGGAAGTCATTTTATTTAGAGCAAGTCGATGTGGAAGTAGAAGGATCAAAACTATTATTTGGTTTATTGGGAGGAAGAGTGATGGGTAATCTTTCAACAAATTTTCCAATACAAAATAATAAGGCTGCCTAATAGGAGTGTAACTCTTTTATTCATATTTGTATTGGAAATTTTGAATAGGTGAGAGATTGGAAGGAGGTTTAGGTTGATTAGATGGATGAGAATGGACAACCTTTAGAACTACTGTGTTAGTGGATCCTTTTGGCTTGGAATGGTTATTAGGTGGTTTGGAAGAAGACTCATTTGATTTTAAGGTGGTGTTTCTCTTATGCAGTTTTAGTTCGTCTTCTATGAGGGTGTGAATATCAAACTTCCTAGCCACAGTAAAAGCCTCATGAAATGTATGAAAATTTTGAACTTGAAGAGTTGTGGAAATGTGTCTGGCACAAACCCTTATAAACAACTCTATGAGCTAAGGATGCAAGAGAGAGAAGGAAAGTTGATTGATTAAGCTCCACCGTGCTTCGAAATCAGTGATAGAATCATCATCATATTGAAAAATAGAATATAAATATGTCATAGAGACCTTTTTAGAGATGTTTATTGAGAAGTGATCGAGAAAGCTCTGCGCCAATTGATTAAAGGAAAAGATTGAGTGTTTGGGAAAGGCATTGTCCCAATATAAGGCAGGTCTCGATAGGGACATGGGAATGGTATGAAGGATAAAGTCATCATCATGGCCTATCGCTTAAAAAGTATGTATAAATGAACACAAGTGCTGCAGTGGGTCCTCCTTACTTTTGAATCCGTTGAATTTAGGTACTTCCCGCTGTGTGAGATATGGATGAATAGGTATAGATGGATGGATGGGTTCATTGCAAAACTCATCATATGTTAAGATGTTATGGGACCTAGAAAGGGAGGCCTCAAACATCTGGATTTTTTCCATCATCATTTTAATGAGATTCATTAAGGGGTTTGATTGAGGGATGCTCCCTGAGGTATAAGGGTCTTCATAAGATTAATGGATCGTAAAAGGAACACTAGTACGTGGTGGTGTCGAGTACATGAATTAAGGCATAGGTATGTAGGAAGTAGTGGATGGAGATGGCATATACCCCGAATATTAAATTGAGGTGTTGGGTTGTGTTTGAGGTAAGGTGGAAATGGAAGGGGATTTTGGAAAGATCATCGTGGTGAAATGTGGAAGAGTTTGGGGAATAGAAAATAACAAACTCTGAAATGGAGTGGAAGAGGTCGACATAACTTGTGGTTGTGTATGAATGGGTACAAAACATACCAATAATGACATAATATGGGTAGTGGATATGTGTACTGTAGATGTTGGGGGGGAATAAGATGTCAAGGATGTAGAGGTTACGTGAGAAGTAGGTGATTTCAAAATGTGAGTAGGCAATGTTATAGTACTTTTTGTAGCCACATTAGCATTCCTTGATATGGAAGTGGTGGTAGAAATGGGGGTCATGGAAGTGGGCATCCCATAAAGAGGATTACCTAATGAGTTACAGATGGAATAATTAGCAAGGTAATGTTGCAAGGCATTGGTGTTATGATCAAGGAATCTAGTGAATTCCTCATCACCCTCGGGTAGGGTCATAGGTATATTAGGATCCATTAGAGACAAAATGGAAGGCGGCTAGGGGGTAGTAGGTAAAAATATAAAACTCACGTGAAAAGTAATATCTTCTACCTATGGGCGAGTATAAACAATATGAAGGGTGGAAAATAGGTACCCTAGGTTTCTCAGTAATGACAAAACTCAGAAACACATTTTTGAAAGAGTTTGGTATGTGAAAATAAGTTTTTGTTTTTGATATAAATTAAAAAACATAGAGAATTATACAGCCGTTGAACCGGTGCAGGTTGGATGCAAGGAATGATATCGATTGTTGAATCGATGCGATGAGGAAGGTAACCGATGTTGGTTACTGTTAAAATGAAGAAATTTAAAATTTCTGATTTATATTTGGTCAAAAGAATCCAAGAAAAAGGATGTGTATAGCAAATCTAATCTAACACGCTCAAAGAACTAGAATTAACTGGTTGTGATGACTGAGTATGAAAAAGAAATAAAAGTGATGAAGTATGAACTCACACCTCAAATAGATGAATACAATAAAGAATGTCAAAAATCTAACAAGCAAAATATAACAAACACATTATCCTAGGAATAAGATTTTAGTGTTTTTATTGCTTAAACCTTAGGATCTGGATGTGAATATATAGAAAGGAGTGGATATAAGGTACCTAGAAGCCAACTATGGATGGTGTCAAGAATGTTTTGGTGGGGGAATCCTTGATATACCTTTTAGTATGTGAGGCCTGAGCTTTGATATGACAATCCAGCCATAACACTAATCGGGACGCACTATCAATGGGTGTTTAAATCCTTGATAGCTTCTTCTTGGGATTTGCAAAATGTTTAAGAAATGTGTTGTTTGATTGATTTGCAAAAGTGTGTGCAAAAGTGAACTCCACTTAATTACACAATCATCAACCGGTCATGACATCTGTTATATTTGATTGCTAATTAGACTATGTGAGCTAAATACAAGAATACACAGGATGCAATGCAACAATTTCAAACCCAAATCGAAAGATTGAGATTGGATGGGAGAAATAGTGAATAGGAATAGAGTATGAATTTCACCAATGTAAGAAATAAAGAAAAAATAATGATTCCTTTTAATTTGCACCAAATGAAATTTGAATTTTAGAGAAAATATAATAAAGAATAGTACCAAAGAGATAGTTAGTGAAGATTTCATAAAAAAAACAATAAAAAATGCAATCCTAAATGAATATAAATAACCCACAAATGAAGAGGCTCCCATCGAGCATACCAAAATGTTTCACCAATAAGAACGATATGTATGAGAAAAACATTTAATGTATAAGGTTGGTACATGAGGAATACCTAGAGGTCGTGAAGAGGTTGCACACCATTGAAAACTAGGATGATTGATAACACTCCTTTTTTTCGAGAAAGGACTATTAGAAAATAAACACAAGACCACAAGATAGAATTAAAAGCATCGGTTGGTGGATTGCCTAGTGAAAGCTAGATCCAAGAAGAGGAGTGCTTCCTAGAAGGTTGTCAATCCACGTTTTAAAACAAATTAAATGTTGATAAGAATGTGAAATAGAGAGTCCTATTGTAGTTGTATAATTTAGGTATCTCACACAAGCATAGTAAATTAAATTTAATATAAATAGTGAGTACAAGATCAAATCTAAAGTGGGTGGTGGGTTATTAAGGTCTATAAGTGTGGTACAGAGTATTATGGAGGTTTGGGTGAATTTGTGGTAGGTTTTGAGAGGGTATGGATGAATAAATAAGCTTGTTGGTATGAGGAAAAACACCAGACATAGAGACTAATGTCAGTAAGGGAACCAATGTCGGTAATTGGTTATAGTCAGGATTGGTTGGATAACGTATCACTTTGTAGGGGAAATTAGGTGCCAAAGGTGCAAAGGGATTGGTTTGGGTTCACTTTGATTGCACAAAGTGTTGGGAAGGCTTAGGCATGGTGTTGGGATTTGGGTGAAGCTCATAAAAAGTTAGAGATGTGATTGGAAAGGTAGAGAGGTTCATGTTGGTAGGGTATTGGGTAGATGGGTGAAGAATGGTATGTGGGTGAGAAAGAAGTAGTACAACAACAATAAATAAGAGATCTAAGAACAAAGCTAATAACTTACCAACTTGGTTAAGATACTTATCAAAATATCTAGAGATTGGTAGATGGCAAAGTGGTTGGTGGGTGCTCATAAAATAAACGGGTCCGAATCTAGTGCCATGACAACGAAGGCTATGTTCTTCTCTATGCAGATGATCTAAGGCCCTAAACCAAGAGGTTGGTTATTGTTGAAGAACTTGAAAGCTCTTTTCTTTGTGTTTTGATCATCGTCAAATCGCAGGATGCCAATGAATAATCCCTAGCCAACCAAAAAAAATAACCTGGGGCAAGAGTTGTATATCCTTATTTAAGGGAACTAATGGTAATTCCTTGACTATTACCAACCAAGGAATAACTCGTGTCGGCTATAGAGAAATAGTCAAATTTATTCAAAATAGCCCGTTTCTTCCCTTTTAAACATGGGTAAAGATTTGATTATGGGCTAGGAGTCTTATTTCAAGTTTAAGCATGTGGAAAATTGATGGAAGAGGCAATTTGACAATTAATGTCAGGTTTACAAGAAGTTTTAACTAGTTAAGTGAAGTGATGACTTAATGTTAGGAGTGATGACCTAGTATGAGTTAGTTAAATGCCCTTGGAATGGGTCCAAGGTGAGGTGGTGATTAACCTAAGATTGGAAATTGTTTTAATAATAATGTTTGAAAGGGGTCTTGGTAAGGGGTGTGTTAAATGAATGTGGCTTAGGGTTGCGACCTAATTTTAGGTGTCTAAAGTTCCTAGAAAACAAAAATACATGATTTCACCATTCACTTCCCTATAGCTCCATCAAATACCCAAGTCCAATGTTTGAAGTTATCTAATTTGTAAGGGGTGTAAAAATGGATAAAAGTTTTGTGACTCACGAGGTAATCTTCTTATGAGATTAAAAATATTAGTTGCCTTGAACCATCCATTAGGTATGGAGTCATCTTGAAAACATGGAATTTATCTAAAACTTTGAAACTCTACCCATGAATCCATCATAAACACTTCCTGGAATTGAAGTTGATCTTTCATGCTTTAATTGACCACTCTCATCATAATTATATTTTGAATTATGTTTTACGTGAGTGGAAAATTGTTTTAAGTAAGAAATATCACTCTATTTCCATTACTTCAAGAAAGAATAAATCCTCGTATCAAATTCATACCACCCGATCCTGAATTTTTTCTTCTTTGGGTTGAATGAATGAATCATTAAAACTTGCCAAAAAGTGATTTTAGTTTCTTTGCATTTGATTCTATGAATTATTGTAAATTTTCCTTGACACCTTTAAAATCTTCTTCGTCCCACTTTCCATAAACCATCATGAGAAATATGTATGAGACCATAAATAAGAAAAAAAATGTGCAAAGAACTTAGGTAAATGAAACTAATCTATCAACAAGACAATGTGATAAAAATAATTAGAGGAATTCAAAACTAAACTAATATGTACTAGATGCACTAAAATAACTTAATGAGAATGCTTGAAGTAAATTACATTGACTAGAATTTTTAATGCATCTCCATCAAGGTGTGACAAATCAAAAGAGTTATCTTCTTTGCAAAAATTAATGATATATGTTCCATTCCAAATTGCATCAGACTTGGAATGTTTCCTAGTTTAGCTCTATCTACATCCCATTTTAAGATAGATCTCCAACCTTGAATATTTGATCTCTAGCCTTCATGTTAAACCACTATTTGGTTGATTTTTTATGTTGTTCCATCTTGAACATGGAAGAATCCCTTAAATCTTCAAGATATACCAATTCTTTCATTCTCATATCTCTTTCACCTATGCCTTCAAATTCCAATTGGTGAGATAATTCAAGATAAGGAAATTCAAGTGATAAAGGAAGCCTTAATTATTTTCCATAGAAAATTTTGGAAGGGTAAGTAGTAATTGTCTTCTTCATTGTAATTTTGTGAGCCCGAGAGATAATTTCTCAGCTTTGTATAAAACCTCCTTTGTTTGATATCCATTGTTCTCTTCATGATCCTAATCAAGTTCTTGTTAATAGGTTCTACCAAACCATTACCTTGAGGGTAATAGTTGGAAGAAGTATTAAAATAAATTCCAAGTCTAAGAGCCTAGTAAAAAAATTTAGATCCTAAGAAATCCTGTGAATTATCAGATATGATAGTTTGGGGAATGCCAAACCTTGTCACAATGTCCTTAGGAAAATAAAGGATGATCGATTTAGTGGCTTATTTCAATGACACAGATTCCGTCCAAATGGTAAAGTAATTTGTTGTTATAAAAACCCATTTTTAACCACCACTTGATGGAGAATTAATCATACCAATGAAATCAAGACCCCATTGGGAAAATGGATGAGTTGCTTGAATTAGATGAAATGGAAGGGTATCCAACCTCTTCTTACTAGTGAAAAAGGAACATTCTTTGCATTTTCTCACCCATTGGTGAGCATCAACAAATAACGTGGGGAAAAATTAAGTTGATTTTATAATATTCATTGTAGTATCCTTATAAAAAAATTGCCTTTGAAGAAACCATTGTGAAACTCAGTCAAAACCTTGTCACAATACTCACCTTCAATGCACCTGAGAAAAAAATCCATCTATGTTTCTTTTAAACAAAATGCCATCAATTAGTGCATAAGGAATATCTGCAGCATTAGATGTCTTCTTTTTGTTTTGTTTAGGACAAGAGGGTATAGACGAGAAGATAAGAATATAGTCATATTAGTAATCAAACTATGATCATTGATTACATCTCCTTCTTATTGCTCAAATTTAGTGTTATGTGGAAGCTCTTCATTCAAGAAGGATGTCTCTTGGTGATCTAGAGCATCCAAATCTATTTTCTCACAAAGTTTTCTTTCTCATAACTTTTTTATGGCCTTAATAATCACATCATATTCCATGATCTTGGTCACTCATATAGCTCTTTTCTCACTAATTTATTGTCCCATGATAAAATCTCTCACACTGGAATGTGAGACTAAAATTTTTATGTGATTAGTAGAAATCATATTCTTGAAATTATGTATCACCCTCTATTGGCGACAACATTTTTTGAGTGAAAAAAATTGTGGGTTTCTTACATACATTCGGGAATTTAAGTCCCTTTACTTAACTGGTGCAACTTTTATATATGCATGCACAAGTGAAAGTGAGTTTTCTCCAAGTGGCCTTACAACTAGGGATCCAATTGGGGCACTCCAATGACCTTGTGAAAAAGACAACAATCTCTTTCTAGGGAATACTTTGTCTGAATAGCGGGAAATAGGAGTGAGAAATGATATGGGAGAACTAATGTTGTAGGTAGAAAATCAAATTCTTGCACACACTAGTTAGAAATTTCAACACATGCATTTATGAGAAGAAACAACTCTACAAATAACAACAAGACCAAATATAATTTATTGATCACAAAGTATCAAGAAACCCCTTAGTCAAAGAAAAATATAAAATCCTTCTTGTATTGACTACTTAAACAAAAGTTGTACATAGTGTGGGAATGGAGGAAAACTAGTGAGGGGGAAATGGAAGAAAATGGCTATCTCCTTTGTTCTCTCAAAGTACAATACACTCTTGAGTTCACAAAATCAATCACCAACCCTTTGAAATGGGAATGAATTTACAATTTATAGAATGAGATATGAATCTTCATCTACCCCCAATGCCTTTTCATATGTCCTCACACAACTTAAAACTTTTCAACTTCCTAGGAAACTTTTAAGTCCCTTTTTATAACATAAAGGTGACTTATTACATTAGGAACATTAATACATATGAAAAAGTGAAACCCCAACGCAAAATTATAACATTCAGAAGAGAGACAAAGTTGGGAGAAGAGGAGAGAGAAAGAGTGAGAGAAGAAGTAGAGGGAAGAAACACTGATGATGAATAATCTGCCTTTGATGAAGTTCATAGCTCCTTCTAGATGACTTGATGAGGTGTTCCACTGTAGTGAACTCTGCATCTCCAAACTCTTTATACCTTGATAAATTCCTTCATATTTGCTCACAGACACTTGTCAAGTTGAATGAACTATTCTAATGATGACCGTAATTCAAACCTTGTGTATGATATACCTATGACTTGAACCATGATGTGAGTATTAGGAGACACTATTGAATTCTCAGAGATGAGTCTCAAATTATGTATGATAAATGCCCATGGATGATCTCGAATGATGGTGTTGACCTGAATGATCATCCCTCTATGTAACATTTTTCCAAAACTTCCCCTTGAGTTTGAATTACCATTAATAATGAGTACCCACATGGGAGACTTAGTATTTATAGTAAGAGGTGATTCTTGCTTCTTCTTGACCATCTTGATGTGGTGAAATTCTTCATTCAATCTTGTGCACACTACCTTTTCCTCGAATGCTTATTAGGTTGAATTACTATTTTTAGTAAGTGGTCATTTTCTCTCTTTTTACTCGAACACTCATTCGACTTCCCTGGTTACCTTCGGTACACACTACTTTCACCACAAATGCTTTTGATGATGAATTTCTAAACTTAGCAAATTTTTATAGGAAAGGTGACTATTTTTAGAAAGTGGATTTCAAAGTGCTCGGTTTGCGATAGAACATAATTTTTTTGGACTCGTCCTCGTCATTGCGATCACATCCTATGAATTTCACATAATGTTTCCCACTATAATGCCTAGAAATAAAATTTAAAATTTTTACCTAGTAGTGGCTTTTAGCAAGAGTTGCCATGGTGACCATTAATGGAGCTCCAAACTTGTAGGTCTTGTTTTTTATGAAACAATTGCATTGTGATAAGTTTTTCATTTGGATTCTGTGTGCAAGTTTTTGTCTTGTTTCCATTGTGGGTTGATGGGAAATCTGACAAATGTGAGTCAGTGCATGAAATGGGGATTTTGTTGGAAAAAATGTTGTAAGGCACCACCCCATTTGTTGAATTTTGATTATCTTGAAAAATGTGGAAGTTTGCAAAAGATTGTCCCTCATTTCAACTTGTATCTTGCAAGATATGAATATTTTTCAAATGGGTGACTTCATGGTTATCTAGCAAAAAATCTTCATTTTCTCCTCGTTCTTCGTTTCTTCAACACTTTTGATCAATCCTTCCCTAAGACCTATGTATTTTCATGGATTTTAGTGTTTATTTTTTGTGGTATATATGGTTTGAGCTTTGGCAATGGTGGAGTGGTGGTGAGAAGTAATGGTGGACAAGTTACAGAGCACTGATAGGGTTAACTATGAAGAAGAAATTGGGGAAATAATAGCTAAGTGCTAGATTTAAATTATTCAAAAAATGCACAGAAGGGGATGGGTGCATTTTTATGTCCCTAATGTACCTCACCTCAAAGGGATGTGAGGGACATCAATTTCCAAAATGATCAAGGTGATGACACATGGCAAAGATCCGACGACAGGGAGTGAAAGCTTAACAAGCACTGGGGGCTGGAAATTCACTCTTGAAGAGGTCCCGTGAGTGACCAGGAGTCTCCTTATCATATTGGCACATTTTTGAAGGTTTTATGTCCTTGATATATGAGGTACATGAGGGACATCAAATTCCATGGTGCTCCAGGTGATGACATGTGGCAGATATCCGACGGTGAAGGTTTTAATCTTCCGTAAGCACTGAGGGATGACCCGGTGATTGTGGAGGTCATATGTGGGTTTAGAGGTCTTAAAGGGGGCTAGGTACATTTTCCCAACCTTAATGTCACTTACCTTGAGGGATGTCAGGGACACAAAATCTTGCCAAGCTTTTGTAGCTGAAAATTTGACTAACTCCATAACATTGAGGATAACATGCAACGACAATACCTTGAGCTCTCGATAGATGTTTTTGATGAAATTTTATATGATGTGGACTTGAAATAGCCTTATTAATACAATGGTTTGGGTATAAGTTCTTTATTAATCCATTTTATGCCTAAACAATTGGATTTTTTATCTGGTACTCCACATGTGCATGAGAAAAACTTCTATAAAAGCATTGTGCCAAAGTTTTGTGGAAAAACTAATTTCACAATATTTTACAACTTGAAATTCCATTTCTGAAGATGTTTTTTTTTGCTCCTAGATCTACCTGGAGCTCCCTAGAATCACCTTCCAAAGCTCTGCAACGTTTTTGGCCTCGTGCACCGTCAGGCCTCTGTAAACCCCGATTTTGATCAAACTGCTCCAAACTATCCAAATCTTCCTTGAATCTTCCAAACTCACTTCCATGATGTTTATAGGCATTCAATTCACCTCCATGTTGGATTTGTATCCTCTATTCCACTCCAAGGGGTTGCTCTAGTCCCGGGAAGGCGAGTTATAGCCCTTCCGAACACAGCCCAGAGATAGCATTTTTGGATAACTCCTCAAATAACCTAGGGGGATGAATTAACACTAGTTGGGAGGTTACTAGACTGAATGGATAGACCTAGGGTGCCTTGGAATGGTAAAAATGAAATTTTTTCTATAGGGGTATCTTTGTCATGCTTGGAAATTGTTAATTTCGTGTTACACATTTGCATGACAACACCCTCATGATGGAAAAATCCTATTTTTCAATTTTATTATAATTTAATTCATAATATTTCAGTGTTTTACTGAATATGGCCATTGGTTTTTCCATTCCATGATCATTTTGTGGATTCAAAATAACAATAATACTAGATTCAACTCCATATGCATAAAAGATAAAATCTTTAGGATAGTTAGGATTGCCAATCGTATGTGATTTATAAATTTCTTGCTTCATCTTGGAAAAAATATATTTTCCTTTGTCTATACATTTGAAAACGGAATCCTTATTGAGCATAAGAGTAATAGGCTTGACCAATCCTTCAAAATTTTGAATGAAATCTCCTAACAAAATTAATCTTTCCAAGGAATGACTGCAAGGATTTATTGTGAGCTAGAAAGGAAAGAGACATGATGGTTGAGATTCTTTCTGGATCAATAGAAATTCCATCCTTTGAAATAATATTCCCTCAAATATTTCCCTAGGGATTACGAATTTGCATTTCTTAGGATTAAGAGACACCCTATATTCCCTACATGTCTCAAATACCATCTCAAGATGGTTATATGATATTCAATTTTCTTTGAGAAAATGGTAGTGTCATCAACATAGAAAAGGATGAATTCATTAATATACTCCTTGAAATTAATGTCCATTGCTCTCTAGAATGTGGTACATGCATTTGATAAACCAAAAGGAATTTTTTGTTATGTATATGTTTCCCATTTGGTTGTAAATGTAGTCTTATACTGATCCTACTCCCTAACATTGATACAATTAAACCCTAAATATCCATCAAGCATAGAAAACCGATCCACTCCGCTACCGACTATAGAATTTTATCCATGGAAGGTGGAGGATAATGATATTTTAGGGAAGATTTGTTCAAATATGTAAAATCAACACAAATTCTGATTTCTCCATTCTTCTTCCTTATATGGATAAGATTTTCTACCCATGTAGAGTATTTTATAGGAATTTTTTTTTCCTCAATGATTTTGGACAACTCCTTCCTCATAGGGGGCTCTATATTGGGGTTAAACTGTTATTTTCCTTTGTCTAATTGGCATGATCTTAAGATCAAGATCAATGGAATGTTGGAAATTTTTGGATTAAACAATTTTATATCTTCATAATCCCATTAAAATACATCACCAATTATTTGACACAAGGATATAAAAGCTTGTTTCTCATTCTCATCACATACCTTTCCTTTTATAATTGAAACCGATTGTGACTCTTCTTCATTTGCTACTATGTTATTTTATTCTCCTCTGAATTCATCATCATGACTAAAAATATGCTCCAAGGTGACCAATACTTTTGAATTTTTTTAGCTGAATAATATGGTCACCATAACTGTCATGCAAATCAGATTGTATTCTTGAAGAAAACTCATCTTTTTATGCATGCATTACACTATTTTTTGGTCAATGTCAAATACTTTCTAGCTAATTTGTTTTCTAAAATGGAGTTTTTGACAACCACCTTCATGTTTTTACCATTTCCTTTAACAAGATCCATAGTAGATGAGAATTATGAATCAATGGCTGTCATATGGTCTTCTTCTTTGTTCAATTTTCTATGCACCACTTGTAGATTAAGAGCATAGAAATTATCTATAAGATCCCAAATTCTATTTTTATAAGCTCCTAGGATCCTATTCTTGGTGGAATACTTTTTTCGAACTTGGTGGATGAACAATTCCCTATCCTAAAATATTTAAAGGTTTTTATTTTCCTCTTCTCAACAATTTTAAGACCATGAACCCATACCTCATATTCTACTACGTTTTTAGAATATGCAAGCTGCAATCTATGAGAAAAGAATAACTTCTCATTTATTGGAGAAATTAATACAACACCTACCCCAACTCAATTTCTACTTCTATAACCATCAAATAACATCTTCCATAATCTATAAGCACTATCCTTTTATTTATTGAGTGGTGTAGGTAAAGTAGATCCTTCTTTAAGATTAAGTAGGTTCCAAGTCCAATTTCCAAAGCTTCATCATAAGGATGAAACTCATAGTGCTCTTCTTCCCATTCATCTAATGTAAGATCAGGAATATGAGGATGAGTGGTATGGTCTTCTGAAACTAACTCATGCTCATACTTATCTTGTAGTAGGAAATTTTATTGGGGATGGGTAGGATTATAAGACTTAATATGATAGAATAATATAGGGTCAACTTGTATAACAAATCTTATATCGTGCCTGGTTCTTAAGAGCATATGAGTCCAATATGAAGACAAGTATCCACCCACTTTGGAAGTGAAATATCTTGATAAGAAAATGGAAAACATCGAGAGGTAATTCAATTAATGATACGTAATGAGTTATGGTGAGAATTGGGAAATCATGAAGGCTTATCTCAAGATATTTTATCACTCCTAGGATACCAACAATTGAACCATAAATTTTAAGACACCTTTGGAAATATATTTATACTTAAGACCTAGGTTATCAACAATCATTTTGGGAATTACAAAAGTACTAACCCCTGAATCAATCATGCAATTATGAACTAGATATTTTCCCACAATTAATGACATATAAGAGTGAGGGGTTTTTACAACTTTTCCTACTTTTTCTTCCTTCACTTGGTATATATTGATAAAAACATGAGTCCTTTTCACCACTAGATCAGCTTCGGGGAAGCTTCTTGAGAGCTTCACATAGGAGGTCCCTTTGTGATGGAATAGCCATAGAATCCCATATTGTCACATTAACATTTTTCTTCTTCATCTACTCAACAATGTTGAAAGGAAGACCCATGGATTTCTGCATTTGAAGTACAATATTGTCCTTTCTTGATTGATGTAATTTTGGAATAAGCATCTTTGGCTTGAAAGTAACTTCCTTATCTAAAATACGTCTGGTAAGAACCTTAGGAAATTTTTTATTACCTGCATCTATATCAACTTCATTTTCCTTGTTACAGATACCTTGATTAGCATAAAATGAATCTTGTGAATCCAACATTCTCTTCTTAAACCTTTTGTTATCAACAACATGATTTTGAGACCTATTGGAACTAGCCAAAAATTTCTTCATTAAAAAAATCATCAACACCAAAGAACAAAAGATTAGTATCTGGAGTAGATTCTTTAACTCCTTCCACATTAGGATTGGGTTCTTTTACCAATGATTACTATTGATTGGATGGATATTGAACCATGAACGATGTATCTTGTAATTAATTTTCACAAACGAACTGATTAGATGGTTAATGGTATTGGAAAAACCTTTTTGTTTCTTAAACTACATTATTTTTCTCTTAAATAAGGCTTCATTTTAACTAGTATCAGGAAGTGGGTGAGTAGGAGCAACTATTGCTGATGGAAGAGGTGTATTCTGACCCTGCCACCTATTATTTTTTTGATTTTTCCATATCTTCTATTAGGATTTTGGTTTCTAAAGGGATGATAACCTTCATTAAATCCTTTGTTTGAATATTGTCCCTAGTTAGATTAATTCCTATAAGATTGGGCTTGCTATTCTTCCAATGATATGACTTTGTTGGAGAGAATTATCATTAAGGATTTCATGTCTTCATCCTCCTTTTGTTGTGTAGGAGAATAAGATGTAGAGGCAGTGCATCGAGAATTATGTCGAGGAATTTAGGAGTAATGGAGGTTTGAGAAGCTTTAGGAAATTCAAGGTAAAAAGGCATGGATGGTCTAGGAGCTAGTTTCCCATCTTGTATTACACAATTCTCATCTCTAATAGCTATTACACAAGAACAAGAAAATTATTCCCCCATAGATTGAATCATGTCAAGAATATCAGAATTTGATGCTCTTAACAATTTATTAAAAGCATCTTATGGAGTTGGTCTCACTAGCACTGGAATTATATCATATGTCTTATGAAATTTGAAATTGAAGTCTATCATGAGCTCATTGGGAGCCCTCTTTATAGTTTTCAGTTATTCTAAAAGGAGAGGTTATCTACCTTCTCCCTAAATTGATTACAAAGGGTTGTTCCAAAATCATCCCAATTAGTAATTGTTCTTGATCCCAAACTCCTAAACCATTGAAGATATTTTCTCTTGAATGAAAAATCCAACATATTGATAGCTACATTCTATTCAGTAATTTGGTAAATGACACAAACATTGACAATGTTGAAGTTGTTCAGTTGGAGTGGTATTATTTTCTGCAGTGAAGAAAGGGATAATTTTTATGTTTTCCATTGAAATATCATGTTGTGCATTGAGAACAAGAGGGATACTACGAGTGAAGTTGAGAAATGGTAAATTCCTCTAGTGTGTCATTACGATATGTCTGCTAAATTTAGTAGAAAAAAGAAGGACTACTAGGAGGTGGTGTGGAAAAAGTAATATTTGGTGGTGAAGGTGACCTTTGAACTATTTTTCCCCTTCTTCTTCTTCTCCCCAGTGATGATTCGCAGTACTAAAAACTCCTTTTGTTGTTCTATACCATCTCTCGAATCCTTCTAATGAAAATGAAACACTCTAACTCTCGAAACCACTGATATTCAAATCGAGTGTCTATATGTGTATAAATAAGCCTCCAAAGGCTTAAAATTAATCAGTTACATACCAAAACTTAGCAAAATAAGGAGATAAATCCTTCCAAATTAGTTCCACTAGGAGTGTCAAAACTATTTGAGCTCTAAATTACACCCTTCCCCGAGTCATAAACAACCTAGGATTTTGAGGCAACATTGGACTGTCTCCAAGTTGTGGGACTTGCAAACTGAGATAGACCTTCAGATAATACCAACTTATTCTACCTATTCCTACTGTTAAACTACTCCTAGGAAGGAAAATGTAGCTACCTAATACTAATCTATAATTCCAAGGGACCAGGGAGAGAGGGAGATGCATAAAACTTAAATCCTACACTACAATAGGTGATAACACAAAAACTAAGGGGAAATACACTTTTAACAAAGTGAAAATGGAACAAACCAACGATGGAGGGAAAAAATGATATCCATAACCTAGAGAAGCATCTAAACTACCATTTTCACACATTACAAATAGAAATAAACCCTACAATATGAAGAAACATACATAACATACGTAAAATTAAATTATGAGGAAAGAAAATGTAACAAATGTCTAGTTAGGTAAGAATAATGGGCATAAAACAAGTAATTCATTTCTTCGAGATGCTGCACAGATCATTACAATGGAGAAATAAGGTATGAATTCACTACAAGATTATAATTCAATGCCTAAAACTCAAGAACAATTTCAAAATAATTTTCAATGATGCCCTTGCATTCCCAAAGTATCCAAAATTACAAATGATCACCACTTTACAATGTATATAAAAATGGGGAAGACAAAGAAGAGGGAAAAAGAGGGAAACTCAAAACTCTTCCTTCATGCATAAACAAAGTGTATTACATTTCTAGAAAGAGGCATAGGTAACCTTGAAATACAATTTCCCCATTGTACATTGCTTGTAGGAGTAATAATGAGCACCAGACCTCACTAATTCTTGTAGTTAGGCTACCTCAAACTATTCATTTCAATGCTGGAGAGGTTTTCCCATTTTTCCAATGATATAAAGTTTATGAAAATCAAACGGGTCAAATGTTATGGCCATTTTAAGTTCAAGGGGTTAGGGTTCCACATGGGCTCCCATAGTCCATAATTATAATATTTTTTCTTTATGTTGCAAATATTTTGGGCATGTGGCAAAGTGAGGAACTAGACCTTGAGTTCCATTTATCTCCCCATTATTTGTAGATTTCTCCATTGTTTTTTGTTTTGGATTTTTTTTCCTTACGAGGAACCTAACCCATGTGGGAATTGTTCCCATGCCCCTAGTTCTTCCCGCACTAGGTTCCCTCACAACACATTTGTTTTGCACTACATTGAGCCCCTTTTTTCTCCGTTGTTTCCTTCATTTTGCATCTTAAAACTTCCATGGGGAACTCACGTCCGTGCGGAACCTATTTCCACTTGGCCTCAATTCTCTGCACTTCCTCCCGACCCGCAAAACACTTGAACTCTTTTCCCTACAACAATTTAGGGAGGTGGGAAACAATTTACCTATAGGAATTTTTCCCCACATTAAAAAAATCTTATTAATCCACAATTAACTTCTTCCTTTGTATTTCATCTAGAAAGCCCTTTTGAGAACTTGCGAGCCCATAGAGCCATTCTATGTGCAACCCAAAAATCAACAATATAAAGCATCATTTGTATGTTGGGAAAAGTGGAGGATCGAGGAACTCAATGAACTATGGAACTTTTTCTGCCCAACCCTCAAATAACCATATTTTTGCATCACTCTGCACCCCTTCCACCCTTGGATGAAACTCCAACATGAAAAAAACTTAACTGATTGAACTAGTGCCTCATGTTCCCAAAATATATGCCCCATCTCCATTACACTAAAAATTAAAAATACTTTATATTTTGGATCTAAAACCATTGTGGAGAATTATTTTCTCTAGGGAACTTGTTTCTCCTAGTCTTCTTGAACCCGCAAAACCCACATTGCACTACATAATGCTGATTTTTCTATTTTTATTTAATTTTTCCTAATCTGTTTGGATTTTATAAGATTGGAGAGAAAGGGAGAAATGCATAAAAATAATTCCAAGTACCATAAAGTAAATTTAAGTTCCCAAAACATGAAAAATACATGATTTCACTATTCACTTCATAGGAGCTCCAACAAATGCCCAAGTCCAATTTTGAAGTCATCCAATTTCAAGGTGTCTAAAAAGTAATAAAATTTTCATATTATCTCTTTCCATGTTTGTGATGGAACTATCATAGGTTTACACAAGTATATACTTTTCTATCTCTAGTTAAGTATAATTTCTATATACAAATCAACTGTAGGAATCTAGTAGTACCTTTACTCTTAGGATTGACCTTTACTCTTACATCCTTAGGATTTTAGTAAGACCTCTCATCATTTCTTAGACATATATGATTTGTGGTCCTACACCTTTGTGTAGTACCAAAATATTTTTCATACATGTACTTAGTAGTACCAAAATATTTTTCATATGTACTAGGTCACTACTATTATCCATCTTAGCACTTTAGGAATCACTGCACACTTTATATAATAAATATACAAACTATCCCCTATCTCAAAGATAATTCCAACTTTATGAGTGCATGTTTCATTTATTTCTTGAACATGAAAGTATTTTATTCATAAATATTTTCATCATTAAAAAATTAGAGTGTAGATTAGATTGCTCCTAAATTTTCAGATTAACCCATTTTGAGTGCTTACTTATGCTTAAATTTTCTAGCTTCATATCCTTGTAAGAATAGGAAAAATTCATATTTTATAGATTCATATCCTTGTAATAACTATGCACCAAATGGTCAAAATATGTGAGACTAATATAATATGATAATATGTATGGTGAGAAAATATCTACATCTATTAGATTCTCTTGTATTCCAATAAAATAGATAAAGGATATATGCATGTGAAAATAAGAATCTACTAAAGATAAAATTAATCAATGTTCCTAAACAAGATCTTATATATATTTTAAATCATTCATGAATGGTGTAATCATGTATGTTAATTTTTTTACATTGTGTTTATGGACACAAATGATGTGCAATAGGAAGGCCTCCCCTCTCCTAAATCATATGTTGATTTGATAATAGAAGTTATGAAATTACTTCCCAAGAAAAATTTCAAACACTTGGTGAAGATGGATTTCAACAAATTAAAATAATTTTCCCAATAAAACCCACTATTAAGAATGAAAACAACAAAATGTGTTCAGATAATATATGGTGAATTTTTTAATTTGATTACATTTTCTAGAGCACATTTGTTGGTTACATTCTTGAATCATGTTGATGTGAAGGAAACATTAAAATTTTGGGTGTTGATTTTGGATGGGAAAAGTCACAACATATGGAACAAGAATTTGTTGTGAATTTTTCTAAAGGAATAAGTTCAATGGGTATAAAAACTAGGTTTTCTAATAAGATTATTTCTTGCAGAGAATTATTAACTTTAGTTGTAAGTGAATATACAACAAAGAATCATCATGTTACCGCTATTGCTCGGTCTTGGGTGTTTGTATAAAGATGATGAGTAGGTATACGAAGTGGAAGAAGCCATTATATGATTTTTCTATGGAATAAAATTGGGTGCTAATGTTTAAAAATCCACATTATGATAAAATTGAGGATAATATTGTGAATATAGTTTCTAATTTTTGGACGAGAGGTCTCGTCCTTCTCCAAATGTGAGGGATGTTTCAAAAGATAGTATATCTCGTAATAACTATGATGAATATATAAAATATTGGATCGAAATAAATCAACATGAGATGTACATCAAGTTTAAATAAGAACATCCACACCTTAATATTGGAAAATGAATGTTTAATATTTTGAACCCTTGGTATGTGTGAGTAGATAAAATCCTTGAAACATGTTTATTTTGCTATAACGTCGAGTTTTATTATCACTATTAGGTACACAAACAAATAGTACATATATCAAGGTGTGATTTCATTTATAGTTTCCTTAGAAATTTGATTAATTTTTGTTTTATTAGATGTGATTTAATTTATGTAATCAAAATATATGTTTTTAAGGTGTATAGAAAGTTAAAAATTCCCCCTAGATGCATGAGTCAATTCGTAGCTTCTATTCTTTAATTTTTACAATCCCAACTTGGAAAGTTTTTTAATAGACTTTTAGTATTATCAAAGTGATCAAACTATTATATTCCCTCATTTTTATTTAAATTAGGTTGCCTCCTTGAATCTTCTTTGTGCCTCCTTCTTGAATCTAAAGTTGATTTTTAACATTTGATATTGTGTAACCATTATTACCTATTTTCAGGTACATAAATATTATCCCAAGGTCATATATTTATTTTGGCTCATTATTAAACCTTTGCATGTTGATTATAAATTGTTCCCTTCAAACCTTATAAACACTTTCCATAATGGTTTGGTTAAATGAATATACTCTTTTTCATATGTGGAGTACCTTTACACCATGTCATTGAATATCTTTGACTTGTATGCGACATCAAGTTCATGTTGCATGACTACTACATCAAGTGTATAATGAGGTACATCAATGTGAAGTTTGAAGGAGTGTGTAATGTTTGGAACTGTGAGAATAAATGATACACAAACATATTTCTTGAGAATATAAAAATGCATTGTTGTGATTGAATCTAATAAAAATTTTCTTACACATGTGTTATCTAGCGAGGGATCATAGTACTATGTGTGAGGAACCAATGATAAAATTACTATTAAAGTTTGTGAGTCTAAGAAAAATCCTCAATTCTATGATATTTTGTGGATTAGGTCAATATTTGGCCAATTTGATATTATCTAGATCTACATGTCTTCTAGCATGGTCAATTATGTTTCCCAGATATTGAATTTGTAAAATTCCAAATGCACACTTCACTATTTTGGCTTGTAACATGTGTTTGTGAAAGATGTAGAAGACATGGGATATGTGATCCACATGCTCCTCCCAAGTCTTGTTGAAGATGATGATGTCATTATAGTATAAAATGATGGAGGAGTTAAGGAAGGCCCTGAGTAGATTTCCCATTAATTACATAAATGTTACTAGAACATTGATCAAGATGAAAGACATAAACACCCATTCACACAATTCTTGTTGTGTCTTGAAAATTGTCTTATATATGGTTAGAACTCTATGATAACTTGACTTCTTGTCAATTTTGGTAAAGTTTTTCCTTCCTGATAAATAGTCCAAGGGGTCGTTAATACGTGGTTGTGGATACTAAAGTGCATGATAGTATATGCATATTCAACATGATCCATAATTCTTGGGATAAAGGACTATTAGATTCACACAAGGAGATGGGTTGGGGCTGATTTTTCCTTGATCGAGAATATATTGTATTTGGCACTAGACCATCATTCTTCCAAAGTGATATGTGATATAGAGGGATTTTTGTAAGATGAGATCTAGGAACCAAATCTATGCAGTGCTTTATTACACAAAATATTTTTGAAGAAAGACGTTGTGAATACTTCTCTATACTACTTCAGTAACTTGTTGAGTTGATATTATTGTAATGATGTAGGTATTTATTTCCTATTGTATGTTGATAAACATGCCAAAAGAGTCTTAATGTTTTTTCAAGAAGTATATAAATATATGAGAAAATTTAAGACACAATTACACATAGACAATTATATTCATACAAGTCATTTAATACAGTTGTAAAAGTAAGAAATTAAATTTTTAAAGAGCATCCATGTGCCAAAATAAAAATTCAAGAATTTGGAGAAGAGTATCTAGCATTTGATTACTTGAGTGATTAAAGAATTGAAAGGAAAGGGAAACCTACATTACAATATTGGACTACATGCTCAATTTTATTATACTTGGTGTGTTACTTTCCAAGTTGTTCAAAATATTAGGGCCTTGATAATAATGGATGGACAATATAGGTCTCCATTAATCCCCCTCCATTTCTTACAACTTTTCCAAGGTGCTACATGTTTATTAACATTCTAAGGAAGAATATTTTTTCCAAGTGTCTCGTAGTGAATTATAGAAAAGAGAGAGAAAGAATTTTGGAGTTCATAAGTAAAAAAAAAGTAATCAACTCAATTTCATAGTATTTTTCATTTTTTAAAACCATAAATTGTTATGGTTCTGGTTGTGTCACTAGAGAAGTACAATTCCGGATGAATTTTTTTAGTTTTTGTTGTGTTTACTTTTCCTCATTGTCTAAACCTATTTTTGATGACTATCTTCATGTATAAGTCTAAAAATTGTATTTTCTCTAACATATTATCAATTATTTCGATTACCTTATACTTATAGAATATTCCTAAACTCCTTTTATACACTTTTAAGTTTGAATTTATTGATTAAATTTAGGCTTAATCAACACAAATATTATTAATTGACTAAATTAATAATGTAAAACTAGTTTCTAATTAACTCTTAGGAGGATAATAGTGTTAATCATCTAAGTGTCAATTAGAAGGATGAATTTATATTAATTGATGGTGTGAGTATATCTAGTATAAAGTAATGAGTTAGTAATATGCTCATTAGTTTCATAATAACCTATGCATTACTATGATGAGGTTCATGTTTCATTAGGTTCATAATATCTAGGTTAGAGAGTTTTAGGTCCATGCATTACTTAAGTACACAAATAATATTAGCTGATCATTTTTTGTAAAGTAACATACATCACTCAATCATCAAATTAAAAATTTATTAACATGTTATTAAATTCATTATTTTCATCACATTACATGTTGTAATCACAACTCATAAAATCAATCAATCAATTAACACATTTCTAAGTCAATCAATAAAATACATGTTTATAGATCAACAAGATACATGTGATAAATCAATATCTATATACAAGTAATATCCTAAAAATATATATACATGTCTAAGTCATATAAAAATATCGTATAAACACTATATACATATACATGATGAAAACGAGTATAATGTATGATCTAGATAGTCTTCTTCTTCTAGTATGGAGAGTACCAAATCACTAGAAGTCATTATTACACCTGGATTTATAAAAAGAAATGTAACTTTATAAAAATATAAAACATACCATATTAAAATTTATAAGAGAAATTCTACAACAATTTCTTGATTAATTGCATATATCATATAACTAGATGTAATTGATTACCTATGTATCTATTTTTGGGTGGATGTTGGGATTATATATACTATGTGTAGATCTCTAGATTTTATATCCGTGTAAAAAAAAAAATTAAAAATAAGAAGTTGATAAACAAGTTTTTTGAATAAAACATTAATTTTACACATTTCAATTTAGATTAAATATCAAGTCTAAAAGACAATACACACACACACCTTGCATACAAGGCACACACACACACACACACATATACAGATATACCTGGGAAAAATGTGTATCCAAATATATGGGGTTGATTATACTAAAATGGGATATGATAGTCGAATCTAGATGATTTAGAAGTAGTGAATAAATGTAATAAAATATAGTAAATAGACCCAAACAACTAAAAAAATGAAATGTGGAACCCTAATGTGTAAAGAGGATTAGAAAATCCTTAGCTCATTCAAATATATCGTAGGACTATGTCATAGTGGAGATCAACTTCAAAGGAGGAGGAAACGACTGAAAAGGAGCTTGGGAAAATGCAAATCCAGAATGTTTGGCAAGACTGGGGCTCTTGGAGAAGGATAGGGCTATATGGGGTGCCCTATTATGAGATCTAGGCACCATGGTATGTGGTAATAACCAGAAAACCTCCTCTAAGGTGTTATTGAATGATCACCTATATTCGATTACTATTACAGTTTTTTCACTTAACCTCACTAGATGTCGCTGTAAATGACAGATGACGAAGATACTTGTAAAGCCCCAGAAAAAGCATCAAAATTGTAAAAAAGAAAAATTCATATGAATGGGTCAAACTATCCTCAACTACCAAATAGATGGACATATCACTGAGTAATACACTAGATCTTAGACCCAATGTAGTTCTAGGTGTGTGTGTAATTTATGGCGTAGGTGCTCTTGTGAAATTTGCAGTTTGTGAGTAATGACAAATAACTAGATATAGAATGTAAATAGACGGTGCATGGAATAGAATGAACTTCCCTCCTATGAAGTGTGATGTAGATGAAACATCCTTTATACTTTGTGATGGAGGTAGATGGATACAAATGGAGTTATAGAGTCCTTTGATGGATGCAACCTTAGGTGGAGATACTAGTGCTTAGTTCTTGGTCTCCCATTATGGTCTCACAACTTTATATTTATATGGTTCTCTTTCTTCAATTTCTTATTTTACCCTAAAAAGACTTACCACCAAAAAGATAGAAAACTCAAATGACTAGAAAGTTCCAAAAAAATGATAGTAAAGTGTCAAGAGGATCAGGGCACCTCGGTCCTCGATAGATGCTCAAGATAGAATGGGAATAATATAGTGTGACAAAATTGAATGGGAAAACATGGGAAAAATATCGAAATTAAGGACAACAAGAAAATTAAAATGGCCAAAGACATATTTTAATTAGTACTTTTTTTTACTCAAGAACCATATGAATAGTAGTAATAGATTGAGACTAAATAATTACCCAAAGTGCATGACTTAGTGACAAAACTTTTCCCCACTTTATGTTTGTGAGAGTAATGCTTGGTAACATAAAGTAGATAGATATGCATACATGATATCCATATATATTTCTAAAAAAACATGCGAGAGGGACTAGAAAAAGAATGGAGTGAAAAAACATGGAGCATGCGGACTAAAGGTGCGAAAGTGTAAAAAAGCATTGAGAGTAAACCTAGGGTGGAAACACGTGTGTAAATCCAAATGTGTGTGATGCCAAGTGATTTATTTTTTGTTGTTGACTTCTTGCTTCCCATATGGATGGAACTCCAAAGGAGAAGACAATCAAGTAGTCAAATATGCATGTATATGTGTAAAAATTACATGTAACAATGCATGTATATATGTAAAAAGACTATAATAAAAGTAAAAAAATAAAAAAGGAACATGTGCACCTGATCTGTGATGAGAAAAAGGGTATAGAAAGGATATCCTATAACTGTTAGTGAAGTGTGAGGTTTTTTGAAAATCTCATGCCACTGTGGCCAAAGAAGTGTAGGGAGGAAAGTATGATGTTCCTCCAACTCAGAATCGCTTCCTTGATAATATGAAAATATATCTATAAATCCTAGTTTTGGGTGATCTGATGTAATCTAATTCGAGGTATTATAGGGAGGAAGTATGTTGTATCCTCTAACCTATAACTACTCTCAAGAATTCTAAGGAAAACCTATCTTGTAAAATTTAATGTGTATCAAGTTCCATAGACTAGTCTCGAACCCACTCATTATATAGCCCATTGTTTCATGGACGTAAATTGAAAAACTGAACTATAGCGGTACTATGTTGTGTAGTGTGTGTAACCCAAAATTATGCCCCCATTTTTAGGGGTGCATGCGACATTCGGATAGGAGAATGAAGTTACAAAAGAGTAGGAAACATAGAAATATAAAATATTTTCTACCAGGAAGGGAATTTTCTTGTTATAAACCAAGGCATGCGTAAACTAGTGGCTAGGACAAAAATGTTAGTATGAAGAATAATGCATGTAATATAAGTGTAAGCTACGCAGACATTGTGTCAGATAGAATACAAGTAAACACATAAGAAACCACCTATATATCATGAAACGTGGGTTGCAAAACATGGGACATCACTCACGACATCATAAGGCCATAGGGGACCCATAAAACAAAAAAGTGTGGACACCAAACAAAGGAAAGGCCCACATAAAATAACAAACAATCACAAGAAATAACAAACAAATAGATAGCCATAGTAGCAACTAATCATGTAAAACAAATCTTACACATGAAACAACCATTATAATATTAGAATGATAACCCATATGTCAAATATTGAGAAATGTGTATAACCGAAGAATGTAAAGTGTTAAGTATAACATGGAACAATAGCACATGTAGTGTATGAAAGGTGGGTACCTCCAGTAGCCACCTTTGGTAGTGTGTCAAGCATCCATGTTGGATGTAGAAGCTCTATCTATGTGATCTAAAGTAGAAAAGGATGTGAACATGCATGTGTGTATGGTAAAGATAATGACATATAAATGACCTATCTAGCATGTGTAATAATGTGAACATGTAAAAACAACCATAAAATAAAAAGTAAATGCAAAAATATATGCAGCATGTTGTGGATGGATGGAAAGGATTGTAAGATGGAGTAAGAGCTGTGTGATGCCCGAGTGATTGGAATTATATGTAGTGATGTTCATTTGTTTATGCCCCTTACCAATCAAGAATGAACTAAAAATGAGAGTGTGTCATTGGGAAATAATCGAACTATGTGTTGTATGTAGAGTGTTCTGGTGAATGTCTATATATGGTGATGATATGCGACTTAGAGATGATGTAAGAAGACACATGACGATGTATCCTAAAGCATTTCTCACAATGAGATGATCGAAAGATGTGGTGATGTAGCCTATGGTGTATACTAGGTGGCCATTTAGCCTATAACGCTTGTCAATAACCTAGGGATCTTACAGGATAAAACATTGAATTATGAATGCGTGAATAGGATGAGGTCCATTTTTGGTTGTATACCCTCAATAGTCTAGTATGGACTATGAGACTAGAGTGCGTCATAGGGTAGTGAGTGAATTGTATACAAGTAGATGCGTATAGTATATGTGATGATGAAATATGACCATGTGATGTGTAGAATACTCAAGGTGTAGTGTCTAATGTGCAGTGTGTGGGGTTCATGTGTGTAGGAAGCCCTCAATAGTAAAGTGTGAACTGAAGCACAAGAGTGTTTCTTTGGGTAATGTCAATGTGAAAGTGGAGATAATGATGCCTATACTAGGAGTGTGATGTATGATAACATGAATGTGGTAGATTCTTGTATGTGGAGATTATGGGGGATGTGTGAATTTTATGCCCCCCAAGTGTGTGTGAGTGAATAAAATAACCAATGAAGGTGAAGGATGATTGTACCTCATCGGATGTAGGTGGTGACGAAAGATCATGACCATGGGATAATAGTGGTGGCATAGTAGATAGACATTACGAAGGTGACTGAAGTCTATGTGCATTTGATGGATGAATAATTGATGAGCACATAGGAGCACAAAATTCATAGGTGATAGAGAATGATGAGAAGTCGAGTGTAGAGGTGATAGATATCTATGTGAGACTTGTGTGTAATGGTGAAAAGAAATGATGTGGAATAAAACAAGGAGGTGATTTATGCTAAGATGTAAAAACTATTCAAGAAAGGGTCCTATGTTGATGTGTAGGACTAGAAGAGTGGTGAGGCAACATAGATGGTGTACGAGTTGGTGAACTAGGAGTTGATTACATTTTAAGTAACATAGATGTCGATGTAATAGATGATATAGGAGATGGATTAACTGGTGCTCAAGGAGATGATGACCATGGAGTAGATCAAAGTACATAATCGATAGAAACAACTTAATTGCAATGAATTAAATTGAGTTGAAAATGATTCATAGATATGATGGAATGAGACCTACAAATCAAATTGAGGCATAGAATCATGTCACAATTGTTGAATGTTTCTCTCACAAGGAAAGGTAGAATCATAGTAAGAGGGCCTACTATAACATGAAGTTGGATGACACCATATGAATTTTTCATGGGATATGTAATTTGTGAAATTAGATAACCAATAGTGGTGAGAAATGGATTAGAGAATGTGCTAATGGGACAAGATAGGTCAACATTATTATTATTGATAGAAATAAATCCATTAGATGCATTGATATGTAAGTGATTAGAAGTAAAACTTGCATGATAATCATAGTTGGAGAAAGATATGATCGGTGTAGAAGCGTCATTATGTGAAACTAGAAAGTCAAGAGCCCTGATGTAGGAGGAGAAACCTCATGATATACATAATTAGCGGATGAGTCAGTTTCTTAGGTGTCATGTTTTGGTAGAGGGTTGTTAAAGATTTTGAGCTTATGATTTTCATTGATATGTGCAATAACTATAGATTTTGGAAGCTTAGTTTTACCACTATCAAGAAAACCCCGAATGAGAAATCGAAGAAGAAAGAAATGATCTATGGAGTTTCATATGCATTTATGATAGTCAAAATGGTAATTTTATTTGGAATTACACCCTTTTGGTCGAGATGGATCTATTTGTAGTGGAGAAGGTAGTGTAATGAGATTACTATTGACAAGTTGTGATAGTAAGAGTTACTAAACTTAGTGAATATATGATGATGCAGTTGCAATTGAAGATCCTTAGTGGTAAATACTGGGTTGTTGTTAAATTTTGTGTCTATTGGTTTAGTTTTAGATGTTTTAAATGTTTACTTACTTTGAAAATATGTAGAGGATAATGTTTTCTCTTAGTATCTAAACTTTCCAATAGCTAAGAGTTTGGTTTCACAAATCCTAAGAGTATGAAAAAGTTGATCGAATGAAGGAGATGTTTCAAAGAGAACACTCTCTTGGAGAAGTGGTAAGAAAATCTGAATGAATAAGTCCTCAAGCTCATCCTCAACAAGAAAATTTGACCTCTTAGCTAAGTTGTTTTTGTAATGCAAGACATAATTCTATATCTATTCGTTAGATCCCTGTTTGAGTGTGCTAGTTTGGAATAATAGATATTAGAGCTGATGTTGATAGATAACTACGTTAAAAAATCATCAAATAGATGCATGAAAGAGGTTACCGAATGGAAATACAAGTCATAAAACAAATGCATCACATAAACTTGTAAACTAAAAAAATAACTTAACGAGTATGGTATAGTCATTTGCATGGTCTAGGAATGCTACAAAAAGATCATATATTCTCCTATGGGTCTCCATGGTATTTAAATATGGGAAATTCAATAAAGAAAAATTAGGTGAAAATGGATAGGTAGAAATAGTAGGTGAAAATAAAGTATGCAACAATGAAGTAGAGTCTAACGATGGTGATGCACAAGAAGTAACAAGGTGAAGTTGTTGAATTTGGGTTTGCAAATAATAAAATAAAGAGGTTGAATTATGATTATTCAAAGAAGATCCAAGCTGCATATTATGGGTGCCAGGGTGAATGGTGGGAATGGTAAGGTCAGGAATGGGAGCTGAAACAAAAATGAGTGGGATGGAGACCATGGGAGCCGAAGAATTAGAAACTAAAGAGGTTTAAGCATAATGAGTATTGTTAGTAACAATAAAAGCATGTAGGATATGCAAAATATGAGTGGGATTGTCACAAAAATCTAGTCGAAAATTGGCAAGTGTGTTGAATTGATCTTGCTCACCATTGATATATTAATCTTAGGAATTTTTACTATCAGATATCTCTATTTCATAAAGAGTAACTTGTTGTGAATTATCTACAGGATTATTAGTGGTAGCTATAAAATTAGGGATATCAGCCATTGGTTTGGAAATCCTATGAGTGAATGAAGGAAGCTCGTGGTATTGAAAAGACCCAAAACGACCAAAGTGTGAGTGATGGGCATACGAATAAAAATCCTAATGAGAAATTGTATTCGAGGATTGGGTTCAATAAAATGATTAAACTAAAATGTAATAATTGTAGTCTAATCTAAATGTTATAGTTAAGCAAAGTATATAAATGCAATAAAATATAGTAAATAGAACCAAATAGATACACAAATGATCTATGAAACTCTAATGTGCAAATAGGATTAGAAAATCCGTAGTTCATTTGAAGATATTGCGGAACTATGTCATAGTAGATACCGACTAGACATCAGGAGGAAATGACCGCATCGAAGCTCAAGAAAAAAATAGATCTAGAATTTATGGCTGGAATGTGTTGCTTCGAGAAGGTGTGGAGTGGCTAGGGCTCCTTGGTATGAGATTTAGACACCCATAAATGTATTTTCTAGTCCATGAAGGAAAGTTATTGGGACACATTGTTTTGGTGGATAAAATTTCAATTTACATAGAAAGGATTCATTCCATTTTGGATCTTTCCCTTCCAAGCCACAAGAAGGTCCTCCATAGTTTCTTGGGGACTATTAATTTCATAAGGAGGTTTATACCTCACTTTTCTTCTCTCGCTAAACCACTCATTTTGATATCCCCGTTGGTTTCATTTTGGATGAGTGAATATTTTATCTTGTTATAGATGATGATAGGTTTGGTTATCTTATTCATGTGTAATGTTTGAAGTGTAATCAATGTTATATTTTTGGTTCAACCAAATTGACTAGTGTAAAATATATTTATTTTGATTGAAAATGATCTTGTTGTGATTTAATTGACGATTATTTATACCTATTGATATTTTTAAAATATTCGGTTTACATCAAAAAGATATTGCAATCTTATACCATAAAACGTTGATCTAAGTTTCTCTAATGTTAAAAAAAAATTACCACTTCTAAGGAAATATATGAATCCTTAATAATCTAGATGGAATGAAATTTTTATTAAGAACACATATCTATTCCTTCGTTATGGTTTGACTAGTTAATAAATAATGGTGATAATATTTATAACCAAGAGATATTAATTATCTGCAAGTAGATCAATGGTCATCAAATGTATTAAATGAGGTTATATTATCATTTCTTATCTAATTAAATAATATTTAAGGAATTTTGATAATCAATTACGTGGTGGTATTTGTTGTCGTGCAAATGCGCAACAGGGAAATTTAGAATTTCTGAGCATGACAACTATACCCCTATGCCAAATTTTTCATGTCCTATCATTCAAAAGCACACCAAGTCCACCTAGTCAGTCTAGTGACCTCTCGATTGATATTATCTCATCCCCTAGGTGATTTAGGAAAGTCCATTCATTCCCCCTAGGTGATTTTAGGAGTTCATTAACGATTCTACAAGCTTGAGGGTTGTGGGAAGGGCTATCACTTTCCTTCCTAGGAATGGAGCAACCCCACGGACTAGAGAAGAAAATAAAAATATATGTGGAGGAAATTCAATTTCCTTGGAACATTTGGAAGCGATTCATGAATATTCGGGAAGGACTTGGAGACATTGTGGTAGTTTTGCCAAAATTAGGGTTCACAAGCCTAGGCGACAGGTACACAGAGCCAAACCAACTACTACAATTCAGAAGGTGATTTTGGGAGCTCCCAATGGAGTTAAGAGAAAAAAACATCATCTGAAGGGAATCCAATCCCTAAAATATGGTTAAATTAGTTTTTCACAACACTTTGGCACATTGGGTTTACAAGTAGGTTTCTCATGTACAACTTGAGTCCCAAATCAAAAATCAGAATTTTTAGGGATTAAATCAAGGAATATTTATATGATACCCCAACCACTATATTAAAAAGTTCATTTATGGTTAGGATCATATAAAATTTCATTACAAAAGTCCATCAAGAGTTCAAGTTATCGTTGTTTCAAGTTTTCATCTTAGAGCGAGTTCGGGAGTTAGTTGAATTTTGGGAGGACATGTGTCAAAGACAAGGATCTTGGAGGGATTTTTTGTCCCTCACACCCATCAAGGTAAGGGAAATAAACCATGGAAAATTAACCTAGCCTCTATATGACCTCTAGATCCTCATGCAACCTCCAAGATCGCCAATTCAGCCCCTAGGTGCTTGTGGGAGCTCAAAGCCTCAACCGTCTGATCACTGCCACATGTCATCACCAGGAATGCCATGGAATTTTATGTTCCTCATGTATCTCATAGGTCGTGGAATTCAAACATGGAAAAATTCATCCAGCCAATAAGGGAAACTTTTGGTCACCTATATGACCACTTCCATGCCCCTAAGTGCTTTAAAGATGATTTTTGGCCTTCTTTCCTTGTTGTCGGATCTCCGCCACATGTCTTCACCTTCCTCACTATGGAATTTTATGTCCCTAAAATTCCTCATAGGTTAGGGACATCAAAAATTGAAAAAATTTCCCGTCTCGCTTTTTAACTTTATTTCAAAATTTTAAAAACCTACCTACTTCATGCTTCTAATATCTAACTCTCCTGCACAACTTCATTCCACCATGACTATGAAAATTTCTCACACCAAGTCACACCATCAATGAAACTCAAACTAGATCAACCATAGAAACCAAATCCTCAAAAACATAAAAACATGTAGGTCCCAGAAGAAATATTGATCAAATGAAGAACAAAGAAGAAGTTTGAAAATCTTCATTTTCGTGAAACCAAAAATCGAAGAGATCTTGCAAACCAGTGCACAGATTGACAAACCATCTGTTGCTGAGTTATTATCTCTTGAAGGAAATTAAAAAATCATATTCAAACCTCCCATTTATGACAAGGAATTATCACAGAAAATAAATTTCACTTCCAACTCCATAAAGAACAAAGCTCAATTTCCCACCAAACCGGCAACCAGATCGAATAGAAATTTCACTAGTGAGACAAGAAGAAAAAACTTATCATAATGGAGTTGATTTCATCACGAACAAAGACAAAAAACATACCTATAAATTTCAAGCTTCATTAATGGTTGTCATGACATAGTAGTGGAAAAAATCAGTGAGCTACCTCTCCACTTCTCAGGGTTCCAATGGGTGAAATCACGCAAAACTTGGAGGGAATTATCATTGAAAAATATAGCTTCGCGTGAACTATTTTTTACAACATGAAGTCCCTATTTTTTAGGGATATGATGGAATGATTTTTCATCAGATTTCTACCATGTCACATGAAGAACATCTATGAAAAATGAAGTGAGCTACCTCTTCACTTCTCAAGGTTCAAGTGGGCGAAATCGCGCGAAAATTAAAGGGAATGATCGTTGAAAAATATAGTTTCATGTAAACTAGTTTTCATACCATGAAGTCCGTATTTTTTAGGGATATGGAGGGATTTTATTTTTTCAGTATTCTACCCCATCAATGAAAATATAATTTTCCCACTTGTTTAGATGAAGTAATTACTCAAAATGCAGAGCATGGAACCTCAAAATAAATCCTATATTTTCAAGACTTGTTTGGTCACAATCTGACATCTGTGGTGTACTTACTAAAAATATAATTCCTTCCTACATAGGGGTATGTTGCTTCGGGTAAGTCACCATTCAAGGAGATTACAAAGAAGGTTGTGAACACAAAGGAGTATCACGGGAATAGTCATCAATCTCAGCTCACAATTCACTCTTAGTAAAAATAGTAAGTGGTTCCACAAGCCCCTGCTATAAATAGCCAGTTAGTCTAAAAGGTGAGAGGAACACAATAAGAATAAATAATTTAAGATACCATAGCCGGTTGAGGTTAAGAAAATATAAACTGTGAAACTTACTAAAAATAATATGTATCCCCATCCGTACTTACTAAAAATAGTAGGTTATTCTCAAAGGGAAAGTTTGGCAAAATAGGACATAGAGGGATGATCATGCAAGTCAACACTGTCATTCTGGATCATCCATGGGAATTGATAATAAATAATTTGAGGTCCATCTTAGGGAACTGGATATTTTGTTTTGAATCTCACTACATACTTCGGGTCACAGGTATATCATACATAGGCTCGGAGTTGCGGTCATCAGCAGAACAATTAATTCAACTTAGAAAACAGCCATAAGATAATTTGAAGGAGTTTATCAGGGTGCAAGGAGTTAGAAGATTCAAAGTCTCATTTCACTTGAGTTTTCAATCAACAAGGTTCTATAGACTTTAATAGGGGTGAAAACCTTTCTTTTCCTCCTCCTCCTTCCCAGTAACATTCTCTCTCCTCAATGTTCTAATTTTTTTGTTGAGGGTTTACACTTTTTGATGTCTTAAATTGATTTTAGAGACAATGTAAAATTTAATTTTCCTTTATTTTATAAAAGGGACTTAATATTCGAAAAGGAATATGAATATCCTAAAGTCAAAAATGAGAAATATGAAAGAGCATGAGGAAGATGAGGAGTCAAGTTTAACACTATAAATTATAATGAGATCTTTATTCCAAGGGGTTCTAATTCTGAAAATCTTCTTGTTGGTTCTATTCTTGTAGGTTTATGAGAGGGATTTTTCTCACTTGTTGAGTGAAAAGAGTTAGCCACTATTCCCTTATTGTCACGCTGTCTTCCATTCTCATGGTATGTACAATTTATGCCGAGCATCAATACAAGAAGAAGGAGTTTTGAGCATTTTTTGACTATAGTTTTTATTGATACTTTCTGTTCATTAAATTCTAATTGGCCTTTTGTTGTTTGCAGTATTTTTTTCCTAATTTTATTACATGTGATGAAATTTCTAACTAGTGTGTGCAGGAATATGATTTTCTACCTACAACATTAGTTCTCCTACTTCTTTTCTCACTCCCCTTTCCAACTCTTCAAACAAAGTCTTCCCTAGCAAGAGATTGCTAGCTTTTCCTGAAGTGGGTGGAGTGCCCCTATTGGATCCCCGACCACAAGTCCACCATGAAAATCAACCTTTACTTACACATTCATATATGACATTTGCACTAGTTAAGTAGAGGGACTTAGATTCCTAGAGAACTGGCAAGAAATCCTTAATTTTTTCCACCGAAACGTTTTCTCGCCAACATTATTATAGGTTTATAAAGCTATGTACCTTGTTTTATTTGATATTGTTTAATGGCCTATTGACCTTGATAAGAACCTTAACAATATTGATTAAATTGATTATTAAAAGAATATAGATCTGTAGACACACACACACACACACAAACATATAATAGAATATGATCATGTATCGACTTCTGAGTTTATAAATATAAAGGTTATTATATTTATAGTATTGAAAGAGACCATCTAAGCTACGTTTAAATGTAGGCATTGGAAATTGTGAGGGCCTTTTCACTGACCATGATAAACTTGGTTATTTGTTTGAATAGTCTTTGATTGTTCAATGCCTTCCCCCTAGCTTTTGGTCTTGATTTAAGGATAGGTTAAAATGGAAGTTGCTAAGTTAAACTAGAAGATTTGGTGGGAAAAGTATGGTGGTAGAAACTAATAGTTGTCTTGATATACATTCAATACGCTATTACTCACCTTGAAATAAGTGGGAATCTTCTTGAAGAAGCTAATGAAGATAACATTGATATTTTTGGGGTTCATTTTTCTCGTTATCTCTATTCCGATCCATCGAGTTTTGCATGTAATAAATTTTTGGTGCTATTTTTGTGTAAGTTGTAAATGCACTTCGTGCATATTTTGAAACTATAAATAAGTTGTGGTGAGATTTTTATGGGCTATTTAAGATGGTTGACAAGTTAAGAAGAAGGTTTTCTGTTTGATTCAAAGATAGATCTTTCTTGGATTTTTGAGAGCACATGTGAAATTGGCATAAAGTGATCTTGATGCAACCAGTCATACTTGAAAGGAAATTTGAAAGGATTTGGGAAATTGTTTTAGGCATGAAATCATTCGACCCCCATTTTTATTGTTTATAGCATTCAAATAATTTAATGGTTGTTTATTTAAATCATTCTTATTTTTATAACTTTGGTTATGAATGATTTTCAAATGGGTATTTACACAAGATGAACTTTTCTTGATCATTGTTGATACCATGAATATGACTGTTCTTGATGGGATCTGGAATGTTTTGTTTTATATTCGTTCTATTTAACTAAGGTTTTGCTTCCATTTTGGGAGGTTGGGATGAATACCAAGATTAAGTTAGAGTAGGTATTGGGAAACACATCTATATTTACATTATACTTTTGTGGTTTCACATTAGTAATGGTACCAACATATTCTTGACCCATAAAAATATAAAAATAAAATGAACAATTAGCTCGATTAGTTATGTGTATCATATTTGGAACCCATCTAGGTTTAAGCTATACATTTTTTGTGTATTGTTTAAACTTGTATATTATTTTATATTGTCATCATTTCCTATTAAATAGTAAGGATGCATTCATAGTGTTGAATGATGAAGATTAGTAAATTGGTTTGAAACCCACTTTAGATTTCTGTATATTTCCTTCATGTGATGGATAAAGAGGCATTCAATATTAGAGATTTTGTAGCTATTCATACAAATTGTTGTGTGGCGTGTATATAACATAGTCACCAATTTTATTTTAATACTGTATAATGTAGTAAAAATCCATGCACTTACTACTATAATTGTACCACAAAGTATGTTGTTTTATATATGGATCTTGTGTAAGAAAAGAATTCACTAATGACCCATCCCCTAGTTCTGTCATCATTTTAATTGGTCTTTGTCATTGTTTTTCTTTCACATTAATCACCACTAGCACATGAAATATCCCTTTCTATATTTTATTTAAATTCAAGATTTCCAACGAAATTTTCACAAATAAAAATCTGTTTTTTATGACAGGAATATATAGAAAAATATGACAACAAAGTAGAGTTCTAAAGAGTAAGGTATATAATCCGAAAATAACCAATATTTTCACTTTTATTGTAATTAAACTAACTTGCAACAACATGCAAGTAATAGACATCAACATGTAATGACATGTAAGTAACATGCATCAACAAGTAATGACATGTAATAAAAATAAGTTTCCACTAATAAAATAGATGATCTCTCTTACTGAATATGGTTGTCTTCTATTTTTGGACTTGAAACTGGATCACCAAGCCTATGAAACTCTAAATTTGACAACTTGATCTGAATAGACTCCACAATAGAAAACTAGGGAGGGATCTTTCACCACCAAAGAGTTATCTACTAGATATGGGTAGATCTTTCACTACCGAAGCTAGGGTTCCTACAGAATTTCACCTCCACAAGCAAGGAAAGTACAAACAATATTTTCTTTAATATCAAAATAGGTGAGTATGAATGAATTCATATTCTCCCCAAGCACTTTGTTTTATTCTTTGTTATCCAAAATTCACCCCTTGAGGTAATTTTGATAACATGCATCAAATTATTTAGTCTTGAGAAAGTAGAATTGATTCACGACCAAAAATCATGTTTTGGGGGTCCCTTTGGCTTCTCTCCACCTCCCACATCCAAGAAAAAAATTTAATGAGTTAGAAAAAATTGAAAAAATCCAAAATTGAAGTCGTAGGCTTGTTTTAATGCATTGTGGGTCTGGAGGCTGTAGATCATACCAGTGCGGATTGTACCAAGGTTCGTCATACCAAGTTTGGAGCTGAAATACAAAGGAATTGGCTAAATCATATTTTTGTGTCCCAGACTGCACAAGTTCAATAGGGACACACGGGGAGCGCATTGCTGAAATCGCCGTAGGTAAAGAAAATTAGAAAAAGTGGAACTTTTTGTCCCAAAGTGATCCGCGAGATAGTTGGATTGAATTTTCCCACAAGTTAGTGCATTTTGGGTGGCACAAAGAAATGTGTCTAGGACAGTCGGGATGTCAAGACACACGGGATGCGTAAAGGTGAAAAAGCCACAAAAGGAACCATGGGATGTGGTGAATGTGGAGGTCAACGACCCTCATGGCCCGGTCAACAGTAGTGTGAGACAGGAAGCCCGAATCAAGTGATGCATATGAAAGTGTTTAGGACATTTGGGACACGTAGACTTGATTTTTCTGAAATAGCCACAATGAAGAGAAAAGTCGGTGTTTGATCCTCAAACTTCAAACGGCGATAACTTTTGATTCTAAGCTCTGATTTTCATGAAATTAGACTTTCTAGAATGAGAAAAATGTCATTTTCATCAAAAAAACTAGATTTATTAATTTTTACAAGGTTAGATATATTAAAATAAAAGAAAAATGTTCAGCTCCAGTCAATTAATGCTCAATTCTATTAAATGATAGAAAATGCCTAAAGAAACTCAAAATAGTGCTCACGCTCGAGATGGTTATAACTTTTGCATTTTTGGATGAAATTGCACAAAATTAGTATAGTTGGAATTTTGGCTCAAATCTCGATGCATAGAAATCAATAATTTTGGGATTTGATGATAAATCGGTGGATATTTATAATAAAACGTGGTTGTGTTCATGATGAGTGTTTTATTTGGTAGTTGTGAGTGCAATTAAGAGGCATGGTCATCATTCTTTATCTACTGTAGCACCTAGGACATTATGGGGATCCTTTTGAAGGTAACATACAATCATTTCACTTCATTTAATGCATCTTACAAGTGGTTGAAGGAATTATTTTGGGATTTTCATTTTCCCCTTCTCTCTCTCCTCTTCTTTTATAAATTGGAGTGTTAGGCTTATTGTAAGGGGGAATTATTGTAGCAAAGCTCACAAAATTTCTTTGTGAAGCCAATGTGCTACAGGCCCTTGTAGTGGACTCCTTACATAATGATCTATGCCCTTATCTTGTAATAGATTGAATTGTGCATATCATGAAGCAATAAAATATAAGTTTGTGGATACATCTTCCCCTGCTATGTTTGTTTACACTCTTCTTTCCCTTTCAACATTCATTACAATAATATTTTTTCTATTTTTATGCTCTTATAAGGATCCATTATCATTGTGTATGTTTGAGATGTTGTTGTGAATGCATTTTGATAGATTGTGGAGAACTATTTTATGGTGTATCACGGTTGTAGTGTAGGATTTCATTGTCATACATTCTCCCTCCTTAGTCCCTTGGAAATTTAGATTAGGATAGTTAGTTTTTCCTTCATTAGAGTAGCTTGTGGCAGGTAGTTTAGGAGAAAGAACTAGCTTTATTTGGAGGTATATCTCAACTAACAAGTCCCATAACTTGGTGATAGTACCCATGTTGTCCAATCACACCATAAATTCAAGTATATGGACTTGTGTAAACATAAGGGTGTTGTGATTTGGCAATAACAATAACTTCTCATTGCAACAAAGAGCCCAAAAGAACCCTAATCACCCCCTTGGGTCTTTTATTTAATTACTTAAAATAACTCAAGTCACTTTATTCCCCACATGCCAAAAAGTGCACTTAAGTCACCCCAATGAAGAATTAGAACATAAAGTACCTTAGGGGAGAATCTCACAACCTTATTTAACTTAAGACATCTCAAATTATGTGTTCAACATCGAAACATAATCTATAAGTGAAATGAAGGTGTAAATTATACCCAATAACCATTAATGTCACTAGCCCCTTCGGCATGACCAAGGATAAGACAAAGGAAATTCCTACTAGGCCATCCGATCGAAAATGGGGACATTAAAATCTTGCCCTCGCAAGAAATGCTTATTTTGAAGAGAAAATCATGTAATAGAGTGGGGTCAAAGTTGAATTCTGCATGTGGAGATTCCAATTCATTACCACTATGATCACCATATCTTCTATCTCTTTTTCTACAGAAAACAGAGGCCCTAGATCATGTCCAATGAAAGGGTTTGACCCTTTTCTGTTCGAGGCTTCCCAAGCTTGTGCTTGTTGTTCCTTGTATGTTTGTTTCTTGAGTCCTAATCATGTTTTGGGAGCCATGATTTGTAATAGTTTCACTAGGGTAAGTTGTAAATGTGTTCAAAACTTTGTGACCACACCTAAGTGAAATGCAAGATAAATTGTCAAGAATATGAATGAATAACAATGTGAGAATACCAATGTGATAGAGTGATAAATCACCAGTGACACAAATGTTTGGTATCTAAGCCTATCAAATGAAGTACTTCCTAGACTACTTCTCAAAAAGTAGTTTAGTGTCACAAGATAATTAACAAGATGTTCTCACTTATGCCAAGTTCAATAGAATGAACAGAACATAAGTAAATAAAAAATTCAATTTGAATTCCTAACAAGATATACTAGAAGCAAGCTCAAACTTGATTAAGACCTATATCTCAAAAAGTGTCAATTACAATTCGTGAGTGACACAACAATATCACCAAGATATGTTAACCAAACTTTGCGAGAAAGTAAGGTATTGATATCAAGGTACTATTGATATAACATGCACGAGTGGTAACACCTAGCACTCTTTAAAATCAAGGTAATAATAGAATCAAACTAAAAAGCTTAAAGTATAGCTAGGAATTGTTAAAATGTGTGTAGCACAACCTTGCAATATAGATATTTAGGTCGATTTTACAAGAAACAAGACGTAAATGTCAAAATTATAATGATACGATGCAAAAAGGTAACCCTTCTAAGGAAGTTCAAGATGATGAACACGCCTAACTACAATGATGATCTTGACATGGGTATCAAGATCAAAATGGCCAACAATGATATGAATATGTCTCCATGCACTTTAGATGTTTAACTTACCCATCCGTAAACATGGATGGGTGTAAACGACAAAAAGTGGCGAAACAATCGATTAGTAACAAGTAGTCACCTTTCTTCGATCAAAAAAGTGTCAAAAGAATGTGAAGGAAGCAAAATCAAAATAGGGATGAAAAATGCTGGCTTCACTTTGGGAGAGTTTCACCTCTCCTAAGGAAAATATAAATTAAGTGAAAGTAATGCGTCACATGTTTCGTAATAAAAAGATGGTTCACAATGAACACTATTTTAGAATGGTCAAAGTGGGCTCTGGCTAAAGTATATTTTCCTAGGTGGTTATCTCGTCCGGGTGTTACAAAAATTATCCATGAGTGGGTTGATTTACCTAAATAGTCTCAACTATCTTGGGAGTATCTCTACTTTTCCCCCTTCAAACACAGTGGGTAGTAAATGCATCCATCGTGTACTTAAAAGGGTTCACATAGGGACAACTTGTAACTCTATATCACAAAGGAATAACTAGTCGGATAGGTAGTGTGGAGAACTTCCCGTTTCATCCGAAAGGTTCCTCTTGCGTGGACTACTTTGGAGTTCCTGGAACCACCCCCATTTTTGTAGTTTAAGGTGTTATGCCAAAGGGGTTCTGTTCTAGTTGAGTGGAGAGGGACGTACCCTTTTCTGAAACCTACAATATAGTGTTTTGAATATGTTTTTATTTTTTTCTTGTTTAATTAGGAGTGGTTTGCTTGAACACCTTTTGGCAACTTGTATAACAACTGTATTAGTAGTTTTTGACTTTGTTTTGATTCCTCCTTTCTTTGACAAGCATTTTTAGGTCATGCACTCAAGCATTAGTAGTTCTCCGGAAAATCACATTATTTAAAAGAGGATTAAGAGTTACTTTTGATTCTCAAGATCATCCAAGGATGTAAGAGAAGAGAATACACAACAAATAATCCAACTAAAAAGTAAAGAAAAGCTTTTCAATCAATGAACCATACAAAAATCTTGATAAATGTTCATTCCCTTAAACCAAAAGTAAAAGATGAAGTTTCCAATTTACCAAATGTTATAAAATGAAGAATAAAGTTGCTTTTGATTCTCAAGATCACCCTAAGGTGCAAGATAAGATCATACAAAAATTTATCCCAACTATATAGAAATGGAAAACTTCAAATCAAAGGACCATTGAAAAATGCTTTGTAAAAGGTTCATTCCCTTAAGCAAAATGAATAATCAAATTTCCAAGTTTAATCCCAATGTTAAAAATATAGAGATCAAAGTTGTTTTTGATTCTCAAGATCACCAAAAGTTGCAAGAGAAGATCATACACACACTTTTTCTAAATCAAGTAAGCATGAAAATACAACATTCATCAAAACATTAGACATATTAGAAAATGACTAGTTTTAAACTAACAGAAAAACTTGTAATTTCTATAAGTATAAATCCCAAATTTATGTTTCCATTACATAGTTAACTTCAATACCTTTCCAACACAAGAAAAATGGAGTCATTTCTAGTTTGGGAGTAAAATTTATTGCCTTCAGAAGATGGGTTACACATATGCTCTTATACTCACGGGTATGTACTTGACATGCACTCAAAAAATGTCAAAAAACGTCCCTTATTTTGCAAAATGGGTAAATTTTTCCAACCAAGATTCAATTTTGACAGTAACCCATACATTAATATATGAATAGAGGACTCAACGCTATCAAACATTAACATAAATGCTCAAGAATTTGAGATTTTCAAGAAATTGGCAAAACTAGCATGTAAAATGATGAAAAAGTAAGCTCTAAAAATGAAAACGTGATGAAATCTTGAAATTTTCTCACCAATATTTAATTTTGATAGTAACCCACTACATTAACATGTAAATAGAAGACTCAGCACTATCAAACACTAACCTACATGCTCAAGAATTTAAAATTTTCAAGAAATTGACAAAACTAGCATGTAGAATGTTGAAAAAGTAAACTCTAAAAATGAAAACATGGAGAAATCTTGAAATTTTCCCATCAATTCCAGTTTTTACAGAAGTTTACCTCCTCTATACCTACAAGGAAGACTCAACATAAGCAAACTCAACAAAATAGGTTAAGAAAAACAAGTTAGATCAACATGTGTAAAAGAGGGTTAGTAACCAAAAATGAAACTTAACTACAAAAACTTCAAATTAAGTGCAAAGGACAAGGGAGTAATTCCCACCGGGCATGATAAATGTGTGCATGAGTTGTTTTAAACTAATACTAATATAAGTAAAGAATAGCACCTAAATAACATTAATTAGCAAAAATTAAACAACATACTAAGCACCATCAAGATAAGAAAAAAACAAAGTTAGATGCTAACATTTATCATATACAAAAACTTTGAAAAATCAATGTTAAGCATCTAAATCCTTTATTCTCTAACTAAAAATAAATGATTGGACCTAAGTAGGCTCTATGGCAATAAAAATGGTTGTCTTTGGTATTCCAAGAACCTAGGAATGAGGGCTTGTCAAAGTTGGGCTACAAGACCCTTTTGACACCTCCCATATGACCTAAGCACTTAGGAAAGAGGCTTAAACTCTTCAAGATGATGAACTCTCAAGAAAACAAAGGAAATATTTTAGTCTATTTTTCTATATGCTTTACATTTGTCTTCTCAAGAATTTTAGGTTTAGGTATAAAGGTAGAAGGAGGGCTCCTTATATAGCCCAATGGATAAAGGAAACACTTCATCCCTTTGCTTGTGGGACAAAGGTAAACATGATTAGGAATGGATAAGGTTGCTTTATAAAAGGTAACCTTACTTTAGAAGGGTTTAATTTATGCTTAGAAAATCATGGGAGTTTGGGGTGTTTTAATTAATCAAAGGTGATTAACTAATAGGTAGATGTAAACTTATAGAAGCTAATTAGAGGAATATTAGTACGATGTAGGCTATTAAAAGGGATTAAGTCAATTAAATGTTGATTTATTAGCTAAATGGAAGGGAAATCTAATTAATTAGTCTAGGTAGAAGGGGTGATTTATTAATGGAAGGTCGTTAATTAGAGTATTTGTTGGATATGTGACTTATTTAATTAGCTTAGTGTAATTAATTAATGATGATATGAGGGAAAATGAGTGTTATTGATAATATGTCGTCAATTTGCCAGAAGATAAATAATTAGTGTAATTTAAGTATTTAAATTGCTTGGGCATAATTATGGGTGTCTATAGATACCACTCGACATATCCCTTTTCTGGATTTAATTTATATTCAAGATTTTCAACCAAATTTTCACAAATAACAATTTGATTTTTATGAAAACAGTGTATAGAAAAATATGAAAGTAAAGCACGATTATGGCAAAAGTAAGGCATAAAATCATAAAATAACCAATATCTTCACTTTTATTGCAATTAAATTAACATGGATCAACATTGAATGACATGAGTCAACATGAAATAACAAAAAGTTTCCACCGATAAAATAGATGATCTCTCTTATCTGAATATGGTTGTCTTATGTTTCTAGACTTGAAACTAGATCAACAAGCCTCTCGAAACCGTGAATCGACAAATTGATCTCGAATAGTCTCCACAACAAAAACTAGGGCTAGATCTTTCACCACCAAAGAGTTCTCTACGATATAGGGGTATATCTTTCACTACCAAAGCTAGGGTTCCTATGAAATTTCATCTCCATAAGCAAGGAAATCACAAACAACGGTTGCTTCAATATCAAAATAGTTGAGTATCAATGAATGCCTATTCTCCCCAAGCGCTTCCTTTTATAACTTCTCATTGCAAAATAAGGCCCAAAATAACCCTAATCATCCCTTGGGTATTTTCTTTAATTAATTAAAATAAATTAACTCACTTCATTCCCCAAATGCCAAAAAGTGCACTTAAGTCACACCAACGAAGAATTGGAACATAAAGTACCATATATTAACCCATTACTTAAGTCATTAACTAAATATAACATAAAGTACCTTGGGGAGAATATCGTAACCTTATTTCACTTAAGTCACCTCAAATTACATGTTCAATGTCGAAACATAACCTATAAGTCAAATGATGATCACAACCATACCCAATAACCATCAACGTTACTAACCCCTTGGGCATAATCAAGGCTAATATGGATGAAAGGCCTCCTAGGCCACCTACTCAAAAATGGGGACATTACAACACAGTCCTAGTCATCTCTCAAGGAGTCTTATTTGTCGTGATTCACTTAATTTTAATCTCCACTCTTTGAATAGGATGCCTAGGAAGGGATTGGGAACCTAGGGCGCCCTGGTCCTCATTTTTAGGTGTCATGGTTCTCGTCACACTTGGTTCTAATTTAGAGGTTAAGGTCGAGTCTTTGAAATTTTCCTCCCATTCCCATAGGTACTAGTAGGAATTTCAGGTCATTAGTGTTGAAAATTGAGCAAGAGATCCCTATATAAACACACCATACATACTACCTTATGGGAAGACTATTTCTACTAAGGGATAGCTACATAAGGTAAAGGACTCGCATTTGGGAACTATTCTACATCACACACCTTTGCATAGAAAATGGAAGTCTATTCTATTACATCCACAATTTTGTATTCTATCCATATATTTCTTGTTATCTCTGTGTCATCAATGCTAGGGCTTCCTAGGAACATTATTGCACATATAATCATAAAGAACTATATTAGGGTTCAGATGTAGTCCAACACTTTGTTGTGAGACCACCATTATGGCCACTATCGACAGTTCCACCCCCTTCATATGCATCTTTATTTTTTAAATTGTTTTGATGCTTGGCTTGGGGTTTTCTAGGTCTATTCTTCAACTCTAATTTACAGCGACGTCAACAAAAATTTAGAGACATACACATGATATGTAATGAAGACTCCACATCAATCAACGACCTTGCAAAGTTGGTTTTGGACCTCCTATATAGACTAGGGAACCTAAGGCACACCTATCTTTCTATAGGAACCCAAGTCTACTCGGACATCTCAGATCTTCCACATTATAAGCTCCGAGTGTGATTGTTCCTATAATTTGTTCTTCTAGGTTTTATTGTGACACGATCGACCAATCATCAAATCAGCTAAGCTCTTTTTAACCCTCTTTGTACATTAGGGTTTCATATTTTCATAATTTATTTTTTGGGGTAATTTATTTACTTATTTATCTATTATTTATTGCTTTGCATAACATTATATTATACTAAATTAGGCCCCGATACTCCATTTTAGTTTAATCATTTTCGTGAACCTTACGTGAATATTCATCTACATGACACAAAATAACAACTGCGAGTAGTAGAAGACTATAAAAACCCATAAAAAAATCACTTATAATAATATTAATCAATAGAAAACACATTTAGACCACTCTAGATAAAATACACACTCTTTGGGTGGAGGCAGCTCGAAGCAGGCTGCGGTGCCTAGGAGCACGACACTAGTGCTTAGGTCTAGGTGCTCGTGTCCTAAAGGCCATTAGTACCTTCACCTCTCTTCTCGATGTCTAAAACTCTAGGAAACATGCAAATGAAATTTTTCAATAAAAATGACTACTACACACTTTTTTGATAAAACAATGCACTTACAAACTCTGTCATCTTATGTGATGCTAGGGCATTCACCACCATCTCAAATTGGCTAGGTCGTGTTACTCTAACTTGTTACATTATTACTCACTATGAGTTCACTATCACTCTCACACAAAGTAAAAGTTAAGTGAATAATCAATTTTCACCTTACTATTTATAGTTACTTTTTACCTAGTCTATTATAGTCATTATTTTATGATCATTTCTCAACTAATACATGCCACACTATTTTTCACTATATATTGAACTTTTTACTATGATTTACATGTCATTTGCGGAGTTCTTTTCAAAATCATAGCTACCATCGTATCATACATATGACACACATATTTACTCTCCTCAACATTGTCTTTCACTCAATATATATGCATTTTGATGATATTTCTCATACGCTATCTATATCGTGCTTACATTCAGCTCAACGTTCATTCTTATCATCACTTCCCATTTTTCCAAAAGGGGGGGAATACATTTGGGGTCATTCTATAATCCCCTTTATATCACTACGTGATCATTGAATTGTTATGTTATGGATCTTATTTTCATGTGTGGAAGTGTTGAATACGTACACTATCCACCTTTTTAGGGCCTTGAAATTTTTCCAAATACCTCGGAGACATACTCTTCTCAAATGGGAAATATTATTGACCCATAGGTGTATGGTGAAGTTTTTACCAACGGTTTTAATACCATGGAGATTGTAAAATTGTTTAAGTACTTGTCTATTGATGTACTCTTGATAGGTGAGATATACCATTATAGATGTGCGAGTTCAAGTGTGAATTTAGGAGAATTTGTTGAGCATAACTCCAAATAGATTGGGGTATTGTATTTAGAGAAAGAGGTGGCTTCTAATAAAATTTTTAGAAAGTCATTCTTGGTGGAAATATCCAAAATCAGAGGAACCACATTAAATATTGGCTATGTGTTGTGTTCTTTTATTTTCTAAAATTTTATTTAAGATTTGTGATATTTTTCTACATATAGTTTCTACTATTAGGATTAAATGCGGGATTCTTTTGCATATTTTATCCCTTATTTCCTAACATTAACACTATAAATTAAACAATTCCAAAAATTTACTAGTACACCAAGCGACACCTCACCATTGATTCCCCCTAATGACCCAATGTAGGGAAAACAAACACAAAATATCTCTATGTGATACTTCATCAATTTCTAGCAATCACCCCTAATGACCTACCCTGGTGGCAACAAAAAAAAAAATCCATCTCATATTTCATCAATTTTTATCGTTTCCCCCTAATGACCTAATCTAGGGGAAATAAGAGTAGAATATGTCTATGAGTAACCAGTAAAAAATAATCAATCAATCAATTCATCAACGCATTCAATTCTGTAACAATCAAAATCACACTATTCAATCAATACAATACAACACATGTTGCCTCCTAGATGACCTAACTTAGGTGTTATATTCATTACTTTTTGAGATGACCTAACTTGGGAAGTTATTCTATATTTGGTGTTTTATTCCGAAGACCTAACTTGGAAACCATCACATTACGGTGACACTTGTGGAATGGGGAAAGTTTTCCTTTCCTATACCACTCATATATGGGTCAACTGGTTTGATAAAAATTATTTAGATCTAAAAACCACAAAAAAAAGATCTAAGTCCATCTACATTAGCTAGATCTTGAGGATGTAGTTATAGGTTAGATAATAACACACCTTTCTCCCTACACTCTTCCTCTGGTAGGACACCCAAATCCTCCAGTCAATTTTTCATACACATGCAATTGGGTTGGGAACTAATCACTCCCTACCCCATCATATCATCATCATGCAACATTTGAAATCATCAATCATCCAATATTACAATAATCACTCTCATTTAGTGCACTTCATTGTGATATTACGTCTCTAGCTACGTTGCATGGATCAATAGGTTGTTCCATGGTTTGACATGTTATTTGGTTCATTCGACATGATTTTTTACCAAATCTCTACATTCTACTATAACATGGAAATATTTGGACTTCTCTAGGCACACATCTCTAACTACTTTATTTTAATGAGATTTCACTCACCAACATAAAGTGGGGGAAAATGTAGTCACAAAATCACGCACTTACTACTATAATTATACCACCAAGTATGTTGTTTTATTAATGGATCTTGCGTAAGAACAATATTAACTAATTACCCATCTCCTAGTCTACTTGTCAGTTTAGTTGTTCTTTGTCTTTTTTTGTCTTGTAGATTCGTGAGTCACTAGCATAGTTTTAGTCATCTCTCAAGGAGTCTTAGGTGTCATTAGTCACTCCATTGTCATCTTTAGTATTTGACTAAGGAACCTAGGAAGGGATTAGGGTGCTTAGGGCACCTTGGTGCTCATGTCTTGGTGCCCTTGTCCCCATCACACTTAGTTGTATTTTATAGGTTTGAGGTCAACATTGTGATTTTCCCTCCCATTCCCTAGGTACTAGTTGGTATTTTGGGTCATTAGTATCAAAATTTGAGAAAGAGATCCCTATATAAACATGACAACATTCTACCTTATGGGAAAATATTTCTATTAATGGATAGCTATCTACATGAGGAAAGGGAATACATTTAGGCAACATTCTACATTAGGCGTTGTACATAGGAAAGGGAAGTCTATTCTATTACATCCACCATTTTGCATTAAATCTAGCTATTTCCTGCTATCTCTATGTCATCAACACTAAGTAATCCTAGGAGAATTATTACACACACAATCCCACGAACTACATTAGGTCTGAGATGTATTGCACCACTTAGTTGTAAGACCACCATTATGGCTACTAAGGACAATGTGACCCCTTAATATTCATCCCGTTTTATGGTTTTAATGCTTGGCTTGGGGTTTAACGATATACACACGACAAGTAGCGAATAATCCACATCACTCAATGAGTCTATAAAGTTTTTTTCTAGACCTCTTACATATACCATGATGCCCATATCTCAAACCTAGGTTCCCTAGTCTACTCATATAGCTTTGATCTTTCCCTTTCCGAGCTCGGTGTGCATGTTTCTGCATTCTGTTCATATGGGTTTTACTACAACATAGTACCGAACAATCATTGAAACAACTAAGCTCTTCTTAACCCTCTTTGCACATTAGGGTTTCATATTTTCATGGCTTATTTGATGGGATCATATTATTTAGTTATTTAGATTTTATTTAGTACTTTTAAATATATATATATATATATATATATACATACAAACAAGTATTATTTATCTTATTCATAGTGTGTTATTGATACGAAACAATGTACATTTGAAAAAACTCCTTAATCATTCATTGGGAATATGGTGTGAATGGATAGGCTTAGGTTGACACTTTATTGATTGTAGCCAACTTTGTTTGAGTTGTTAGAATCATATAGTTTCTTATGAATTGAACCATGAATTTTTATATGGTTCTAATGGGAATGTAAAGTGGAGTTATGAATTAATAAGGTATTTTTCTGTTTTTAAGGTAATGAAATAATATCATATGTTGTTGAAGTCACCAAGCATGTTGATTGTTATTATTATTGTAACCATTTTATTAAACCGAACTCTATTGAGTAAAAGGGATACATTAATGTTTAATTAGCAGATGGTTTTTTTTTTTTTAATAATCATCTCTTTTTTATGTAATATAGTTTCATATATTGGTAAAACATGTAAAGGAATGTTGTTTATATAGTTCATGTTGGCTATGTTTTATATTGTATAAACAAGATACTAGCAATCATGTAGATTGCTTGGCATGAATTCTATTAGTTAATTCATTTGGATTTATTTAAATTCAATCAAGTTTACTTATTGAATTGTGTAAAGTACGAATGTAATATAACTATTTTATAAGATAATTATGTGTAGTCACAAAATCATGCAATTTAGACATTTACTTATCCCAGTCTCATACTACTATTTAAAAGATTCTCAAGTGAAGAAAGTACTAATTAAGCCCCATCCTTTTAGCCATCTTGTTTATTTTATTTCATAATTTGTAACCTATTACACCCATATGACCTGACATTTTCTAACATATTATGTTATTTTAACCTCGAATGGGGAAGCGAGATCATTCTTGGGACATCCATGGGCGCCCTAATACGTTTTGCACTTTCCTGCCACTTTTTGTGCCTCGTTTAGCTGTTTTTCAAATTTAACTTTCTTGTGGTCGACCTTTTCATGGTTAACTAAGAAATTAGAGAAAAAAAAACCCTAGAAATATAAAGTTATGAGAACATAATGAGGGACTTAACATCATCTACTACTATCACTCCATCTAGAGTTGCATCCATCTATTGAATTGGCATCCACATAGATTCATCATCAAGGCACAAGCTAGGACATCGCATGACACTTTATAGGGGTAGAGATTATATTCTATTCCATGCACACATGTTTTTACAATATTTACATTTAATTATTTCTTAGTACTTCAAAACGTGTGACTGGAAAAAGAGAACCTAGGGCATGACATGCACACACACACACCGAAATACATCCGATTTTGAAATTTAGTTCATCGCTCGGTTAGTAAGCCCACTTTGTTGTTGCGGCTCGAGGTCATTCGATCCATTCATTTGTATATTTATTTTTAGGGTTTTGATACTTCATTTTTCTCTTTTGTAGATTATTTATTCCTCTTGGAATTTTTATGCATTTGATGTAGTACAAGGAAATTAATGTGACAAGTAGCGAAGGATAACAATCATCTCCCAGACCTATGAAGACCAGTTCCAAACCTTTTTCCCAAACAAGGGAATATATTTTTCTTACCAAAGCACCTATGGGTGCCTCAATCCTCTCACAAGTGCTCCAATCCAAGGAATTCACCCAAATATGTCTTGCGGGACCCCGATCTGATCGTTCCTACTTCCGATTTATCCTACATCTATGACCTTTGTCGACAAGAGTCCATAATCAGATGAGTTCTTTCCTATTATCTCTTGCACATTAGGGTTTCTATTTTCATTAGTATTATTATTTATCTCATTTACATACGATCTTAGTGCATTTATTTGTTGCATTTATATGTTCTCCTAGATTAGATTAACTATCCCTTACTAAACTAGTTTTTCCTTTTTAGTTAATCGTTATCTTGAACCCAACATATTTCATGTTCATGATCCTTTTCTCTTCCTATCATGGCTCCCAAATTTTTAAATGTCTCTTTATCTACCTTATTTAAGAGATATCCTCATTATCCAACTATTTTGCAAAAACAACTATATTGCATGTATATGGATGACAATGCACCATAAAAGAAAATAAGTCCTATATTTGATCGTTTGTCATGACAACTATGACCCTAATTATTATCCATCTACTCAACCCCTATTAGAATTGATTTAGGCCTTACATGCATTATTTAAGGATAAATTTTCTATCATGGAATCCATAATCACATCTCTTAGATATGAAATTCAATAGCTTAAGGATGTATCTCAATTGCATATTTTTGTCCCTTCTACATCTCCTATGCGATCTATGACCACTATATGTCATCTAGTTGAACTGAAGACATCTGATTTCCTAAGCGTCTCATATTTGACCATAATACTATGCCACGTGACATTCTTATTTAGCTCCTTAGTCATTAGTTAATGACATAATTTTCTCCCCTATCGGTTATCAAAATATAAAGGTTATCCATACTAAAATTATCATCAAATCAATGGAGATAATGACAATGATTGCCATACTTTTCATCACATAATCCAAATTCTTAAGTGTCAAGGTCTTATTTCATTTAATGCATAACATCCTATTAGGAATCCACTTAGGAAATCACCTACGGTATCACCAAGTCAACCACCTAACAAAATTAGCTCACCCACTCCTCCTACAAAGTCATATACTACATTACCAAGTCCGCCTAAACAATATCCCTTAAAGGTTACTTCCACTTCACCCCCTCTAAAGTCTAAGCTTCAAAAATTCAATTTTTTCCCAACAAGTAACGCTTATCCTAGTAGTCAAGACACATTACAAAATTTAACACATCATGTTAATACTTCACATCACTCCACACCTCATATACTTGATATGCATTTCAGTTCATGAATTCCTTCTATTTCTATGCCACATAATACTAACTACTAAACACAATCTTGGAATTTGGTAGGAAACAAACATTTTGAATGGATTTATATGATCATCTTACACACACCTAGGGGGCATAACACATCACTTCCCTCCCACCACTTTGTCTTAGTACAATTACATTTTTCCTTGTCCCATTTTCACACACTTAGGAATAATCATCATATATTCTAGCGTCATTACCGTATGACACACTCTTGTGCTTCCATTTACACTTGATTTTGAGGGATTGCTACTACACTGAACCCCATACACTGCACCATAGGCATTACCAATTTAATTTCATCACACATTCTGCATAAAACCATACATTCTAATTTAGTCTACAACATTTTGGGTATTTTTACATTCATAAACCACATATCATACCAGTTTTAAACTTACATATATTATATCATCAATGTATTCCCTATCATCCTTCGTATTACATACCTTGTTAGGCTATCTATGTATCTCCTATACATAGTCCCATATCTCACATCATACATTACACATCTTCTCACCATACATTTTCTATATATTATACCAATCTTCATTATATAGGAGTCTAATATCATTTCATCCTACATTGAATATTCGTAGTCCATCTACACATGATACATTGTGCTTTATACATTATACACACCTTGCATTATATTCTACACTTTACATTTTCATATATTAAATACATCACATGGTCGTGACATCATTATGCATACTAAATTTCTATCTACACACTACACTCACCACCATATGACACACTTTAGTACCTGATTCCATACTCAATCGACGAGGGTTTACAAATCAAATGGACATTACACATTTTCTATTTGACCTTTAACTGAGCGAAATTATTACGCTAGTAACATACGATTTAGGATAAATTGTCACCTATTATCTTATTTTGTAGTGGTATACACCTTAGGTTACATCACCACTCCCTAGCATTCATCTTGGAGTTACATACACTTTAGGTTAAATCGTCACATATTATATGATTTTCTAGTGGTCTACACCTTAGGTTATATCACCACACCCTCCTTACATTTCATAGTGATATACGTTTAGTGCTAAATCATAACTCATCCACTCATCTTATAGTGATATATGCTTAGGATAAATCATGACTTATAAATTCATCCAATCATGATATATGCTTTCACTATAAGATTCACACATATCATCATTATGTCGCATCTCATCACTACACCTACACATTCCTCATAGTGTGTTAGATACAACACACATACCTCATCCATTTCCGATGATGGACTCTCGTTTCTTGTTCATTCTTGATGCTAAGGGGAAAATAAAATGAACCTCATTTTATAAATTTTCATCCACTCATGGGGAACATGGCTCCTATCATTCCATTTTTCATTCCATTCCATCCATTCATAATATGTTTCATATTATGGTTGTTTTGTACTCTTGATTACTTTTGTAATTCATGATAACTTTATTACACATGCTAGTTATATTACTTTTATGTAATTTATCTATATCATAAACACATGTGCATTCACACCTTTCCTAGTTGTGATCACGGATACGGGTCTCTTAAATGCAATATGGATGCTCACCTTCCACCCTTCCTAGACTTGTCATTGGGGGCATACACATTTGTGTCTTCCACTTGTGTTATTGTTTCATTTTATACTAATCACTTTCCATTACTTGATTCTACATGCTTTTGACATACTATTTATTTCTCTAACATGCTAATGGGTAATTCATGTGTAACATTTTTTATGCAGGGATATTGGTTTCCATACATGTTTTTACATCGTATGCTCTTATTTTTATTGTTTACAGGTGTTGCACTATGTTTGGTGTTTAAACTTTCTTTTTATGACCATGATGGGATTATGTGTCTTGTGACATCATGAGTGATGTCCCATGTATGCAACTCACTTTGTGTGGCTTAGTTTATCTTCTTGTGTGTTTACATTCTTGCTTTGTTTGGTATATTTTCACTATTTTCATATCTTACACATTGTTTTCCATATGCATGAAATTTTACACTTGTCTTTATCTAGCCGTCTTGTTTGTGTGTTCCTTGGCTTTTACAAAGCACTTTCTAGAGTTATAACGTACATGTGGTTGGTCCCGTTCGGGGCCATATGTCTCCATTAACTACTCTCGCATGTACTCCCAAAGAGGGGGCATCATTCAGGGGTTTATATGAACACAATATAATTACACATGTTTATTTTAGTGAACTTTCCACCCTTGACATTATGAGTTACATACAAGGAATGGGTTTAGAAAAGTCTACAAACCCCATACACAATAGATTTTACAAGACATGGTCTGTTTAGAATTTATGGGAAGAAGTTACATGCTTGGAGGTTATAGTGGGTGTGCCTCTCTACACTACTTCAGCCAGTGGTGTTGAATGACCCAAAAGCTAGGATAGTACAGAGATCTCTACACAGTTCAAGGAAATAGTTATATCTTAGAGGAGACAACATTTCCTTCATACACTTCTTTTCCCTATCACATGAGATTGCTCCAAAACTCATAGTAAAGGATATCCATCTACACTTTCTCTGTCAACAGGATCAGTGCACATGTTCCATTTACATTTACATTTACATTTTTATTTCCATTAAATTATTTTACATTGTCTTTTTACACTTACATACATAGATATTTGATTGCTTGATTGTTTTCTCCATGCAGGTATTACCATATGAGAAACAAGAATTCAAATTTGGGCAATAACAATAAGAACAAAAATGTTTCGTGGAAGCATGCATGTTTTACTAACCATGTAGGTACATTACACACTGAAAGCTACACACACTTGTTCCACCCTAGGCTCACTCTCATCACTTTTTCTTTGCACATTTTTCATCTTTAGTTTCTAGGCTCCTCCATATTTTTTCCATTCTATGTTTTTCTAGTCGTTTAACGTGTTTCTACTACACTCTTCCTAGAAATTAGGTATGCATCTCTATGTAATTTATGTTACCAAGATTTTCTCTCACCGACATAAAGTGGGGGAAAAATTTAGTCACAAAGTCATGCACTTTAGACATTTACTTATCCCAAAGTGTCATACAACTATTTAGAAGGTTCTAAAGTGAAAAAATTACTAATTTACCCCCATCTCTTTGGCCATATTATTTATTTCATTTCATAATTTGTTACCTATTGCACCCATATTCCCAACCATTTTATGAGATCTTACATTATTTTAGCCTTGGTGGGGCATCTAGATCGATCTTGGGGCTCCAATGGGCACCCTGGTCCTTTTACACTTTCCATGCAACTTTTTGGGTGTCTTGAGCCATTTTTCATCTTTATCTTTCTTGCGGTCGGCCTTTTGGGGTTAATTAAAAATTAGAGCAAGTGAATCCTATAAATATAAAGGTATGAGACAATAATGAGGGACCTAGCATCATATACTACTATCATTCCATAAATTTGCATTGGCATCAACATAGCTTCATCATCAAGGCACAAGCTATGACATCTACATCACACTTCATAGGGGGAGGGAATCTATTCTATTCCATGCACACATGATATTACATTTTTGAAATTTAGTTATTGCTCGCTACTTCACAAAGTGCGACCGGCACAAGAGTACCTAGGGTATGACATGCACACACAAAAGAACTACATTTAGGTCTTAAATGTAGTGCAATGCTTAGTTAGTAAGCCCATCGTTGTAGCGGCAGAGGTCGATCGGAACCATTCGATTACATCATTCTTTTTTAAGGGTTTTGATACTTCCTTTTGGTATTTTGCAACTTATTTATTCCTCTTGGAATATAATTAGGATTCAACATAGTACAAGGAAATTAATATGAAAAGAAACAAAGCATATCAATCATCTCCCGGACACTGTGAATACCAAGTCTGTACCTTTTCCTAGCTTGAGTTACATGTTTTGCTAACCAAAGCACCCGTGAGCACCCCACTCATCTCTTAGGCTCTCCGGTCTAACCACTTCACCTAGATCTTTCCTCTGCAAGACCCCAATGAAGTCGTTCTTTCTTCTGATTTATCCATCTACATCTGCGCCAATGTTTGATAAACGACCATTATTAGCTGAGTTCTTTCCTCTTCTCTCTTGCACATTAGGGTTTCTATTTTCATTATTATTATTATTTATCTCATTTACATACTATCTTAGTGAATTTATTTTCTATATATGTCCTCCTAGATTAGATTAACTATCCCTTACTACAATAGTTATTCCATTTTTAATTAATCATTAAAAATTAATTATCTTATAAAATGTTCTTATGATGTTCTTTCACTTTGTTGTATTTTTATCATTGAAATATTGAAGTGCTATGAAAAAAGAGATGATGTGGATAACATTTTCAAGCTAGACATTTAGAATTGACCGATTTCTAACATTTTATAGATGGCACAAATTAAATCTATATTTTTGGTGATCTAAAAATGATATGATGATTCAAATATGTTTCTTATGATTTTAAGTTATTCTTTGATTGACATTATTATATAGTGAGCATGATCTCCACTACTCGTTTATTTTTAAAAGGCAAATAAGCCTTTAAGTGTTAATGTATTATGCTAAAAGGGATTTTGATATATAATAATCACGATAATTTATTGTAAAAGCTGTTAAATATCAATTACTTGTGTATTGATGTATTGTTTCGAAATGAATATTTAAACATATAATACTCATAGGATAATATTAATTGGGTGTTAACAATTCAGTATATACTATATTTAGTGGCTTTTTGAACTCAACCTTATATGGCATAAGTTTATTATTGATTTATGGACTTAATATGTTACGAGTTATCATGTTCAATTAAAAAAAAGTAAGTATGATATAGTTATACTAATGGGATGATTAAAAGCGTGATTGTTAGTTAACTATGATGATAGTGAGAACAATTATGATTATAATTTGGAGTAATACGACAATGTCATAAATAGTTAATTAATTCACGGTAACAATGCGACAATATACCTTAAACATTTTTTAAGATGCATAATGTATTTAAGGAAATAATTTTGAAAATATTGCCATCTATATCGAAAATAAGATATGGACCTTAGGGTTATATTTTGATACGAAAAAGTATCACTGTGACAAAATGGAACCTGAAGTAAACTAATTATTTTCCAATTAATTAGTTATGTCTTACGACATTCCTAATATATGGAACTTGGTAGGTCAACTTCAAGTGGTTGTTGTAAGCTAGTATCTTCTTAATTACACAAGTTATGAATTAAATATTGCCATATAGGAGATAATATAAGTTGTCTTTATCGGAGTTCCATTTATTACGTATTTCACAATACATTAAATAATTTTTTTTGCAATAGAGATACGAAGTTGTTTGTGTTGCACAAATATGCTATCTCAGTACCACCTTATGTTGGCTACGGGGAATAAAATGGTTACGCAATGATGAAATTCATTACCTATGACCTTCTATCGATAGGAAACCTATGTTGGAATATATGTGCTTTTTTACATAGGTTGAATAGATTTTTACCTTGTGCGAAACTTATAACTAAATTAAACTCAACTAATTTATTCAATTATGATAATTGAAAAAAGTGATATGGTGATGGGACATGTTTCTATTGATGAAGGTAATGTTTACAAACAAAGTATGTAGTGCACAAATCTTAAACTTTTGCTAAAGTAGTGTAAGACATTACATTGTCGAGTTCATAAAGTTTGACAAAATAGTGTGAGATGTTGAATGGGATTCGATTGAATGAATTATAGGTAGACACTTAGAATACATCACTTGAAAATCAATGCTGAGAAGGGTACTAATTATATACTTTGTATACAACCTCGAAAGAGTAATCAATGGGGGATCGGGTAGATCTCAATGAACCATAAGTTTATTCATGTGAATAAATTTTTTTCATCGATGAATTATAATTCTGTAGTTGTTGGATATAAATATCATTCATTTAAATCATTCAAGGAAATAGTTAGTATGGGAAATAAAACAAAATTCCCATGAGTTGAAGTATTGTAAATTAGGCATTACATTTTGGTTTAAGAGCTCAAGGTTAAATCTCTTAGACCTATTGATTCCTCACGCTAACTAAAAATAAATCTTTTTAACATACAATATGGTTAGAATAAGGGAAATGTTACAAATAGTAAACTTGCATGTACCGAAGCAACCACTGATGTAGAAGTTAGATGAGATTATTGATACCATTAAGGATACATGAAACCATATGGCTATTCATGAGCAGAAAGTCATGGGTAATGAAAATGGTGAGGATAGTGATGAGAGTGAACCATCACAGAACAACCTAACACTTTGTAAAAAACAATGATGATTATCCTAATCGGTAAATAATGAAGATGCAAATGCTAAGTCAAATGTAAATATTACTTGTAAACCTAAATGATAATGAGGTATACCAACTTTAGAACAAAAGGGAATGTTTGGTATTTGAACTATCAAACAATAGCAAGAGGATCATCCCATCAAAGTTCAACACTATAGCCTTAGGTGATGGAGCTGAAAATTGGCTCAACAAAATGGAGAAGTATTTTACCATTAGAAACTTCTTAGAGGAAACCAAAGTGGTTTGAGGAGCTTATCAACTCTCCAATGAGGCATCTTCATGTTTGGAAAGCTAGAAATTTCAGTGGGTGTGAATGATGTAAATATGACCTAAGATCAGTTTAAGGAATAATTTAGACAACATTGGTTGCCCAAACTATACTATGATAATAAAAAGTCTTAATTTCACACACTAATTCAACAAAGTTTGTGATGAACCAAATACTAGGAGAAGTTCACGAAACTTATGAAGTACGTACCTCAATACCAAACTGATGAGAAATTTTTATTAAGAAGTTTGTTATAGGATTAAACCCAGTGAAAAGAGGTGAAGTTGATGTCCATGGATCATCAAATATATAAGATTTTTTTGAGAAGTGAATAAAATAAGAAAACAAACTACAAACTATTTCTACAGATAGAGAGGAGAAGAAAAATAAATATGTTAATGTGTCATCATGTTTAACACCTAAAAATTTGAAATGCAAGTTTTTTGAAAAAAAAAATGGTAATGGCAATGGCAAGAAAAATATTGTAGTTAAGATTGTTGCAAATAATAAGAAAAATGGACATATCAATGCAACTAGTAAGGAAAGGAAAACCAAGAGGAAAGGACCCTTCGAGGGATGTTATATTTATGGTTTAGTTCATTATGCTAACAATTTTCCTCATAGGATGAAGGAGAACAATCAAGTAGCACCTTATTCATCTTGCAATGATGGTGATGACAAGCTAAAAAGTAGGTTACGCTAGTCAAAGTTGTAGGTAAGTTGTATGGATTACTTGTAACCATTTTATTTGATATTGGTGCAAATGATTTTTTTAATACTAAATAATAATTTAAGATTAAAATAAAAATTGGTTATATGAATAATGATGGTCTATTCAATATAAGAACAAAGGCATCCACACTTTTAAACAATGTCTATTAGACACAACATTGGAACCTGTAAAGCTTTTCCTTTGAAGTAGACCTTTACTTAGCTCCTCCAAGCTAATATGAAATAGTCATAGGTATGACCTATTTTTCTGACACAAAGTAACAATAAAATAACTTGAAAATAGATCAAATTTCTTAATGAATTGCAGAAAAAAATAGAAGTTCGAGTGAGTAAAAAGTGGTCTTATAGTTATAAAAATCGAGTTATACAACTTAAGAAGGATAAGAACAAAGTTTGCATACTTTATGCTATTAAAATTAAAGATTTGGGTGAATAAGGTAAGGATTTTGTAGAAGATTATCCACGGTTACATGAGTACAACAATGTCCTTATAAAAGAACTAACTAGTCTTCCACCCAAAAGAAAATTTGATTTCACTATCGACATCAAAACGAGAACCAATCCAATTTCTAAGAATCCTTATAGAATGAAAACAACTGAACTTGTTAAGATGAAAACACAACTTCATGAACTATTATCATAGTGTTTGATCAAACTGATTGACTATCCTTGGGGAGCGTGCCAATAATATTTGTTAAGTAGAAAGATGGAACACTTAAATTATGCATTGATTATTAGATGCTTAACCAAATCAAAATCGATAACCATTACCCTCTTCCAAGAATTGATGACTTTTTGTTTATATGCATAGTGTATTGGTTTACTCTAAGATAGATCTCTCGATTAGGATACTATCTATTAAGGATAAAATAAGAAGATATTAAGAACACTTCCTTTAAGACAAGGTAAGGACACTTTGAGTTCACTGTGTTACCCTTTGGACTCATGAATTCTCTAGAAAATTTTATGAAGTTATTGAATACTATCTTTCATGCATACTTGGAAAATTTTTGCTAGTATTCTTAGACAACATTCTCATTTATTTGAAAATTATTGATGAGCATAATGAACATCTCATGGTTTTTAGATGTGTTAAGGAAGAGAAAATTGTATGGTAAAATTTCCAAGTGTTTGTTCTATCAAAACAAAGTACAATATTTGGGACACATAATTAAAAATATGGAATTTCTTTAGATCCATAAAAAATTAAAGCAATAATAGAATTTCCAACACCTATAAACGTACTTGAAGTTAGAAGCTTCATGGGGTAGGCTGGATACTATAAAAAATTTGTAAAGGAATTATTAAAAGTCATAGGTCCAATCACCTCACTACAAAAAATATAAGAAATTTGTTTTGGTTTGAAAAATGTGAAAATGATATCATTTTTTTGAAAGAGAAATTAACTTTAGCACCTATTCTAAAAGTTACAGATGTAAATGGGAACTTTACGATTGTTACTGATGCCTCCAGTGAAGGCTTATGAGGTATCTTGCTACAAAATTACCATGTGATTGCTTATGAGAGAAGAATACTCAAAGTACATGAGATGAACTATGTTCCTCATGACTTTGAGCTTACTACTATTGTGAATGCATTGCATGTTTAGAGGCATTACCTTTTGGGAAAGCCCTTTGAACTTAAACAAAAATCTTGGGCTGAAATAAATCTTCATGCAACCAATATTTAATGTGGGATAACGTAGATGGTTAGAATTTTTATCATAGTTTGAATTTCATATCAACTATATAATAAGTAAGGAAAACACAAGTGGCAGAAGTATTAAGTCGTAGGAAGAACATTTCTCCCTTTTCACTTTAGGAATCCAATTCAAAGATTAAGTAAAGAAAGCAATGTTGGCCAATTCTTAATATCAATAGGTTAAAACAATGCTTGTTGTAAATCATAATGATAAGAGATATGTTGGATTTATATTTTATAGTCAAGGAGTCTTAAGGTTTGAAAATTGAGCTTATGTACCCTCGGAAAATGAACTATGGACAAAATTGATAAAGGATTTTGATGATGCTCCTAATATGTTTGTTAATATAAAATAGTAGTATTTTTAGAAAGGGATGAAAAAGGACATAGTAAACTAAATATCTCATTATTTGGAGTGTTAACATGTTAAGGATGAACATATGCACCCAATAGGACTATTGTATCCTCACATCATTCTGCAATATAAATGGAAAATAATCAACATGGATTTTATGCAAGGGCTGCCAATGTTTAAAAATACGCATGTTGTCATTTTTGTTGTAGTTGAAAAATTAATCAAGTAACTCACTTTATACTTCAGAATCTTAAATATGATTCACCTCTACTTGCCAAAAGGTTTGTGCATGATATTTTCAGATTATACGGAGTACTTGAACAAATAATTGTAGATCGGATCCTAGGATGATATCATCCTTAGGGACAAAGGTAAATTTAAATTCTACATACCATCTAGAAATAGATGGGACAGAATGAAAGGGTAAATTAGAAAATGGAAGATATGATCGGAGAATGTCTGCATGGATCAATAGTAAAAGTGGGAAGAGTACCTTCCATTGGATGAGTTTTCTTATAACAACACTTATCATTCATCACTAAAAATGGCTCTGTTTGAGGCATTGTATGGAGGAAAGTGTAGGACACCTATCATTTTGGATAGTGTGGAAGATAGAGAATTAGTAGGACCTAAAATGTTGACTGAAATGGAACAACAAGTCAAAAATATTCGAGAACAATTAAAAGAGGCTCTAGATAGGAAGAAGAGCTATGTTAATTTAGAGAGAGTTGGTAGAAAATTTCAAGGAGATTAAGTTTTCTTATGAGTTAATCCTAAGAAAAGGTCAATTTCATTTGGTAAATCATTGAAGTTGTCACCTTTCTTTGTTGGACCTTTCAAATTTATTGAAGAAATCACCCCTTTCACATATCAACTAGCATTACCTCCTCATTGTCCAAGATGTATGATTTTTTTATATCTCGCTACTTAAAAAGTATGTATCTCGATTTATCAAATGTACATAAGCTTGGAAATAATTATAGGTTCAATATCCGAGTGTCATCGTGGTTGAACTCGTAAGGGTGTTGGAAACTCACAAGATGCATTTACAAAATAGAGAAATAAGTTAGTGCAAGGTCCAATGGGACCAATTTTATGAAGAAATTACAACTTGGGAGAATTTAGAGGAAATTAAAACTACATTTCCGCACCTATTACAATGATAAAACATTAAATTTGATATACATTTGATAATTTCTATTGATTGAAAGAACAAAAAGTGTCATAAATTTTGTTATTTTAGCAAAAAATTGGTTAAATTATGTTTTTAAAATTCTCAAAACTTGTTGTTACATGTTTCAGTTATACATTTATGAATATTTGATATTTTAAATAAGTATATTCCTTATGTTTGATTATTAATTTGTACATTGATGGAATTAATCATCAAGATGATGATACTTAGGGGGGATATATGTCATATCTCCTTTGGTTTCATTTTTAGGAGAGAATATTTTATCTTGTTATAGATGATGAAAGGTTTGGTTATCTTATTCGGTGTGATGCTTAAAGGGTAATCATTGTTATGTTTTTTATTGTCAACTAAGTTGACTAGTGTAAAAAAAAATTATTTGGATTGACATTTGAGCTTATTGTGATTTAATTGATGATTGTTTATACATGTTTATATTTTTAAAATATTATGGTTTACTTCAGAATCATATTGTAATTTTATATCAGAAATCATTGATCTAAGTTTCTCTAATGTTGGACACAACATTACCACTTCTCAGGAAAAATATGAAGCCTTAATAACTAATTTGGAATGAGCAAATTTTGTAAGAACAGATCTATATTCCTTCATTATGGTTTGAATTTATTGATAAATAACAATGATAATATTTATAACTTGGAGATCTTAATTTTGGTACAAATATATCAATGGTCATCGACCATATGAAATGAGGTTATATTATCGTTTATTATTGAATTAACGAATAGTTAAGGTATTTCAATAATCAATTACTGAGTTGGACCTATATGTTTGTAATGTTATGTACCTTGTTTTATTTCATATTGTTTAATGTTATATTTTCCATGCTAAGGAATTTTAAAATATCAATTAAATCAAGAATAAAAAGAATGTATTTATATATGTGTGTGTGTGTGTACATATATATAAACATATAATATAATATGCTCGAGTATCGACATGAGTTTATTGATATAAATGTGATTATATTTATATTCTTGAATGAGACCACCTAAGCTAAGTTTAAACGTAGGAATTGGAAGCTATGAAAGCCTTCAAACTAGCCATTCTAAACTTGGTTATTTGGCTGACCATTCTTTGACCGTTTGATTCTTTCCACGCCTCCAACTATAGGATCTTGATTTAACGATAGGTTAAAATGGAATTTTTAAGTTAAACTAGAAGTTTTTGTGGGAAAATTTTGGCGGTGGCTCGAGAGTGGTCTAGCATGCATTCAATATTTCATTAATCACCTTGATAGAAGAGGGAAAATTCTTGAGGAAGATAATGAAGATAAAATTGTTATTTTAGTTCATTTTTAGTTATGTATTCTGACTCCATCGAGATCTCGCATGCAAGAAATTTGTGGATCTGTTTTTGTTTAATCGTAAACGCACTTCGTGCATGTTGTGAAACTCGCATAAACTACGACAATATTTTTATGGGCTATTTAAGATGTTTGACAAGTTAAGAAGTAGTTTTTCTATTCAATTCAAAGAATATATCTCTATTCCTTCGTTATGGTTTGACTTTGTAGATAAATAATAGTGATAGTATTTGTAGCTCTGGAGATCTTAATTTTTCTTCAAATAGATCAATGGTGATTGAACATATGAAATGAGTTTATATTATCGTTGATTATCAAATTAACAAATAGTTAAGGGATTTCAATAATTAATTACAAGACCTATAGGTTTGTAATGTTACGTACCTTTTTATTTCATATTGTTTAGTGGTCTATCGACCATGATAAGGGACTTGACAATATTGATTAAATCAATAATAAAAAGAATATATATATATATATATATATATATATATATATATATATATACATATATATGTATCTATATATGAATAAATATATAATATAATATGCTTGAGTACTGACATGAGTTTATTTATATAAATGTGATTATCTTTATAGTCTTGAAAGAGACCACCTAAGCTACATTTAAATGTATGAAATAGAAGTTGTGAGGGAATTTAGACCGGCCATACTAAACTTGGTTATTTGGGTGACCATTCTTCAACCGTTCGATTATTTCCTACCCCCAGGTTGTAGGATCTTGATTTAACGATAGGTTAAACTGGAAGTTATTAAGTTAAACTAGAAGTTTTTGTGGAAAAATTATGGTAGTGTAAACCGAGAGTGGTCCTGACATGCATTTGATATGCGATTACTCACCTCGGGGAAGAGGTAATCTTCTCGAGGAATCTAAAAAAGATAGAATTATAATTTTTGGGGTTCATTTTTCAACTATCGAGTTTTTGGCTCCATTAAAATCTGCATGCAAGAAATTTTTGGGTCTATTTTTGTTTAAACTATAAATGTACATCGTGCATGTTCTAAAACTCTACATAAACTTAGTAAGATTTTTAGGGCTATTTAAGATGGTTGATAAGTTAATAAGTAGTTTTTCTATTCAATTCAAAGATAACACTTGCTTGGATTTTTTAGAGTACTGTGAAATTTGCATAAAGAGATATTGTTACACCCATTCATCCCGAAAGGAAAATCTAATGGTTTTGGGAAACGTTTCACACATGAAATTGTTATTCCCCATCTTTATTATTTATATCATTTAATTTTTTTAATTTTTATGGATTTAAATCATTCTTCTTTTTTATAACTTGGGTTATGAATGAATTTTGAATGGGTATTTGTGCGAGATGAACTCTTGTTGATCATTGTTGATACAATTAATATGATTTCATTCTTTTTGTGAGAATCGGCTATGGATGTTTGATTGGTTTTCAAATATTTTGTTTAATATTCGTTCCTTGTGCACTTAGGTTTTTCTTCCATTTTTGAGGTTTGGATAAATACCTAGACTAAGTTAGAATTGGTCTTGGGGAAATATATTTAGGCTTATGTTGTACTATTGTGGTTTTGCATCTATAATGGTATTGATATATTATTTTCCTGCAAACAAAAACGGAAAAAAAAAGAGTTATTTGAACTAGTTATGTGTATTATATTTGGAAGCCATCTTGGTTTAAGGTATACATTTTTCTATGTATCATTTAAGATTTTATATTATTTTATAGAGTTTTCATTTCTTACAAAATAGGAAGGCAATGTTTATATTTTTGAATGACTAAAAATAGTGGATTGGTTGAAACCCACTTGGGATTTATGCATATTTCCTTCTTGTGACCAATAGGGACGTGTATTAGAGTGAATCGTTCACTATTAGAGATTTTTAGCTATTCATACTAATTGTTTTATGGCATGTATATAATATTATCACCACTTTTATTTTTATACTACATACATACATACATACATACATACATACATACACACATACATATATATATATATATATATATATATATATATATATATATATATATATATATATATATATATATATACATGCGTATTATTGATCATATTCATAGATTGTTGTTGATATGAAACAATGTACAATCGAACACAGACTTAATCATTCATAGGGAATATGGTGTCAATGGATAGGCTTAGGTTGAGAATTTACGAAGTTAATCCGATTGTGTATGAGTTGTTAGAATCATACATGTTCTTGTGAATTGAACCTTGAATTTCACCACTTTTATTTTTATACTACATACATACATACATACATACATACATATATATATATACACACACATGCGTATTATTGATCATATTCATAGATTGTTGTTGATATGAAACAATGTACAATCAAACACAAGATACTTAATCATTCATAAGGAATATGGTGTGAATGGATAGGCTTAGGCTGAGAATTTACGAAGTTAATTTGATTGTGTATGAGTTGTTAGAATCATACATGTTCTTGTGAATCGAACCTTGAATTTTTATGTGGTTCTAAAGGAAATGTAAAGTGGATTTCATAATTACTAAGGTAATTTTGATGTTTTTAAGGTAATGATATAATATCATATCTTGTCAAAGTCAATACATTGACTATTATTTTTATTGTAACCATTTTTTAAAAACTGAACTCTATTCGATAAAAACAATACTCTAGTGTTTAATTAGTATATATATATTTTTAATAATCATCTCTTATTTATGTAACATAGTTTTATATGTTGATAAAACATGTAAAGGAATGTTGTTTATATATTTCATATTAGATATGTTTGATCTTGTATAAACAGGATGCTATAAATCATGTAGATTTCTTGGAATGAATTCTATTGGTTAATTCATTTGGATTTATTTAAATTCAGTCAAGTTTACTTAATGCATTGTGTGTAGTATGAATGGAGTATAATTGTTTTATTTTATATGATAATTAAAAAAGAAAGGAAAGATGGAAAAAGGAAATGTAATTTGGCTTATGATTTTATTTCACTGATGTATTTTGATCATTGAAATATTTTAGTGCTATAAAAATTAGAGATGAGGTGGATAACCTTTTCATGCCAATTCTTTCACACCTGAATGATTTGTAACATTTTATCGATGGTGGAAATTAAATCTATATTGGTAGGTGTTCTAAAAATGTATGTTTATTCAAATATATTTCTTATGATTTTAAGTTTTTATTTGATTGGAATTATTGTATAGCAAGCATGAGCTCTACTGCCTTATTTATTTTCAAAAGAAAATTAGCCTTTAAGTGTTAATGTACTCTCTTGAAAAGGGATTGTTGATATGTAATAATACTGATCATTTATTATAAAGTGTTAAATATTGGTTGCTTCTATATTGATGTATTGTTTTGAAATGAATATTTACACATGTAATACTCATGGGATATTATTAATTGGGTGTTCAAAATTGATTTTATACTATATTGAGTGTTTTATTGAAATGAGCCTTATACAAAATAAGTTGATTATTGCATTATCGACTTATTATGTTATGAGTAATCATGTTAAACCAGAAACAAATAATTATGATATAGTTAGAGGAGTGGGACCATTAAAAATATGAATATTAGTTAGATATGAGGATAGTCGGAAAAATTATAATTATAATTTGGAGTAATACAAAAATATCGTAAATAGTTAATTAATGACTACGGTAGCAACGCAACAATTTATCTTAAATAATTTTCAATATGCATAATGGACACAAGTAAATAACTTTGAAAATATTACGATCTATATTCAAAATAATATATGGACCTTAGGGTTGTACTATGATACGAAAAATTATCGTTGAGAAAATGGAACCTATCGCAAACTAATTATTTTCTAATTAATTAATTATGTCTTACGAAGTGCTTAATAAATGGAACTTAGTAGGTAAACTTCGAGTGGTTATAGTAAGGAAGTATATTCTTAATCACGCTAGTCATTACTTGAATACAACCATACGGTAGATTCTCTAATTTATCCTATCAAGGTCTATTTATTACGTATGTCACAATATATTAAAGCTATTTGTGTTAGACTAAAGATACAAAATTATTGAACTTGCACAAAAATGCTACCTTGGTACAAACCTATGTTTCCTACAAGGAAGAAAATGGTTGCACAATGATAAAATTCATTACGTAAGAAATTTCTCTCCCATAGGCATCCTAAGATTGCACAAATGTTTTTCTTCACACATGTTGAATAGATTTTTACTTTGTGCATAGCTTACAACTAAATTTAAATAATGTAACTGATTCAATTTTGATAACTGAAAAATGTTATATGGTGATGGGACATGTTTTCATGTACAAATGTGTCATCTAGAAATAGATGATGCAATGCAAGAATCTCAAAATTTGGCCGAAGTAGTGTAAGAAATTTCACTGTCATGTTCACCAAGTTCTAAACAATAGTGTGAAATGTTTGATGGGATTTGATTGACTTAATCCTAATAGGCACATAAAAGGCATCATTTGCAAATAAATTCCAAGAAGTTTACCACTTGTATACTTTGTATACAGCCTTGAAACATTAATCAATGGGGGATCGGGAAGATCTAATTGATCCATAAGTTTATTTACATGAATATATAATTTATAATCTAATGAATTGTAATTACGTAGTTAATGGATTTAAATGTTATTAATTTCAATCATTGAAGCAAATAGTTATTATGGGAAGAAAAAAATTCCCGTGTTTTGAAGTATTGAAAAGTAGGTGTTACACTCACATCCATGTTAAAAAGAACATACCTTTCAACTAGACTAAGGAAGGAAAGGAGAGTTTTAAAGCTATCCAGATAAATATTTCCTAGGATCCTACATTGTTGAACCCCAATTACGAGAGGGATTTCATCCTCTATGATTTTTTGGGGCTGGAAAGTATTTCAAGGATCCTTACTCATTAGAATGACAATCTAATGGAACAACCAATTTCCTTTTTCATCCAATCACTCCAAGGTTATGAAATAAAATAATATTTTGTTGAGAAAAGAGTTTTTTCCATCATCTAGGCATTAAAAACTTCAAACATATGTTCTCCAATAACAATATCTACTTGATGGTATCACATACAGAGTCAAATATTTTTTATTAAACAATGACGTGAATGAAAAATGGGCCAAAAGGATTACTAAGGTCATGGAATATGATGTTCATATTAAGGTTAAAAATTTAGTGCGAGGAAAACGTCTATGTTAGCATCTTGCTAATGATTTAGAGACAAGATAAAGGTGTGACAATGTGCTACATAATTAATATCAAGAATAAAATTCACACTCTTTCGATTGGATTTTCAACATGAAGCATTTTATTCTACCCGGAGAATATCCTCTTGGCCTAGATAGAACTCAGTGGTGGAGTTTTCATCTTCGATCCATTCCCCACACTATTGTAGATAACATACTCTTTTGTAGGGATTTAAATTTAGTTATTCTAAGTTACGTAAGCCCAGAACCAGTTGATAGAATAATGGAGGAATTCCATAATGGATTTCTAGGGGGACATTACTAAGGGAGTACAAATGCCATAAGATCATGAGGGTTCAATACTATTGTATTAACTTGTTTAAGGATTTCTATATATGGGAGAGGAAATGTAAATAATGCACCTTCTTCATAGGGAAAAAAGATTAGCTTCCCTCCCTTTCCATCAAATTTGAGAATACCAACCTTTCGTGTAATGGGGTCTTGATTTAAATGGAATAATAAATCCACCATATAGTGATGGTCATAAATGGGTGCTAACTGCAACTGATTATTTCACCCGATGGACTGAGGTAGAAGCATTGAAGGAAGGAAATGATAAATTTTTATTGGACTTTCTCGAAGGAATTATGAAAATATTTAATGTTCCCTTCTTTTCGAGAAAAATTTTCAAGTGGATAAATTTAGAGATTTCTTGCCAATGTCTCCGTAACTATAGGTCCCTCTGCTTGGATGGTGCCGCTCAACTTATTATGTATGTATGGAATCAAAATCATTCATTTCCCAAAGACTAGGGATCTAACAAGGACACTCCACTGACCCCGCGACAAATTCTTATAATGAGGTGTAAGGGAGGAATTTTCTATGATAATGAGAAAGAGAGAGAAAAATAGAGGGGGATTAATGTTTCGGGTAGAAAATTTGATTCCTACAACTGTTAACTAGAAAATTCCAACACACATATACTTATAAAAAAGAATTTCGCAAGTGGCAAGAAGACAAGTTAATATTAAGAAATCAAATTTTCTACAATCTCCTCATACAAAAGGCATGAAAATCCTTCTTTCTTAGTTTATGCTTTAGAAAAATATTACATAGTTATAAGTAGAAGAACATAAAAAATGGAACTATAAAAATATCTATCTCCTTTATTTTTACACAATTAGTGATCTATCATGAGTACAGTAAAATTGAAAACCAACCTCTTGGAAAGAGGGTGCCTTTACAAATTATACAATTTTGGAAATATCTTCACCTACTCCCCAATGAATTTTCATATGCCTCAAGTTTTTCATATGCCTAGGAATATTTAATTCCTTTTTAAAAAACAAAGGTAACTTAATACATTAAGAACTTACGATTACTTTTTCAATTAAAAATGAGGAATTATGAAAAAGTGTAACCCCAATGAAGAATTATAAAGTTAGGAGAGAGGAATAAGAGAGATAGAGAGAGAGGACTTTGTTGATGATGAATGCACCTCTGATGAAGTCTATTAAATGTTTCTAGATAATATGATGAAATTATCTAATGCAATGAAATCTTAATCTTTGAATGTATTATACCCTAAGAAAATTGTTTTGGATGATGCAGAACACCATGAATTAAGTGTTTAGAAACACTATTGAATGACTTCATTGCTTGTCATGAATGTCGCTCATATAAATCCCCTCTAAAGAGATATAGTCTTTGAAACTAACCCTTTCATGAATCTCTACAATATTCTAGTGCTCAAATGATTGAAATTTCTTTCATTCATCTTTACACCTCAAAGGAGTTAGCCACGAACATTAATGCAAACACCGTTCATAAAAGTTAATAATTTTCATTCGAAACACCATCGTTCCTTCACAATATTTGTTTATAAAATTAAACAATAACAATCTAGTGAACTTGAATTTCATACTTCCTTGACACTTACTATACATGGAAAAGGAAACTTACTAACTCTAGTAAATGTCGAATTCACCTTCTCGGATCCCAATGGTGATGTTATCCTAATGATTATCCCTTTGTTCCCTCCTTATATAAAAATATAGTTTTGGTATGACTTACTATTAATAGTAAGTGTGTAAAAGAAAACTTACTTTCTTTAGAAAACATCGATTTTTTCATTTTTCCGACATTTTGCACTAGGTGAGATTAGCTTATATGATTTCTCCTATACACATTGCTCTTTCCTTGATTTCTATTTTTCGATAACTTAATATTTATGGTAAGTACACATATCGGGAAATTAATATTGTTAGTAAGTGGTCAGTTTTACCAATTCGGTAATGAAATACCTCTTTGTCCTTTCGAATGTTTTCGTACACACCATCTTTGCCACAACTACATATGTTATTAACTTACGAAAAAAATAGCCAAGCGTCATTTAAGAAGGATTACTTATTTCTGAAATTGGGTCTCGGTGTTTGGTTCATGATGAAACAAAATTTCTTGATGTGGGGTTGTCCTCAACAACACTCTTCTAAAATTTTAACTCAATTCAAATGTTAGGAATGACAGATTCAAATTTCTAATTTTTTTCCATGGGAAATTGGGGTTTCTTCACTGCAAAAAAATCTAGAGTGTATATGTTAAAAAACATTTTAAATATTACCACTAAAAAAATTATTGTTAAAAATGGAACGTTGACTCGTGCAAGTAATCGGTTTTTTAGATATGAATAATTCTTCATTTATAACTTCGAGGGTTTATTGAGAGATTTTATCTATTTTTCTTCATTCGAATCCACATTTTTTTGTTTCTTCTTATTTCAAAGTATGGAAGCATTCATGGGATTATTTCAGGAATAAATATTGTATTCAATCTTGAGAAAAAAATATCCATCATTACGGCAGCATCGGAGATGTGGGGGATTAAAAATGTTGAAATGGCTAAGTGTTCATGTTTAGATAACATGGAAAACAAGGGAAAAGGGTAGGGAAATTTTTTTACACCTTGTGTCCCTTTTCTTTAGTGCAATAAGGACATAAAATGCAAATTTCCCTCATGAAGAAAAGTGGTAGATTATAATTCATTGAGCAACTTGGAGGAGGGGGATAAGTGGAGCCCCTGGAGGCCAAAAATGGTCGTATGATGGACCTATGGGTTAAAAGGGGGTCAAACACATTTTCTTGTCCCTATTGTCCCTTTGTAAAGGTCAAAAATGTCTTCAAAATTTTACATAGCCTCACATTGACAAGTGGCATACATACGGGAGTAGTTGGGAGAGAAATTCAAACTAGTCAAAGAGGGCTAAAAGGTAAGCACTTTGGGTCATATGGGTGACCAAAAGACTAAATGGGGGGATGTCACACATTTTGTGCACCTCATGTCCCTTAGCAAAGGTGAAGATGGGACATGAAATTTTAAATTAACCTTAGCTTGAGACTCTTCCCATCAAAAACAATTCCTATGTATCGGTTGTCCTATATTTTGCATGGGCAATATTCACTCAAAAAATAGCACAACTATACCTTAGAGTCAAATTTTACCCCCTATATCAGAATCCACCTCATTGTAACATCTAATATTTCATTTTAGGATTCCATCTATTGTGTCTCTAGACCTCCCCTACCTGATTTAGGAACAAACATGATCATTTAGGCATGTTAGAGAAATGGTTTTAAAAGTGAGTTTACATGCATACTTAGAAGGGGCTTTCATCATCCTTTCTAAGCCGGTTGTACTATCTTCAGAGTAGAAAGTGAGGCTTATATTTATTCCAGAGGTGTATTTTAGATCCAGAACATCAAGGAATTGATTTAGGAAGATTCTAGGAAGTTTCCTAGGTTTAGAAGTCGATTCACTAAAAGTGGGGTTTTAAGGGTGAAGTGGCTGCACTTAGTGAAAAGTACCTAACCTTCAAGAAGTGATTTCAAGAGATTCGGAACAAGTTATGACCAAAAAAATATAATTGGAAATATTTTTCAATCCCCCACATTGTGGTGAAATCATGTCTACCAAAATCACCATGCATTTTTCAAGCCAACTTATTCTTTCCTTACATGTGACAATCCCGAGACTAAATGAGGATTTTAGAGGTATTTCAAGATGAATCAAGTCATGGGACCCGTCATATTCATATCAAAAGGTATTTTTCATAAAAATAATATAAATAACCACATAAAAAACATCCAGGAGCTAATGATATGTTGTTTTCAAGTCGGCCTCCAAGGTATGTTATTCAATACTTAGTGAAATTTTCAAAGGGACACGTGGCATAGAAAGGTTAAGGAATAATTTCATGACCCCATTGCACCTTACCAAGGGGACTTGAGGTGAAAAAAAATTCACCCCACCCATATTTAGCCTTTTTGACACTCGTATGACCTTGGCGCCACTTGTTAAACTACTTTGACCATTTTGACTTGCTCCTCTACATACTCCCACATGCACGCCACTTGTCACAGTGAGGCTAGGGTGAATTTTTAGAACCTTTTGCACCTTTAAAATGGGCAAATAGGGACAATAATATTTTTCCCATTCATTTTTAGCTCGTAGGTTCCTCATACGACCATTTTTGGCCTTTCGGTGCTTGTTTTTAGCTCCCTCCTCTAGTCCTCTCATCAAATGATTGATTGATACTTTGAAATAGTAGGATTAGGTTTAATTTTGTGCACCTGTTGTCTCGAAAAAAGAAAAATGGGGACACAAAAATTCTCCCCATCCCCTCTCTTCATTTTCAAAATCTTGAAAGGCGGGACTTAGCCATTTTTGCTCCTTCTCCAACCTCTCCAACTACTCCAAAAGCTCCATCAAATTTTAAATGAAATATCTCTCCAAAAATTTCATGCTCCATCCATTGATTCCATTTTCCCATGATACGATGAAGAAAAAAAAACAAAACCTACATATTTTGGAAGGTTCCAAGATTGTTCTTCGCGAATGGCTCCAGTAACCCAAGAAGTGAAAAATCTTTCTAACTTGAAGACCGGGGCATGGATTGACATTGGATTTTGAAATATTCTATATTTTTAAAGGCCATGAGAATCCAAGTGAAATGTTTAAAAAAAATTCCCTATATTTTTATAGCAATGAAACCGTAGTTTCCCGCAGTGAAATTTCAAAAATTTAAAATCTCTCATTCATGACACCAGATTGAGTTGAAATTTTAGAGCTGCACTAAGAAGACAAACCCACATAAAAAAATTGATTCATCAAAAACCGTGTTCGAAATAAAATTTACAAAAATAGTAAGCCTTCTTACACTTACACTTGCAAATTTTGCAAATCATATACAAAAGGTGGTTTCGACATAAGAAGACGTCACATAGGTGGTCTAGAGTAATATTCTCAGTGGCTGAAGCCCAAAAAGGTAAAAATTTCCACTTTCTAAAAATATTAATTTTTCCATGTGGTAACTTACTATAATTCGTAATTCATATTAAGGAAATTTATGAAAAAATAAATATACATAGGGGCTATCCAAAACAAGAAACAAAGTGCCAAAATTTAGAAAGGATGGAAATTTTATTTTTACTATTTTTAGTAAATCCCCTTTCTGGTGCAAGGAAGTGTCTCGAGAGTCAGGTAATTTCAGTTTACAGGATTATTATGGCCACTTTTTCTGAACAAATAGCTTTAAAGGAATAATGGTTTTCATGTTGTTGAATGAACATTATTCATTTGGTCAATGGTGTATTCCTTGGTGCTTTTATTTACCTTCTTAGTGTGTACAAGCAGGGTACATCATTCTAGGAGTCATCTTTATTAGCACACACATGACAATGTCGTAGAGGATCATCATGATAATTTCCCACAAGTAATTTGGATGGACATCATAACTCTCAAAAAAAAATTTAAACACTCCTTATGTGGTTCGAGTTCTTTATTCATTGGGTATTTGGAAGGGATTATGATTATCACTTGTTGGGAAAAAGTGTTCAAAGGTGTTCAGAGGAGCAATCTTCATCAATACAATGGATCATCAGTAGTTATAATACCATCTTCAAACATCCTCATAGTGGAGGGATCATCATGGGTGCATTATGCAAACAATTGTCTCAAGCCTTTGGGGATTGTTAAAGGAGGATTTTTCTCATGGTTCAAAGGTTCATAACTAGCTTTTCCCCAACTCATATTTAGAGCTAATGTTCATAAGAGAATGATTGTTCTTCATCCATAATACAAAGCATCATCTTCTCTCTCCTTCTCCCTTTCTCCCTCTTATTTCTCTCTCCATTCTAATTCTTCGTTGGGCTTCATCATTGTATTTTTTCTTATTCACTTAAGTGACTTATTTTAAAATTGTAAAAGTATTTTCTCAAATTATAAGAGAAATACTTAAATGGAAAATGAAAATTCATAAGTGGAATACATAACATGAAGATGCATGTAAGGGAGGTGAATATTAAATTAAAATTTATATAAATTGGGATGGCTTCTCCATTCCAAAGGATTTGAATTTTGAAAAACTTCTACTCAGTAGCATTGTGAATTGGTTAACGCTTTGTATTCATCACTACACATGAAAAAAATCTACACTTATTCTATTTTCCCTTTATTTTTTCCCTCCTTTTTCCATCATGTATCCACTTTGTAACATGATGATCAAAGAGATCTTTGTTTCTTTGATGAATGAGCCTCAAATAGCTTTTTGTCTATGTCGGTTTGGTATGTCTCACTAACTACTTCATTGCTACTTTCTTCTATATTGGATGTTGAACTACTCTGGTTACTGGGTGTGAGCTCTGTAATCTATTCATGGTACTAATATTCCTTGACTAATTTCCCCATTTCTCCTTATTATTTTAATTTCCTTCCTTTTACTTTCATACAAACACTTTGCCACAAGTTCAATGGAGTGTTCTTGTGTGATCCACGCCAATTTGGCAACCCAAACCATTTAGATAGGAATAACATTAATTAAATTCAATAATAAAATTTTTAATATTAAATTAATAGAGGTATAGCACTATGAATGTTTGTGGAGAGACCTAATTTTTCCACCTGAAAAAATTTCTAACCAACTGATATCAAACTTCGTACCTTAAGAACTGACTTGTGAAGGCCATATCTTGAGCTCCTAGATGAGTGTTCAGGTGCTTCCTTATATTATTTTACATGAAAAAAATAATCCAAGAATAATGGTGACGCTATAAAGGCTTAAATATTAATAAAACACCTCAAAATGGATCCTTTTATCTCAAGACCGTAGCTATGCGCCGAAAGAATGAGTTGCCTAGAACAATGTATGAAGTTTCAAGAATTCATGTCTTCTCCAGCATATAGAGAATTTTAAATTATGTCCATTGGAAATTTATTTGGATTTAAAATCACTATGGAGCTCCTATAAATTTTCTTTGAAGTTCATGTCTTCCTTCGCAGTGCATGATCCTTTAGGCCCAAAAAATGCTTTCCTTAAATTAGATCCAAAATCTCCAAAACTTCCTGAAATCTTTCAAAAGAAAATCCTTCATGTTGTTATATATTTAATACTCCTTCATGATGATATTTTTGTTTATGTGTGCTCCAAGGAAAATTCATTAGTCATAGGAAGGCTGATGATAGACCTTCCAAAAATGCCTCAAAAATCCATTAGTGAACACTTTGCTCGAGAAGTTCGTTGAACACTTTTTGCTTCCTAAATATTCCAAGGGGTATACTTGACAATCACTTGGGGATCATTTGACTAATAGGATAGGACTAGTGATAGGGTTGGACTTCACCGGGGTGTCTTGGGAAGGTATGTCTTTGAAATTTTTGAAACTATGTTATGGTTTTCCTGTTCTCTAGTGAATTTTGCCTGCGAAAAAACATAGGAAAGCACCTTCATAGTTATTTTGGATGATTCCAAGGAATTCATAGGTACAAAAATTAGTGACTGGGATAGTCGGGAATGGTTTTTATTTGAAAATATCATCAAACTATTGTCCACTGGGTAATGGTCTAGTCGAGTCCTATAATAATAATTTGATAAGGATTATTAAAAGGAAAATGGAGACAAATCGACAAACTTGGCACACACAACTAAATACCGCTTTGTGGGAAGACATGATAACAATAAAACGGTGATTGGGAATTCCCCCTTTATGCTAGTGTATGATAAAGAGGAAAATATCCCTCTATCCTTGGAAATGCAATCTTTCAAGCTTTCACATCAATTGAAAGTAATGGAAAGTGATCCTATGCTAGTACGGTTTGATGAATTAATGAAACCGAAAGAAACATGTCCAGTAACAAGGATATGAATAATTTGCAATTACACCAAGCTTAAAAAAGAAAAGTTTTGACAAGAAAGTAGTTCACATGTCTTTTTGAAAAGGATATGTAGCCCTCAAGTGGGATACGAGATAGAGAAAAGATAGGGATGAATGCAAAGATAGATTCCCTCTGACAAGGCCATACATGATTACGAGTTTCAAAAATCAAATTAATTTTTCCTATCTAACCTCGATGGAGAAACACTTAATATCACATTTAATGGGATAAACCTCAAATATTTATATTGAGGAGGTTTCACCACCATGGACAATATTAATTTAGTTTCCTTTCCTCTAAGTGCTTTGCACATTGTTCTTCTTCTTTTTTTTATATTTGTTTTTTTTTTTGTTTTTGGTTGTTTTATGGTTACTGTGTATTTTGGAATTAATAGACTCCTATACCCAAATTTTTTGCATAAAACTACTTAAAAATTCTAAGTAGGAAAGCATTCCTAGAAGGTTCTTGTTGATGATTATATTTGCAGATGAATCACCAAAGTCATGGGAAATCTTAGAGATGTGGGACTTGGCCCCTAAGATAACCTCTAGATTTTATAGAAGTTGGCTCTTCTCTAATTTGTGTTGAGATAAGGGTTAGAGAGAAAACATAACGATATGAAAGTATTAACTAAGGAGATGCAATAAAATACAAAAGGGGCTAGAGACCGCCGCATTAGCACAACCATCTAACCAAATTGTCCCAAGATCGATACCACAAGACGCTTCCACCCAATAATGAGATAGAGATAATTCCAAGATAGAATAATTTTGCACAACATCCCAATGTTTTGTGCTTCCCTCTTAATTCCCTCATATACCAAGATATTTCCCCTAAGGGAATATATAACAAAATTTAGTAGAGAAAATACCAATGGAAGGCTACAAGGTTGATGCTTTCAGACCTTACAAGTCCTTGGGAATTAAAAATGTACCCTTTGTTGTGTAAATGCAAGGGATGTCCCTAGAAAAAGACGTAGATATTGTGCCGAGCATGCACTTTTCTATTGGATTCAACGAGAATAATTTGTATTCCAAAATTATGTATCAACATCTAAGAATTCAAAGTATAGTTAGATTACACACTCGCTCCAAGAGGCAAATGATATAAGCCACGATCCCTTTTCCTACAACAAAACCTGGAGCAAGGAAATAATCTCGATATTCATTTCCCCTCCCCCATAGCCAAATAAGAGGTTCCAACAACTTCTTAGAAATAAGGTACCTTCCATCCAAAGCAGATGAGAGGTTGAAATACCAACAAGTCTCCAGCAGCACAACCACTCAAAGCTAATGAATGTAGTCAACCAACTTAAAAGGGCACCAACCAATGTATCTTTCGGGTTATCTTGGGCATTCTAGAGTAATAATAATTTCTTCATGAAGCATTGAAATCCACTTGTGGCTGACCGTGACTAGGAAGGGGAATGAGAAAATCAAAATAACTCAAGCTCAAACAGAGTCGGTGATGTAACCTAGAATTCACTAGTAAAAGTCCAGGCATGCAAACACATCACTCATCCTAGACCAAGTGCTCACCAGAAGTGCGCAAAGGTATCATGCCCCTCTTTATGGTTGTTGTTGCAAGATGTTAGCATGATGAATAATTTAAGCATTAAGATCCATAATTAATCTAACATTATACATAGTATTTCCTAGATCTAGATCTTAAACATGAATCAAACAATAATCATAGTGAAACCCTTAATGCAGTAATAAACTATAACCATGATTAAGACCTTGATTCATCCAATAACCCCCATTATACTAAATACAATAATACATAGAATATTTCTTATAATAACAACAATATATGCTCATGCACACATTAAATTTGGAAGCATAACCTCATAATAACTAAGCTCTCACATCCTCTCTCTCATGTTACATAGTCCACTACATATTTATAAGGGCAGTGCAGACTTTCCTTCATTGCTTATCTAATCAAAAATTAGGTCACATATTATTATTAGCCACATGCCTTTACAAAAATACCCACACATGAAAGTGCACTAACGTTGAGACTTCTTTTAGTTAACTACTAGTAGTAGATCTATTCTCGCCTATATCCATGTAAATAGCTTAATAGTTGATCCTCCAAAAATAGCCAATGCGTGTCGAGAAAGTATTTGACTGGTTGTGTGCTCCACATGATATCCCAAAAAATAGATCCTCATCGTCAAAACAAAGAAGTTCCCCTCACCCCGAGATTTTATTTTTCCTAGCACATGTTCCTTTCCGATCCTCCCACAATTTTGAATGCTCTCTTTTCTCCGTGTGAACCTATTGTATGTTTTTCTCTAAGTTCTAGATTTTTTCTAATCAAAATAACCCCACACTAATTGCATTGTCGCCCGATAATGGTTGTCACCCAAAACAAATCAAAGAATATGAATAGAAGAATAGAAAGAATACTTATGAACAAAAAAATGTTTTTACCTGCAAAGTATCTTCTACTTCAACTGAAGAATCAACTCTAGATATTTTTTTTTTTATTTCTACCTCTAAAGTCTACCAGTTATTGAGAGTGAATTCTTCCTTTTTGGGATATCCACCACCATTGACTCTAACTCATTCTTTGCAATCTCTCCTTTCTCATTCTCAAAACCAACACACTATTGTACATTACAGTCAATCTTACTTCTAACAAATCCATATTTTGCACGATGAGTTTCACAAGCTCATCTAGCATTTCCTTGTGTGGTTCTTGTGCTAACATAAGTACCTTACACTTCTGCTTGACAAGTGGTAATAATTCGCATGGCCTAATGTTTCATTTTTCATGGCCTTCAAGACTTCATTGTCTTCCAAAATTGTCCTTGTTTTTATAAGGTCTTTTGGGATTGTATAAATATTCAGCACTTGATCTGCCTTCTTTAATTCCTCCCGAGAGCTCTAAAGCAACCCATTCTATGATGTAATCTTTTGCATTACTTTAGTCTTTTCTGCTCGCTGCTTCATGTGTTGGACCTTTTGGTTACTGGCATGCGCAGAGGTTTATCTTCCAAAGCACTAAGTCCACCAAGGTACTTACATAATGCATTTTTGAAGGAAACATCTTGGGTACCTTTAGCTCTAAGTGTGCCTTTGCTTTCATGATATTGTCCCTAACTTCCTCTTCCATGCTGATGAAAACAACGTTCTTCTTTTGTGCCAAGTATTTTTCTTACTCTAGGCACGCTATTTCTTCTTCCTTCGTCTTGATCTCCTCTCATAGTTCCCTAATTGTTGTAACCTTATCCATATTCAGCCTTTCCACCTATTTCGAGAATTCCACCAAAGAATTTCTCACTTTTTCATCTAACATAACAATAGGCTTGATTGTTTTATGTCTATCCTTAGGTGTCTTCTTCAACCTCCTTAATATGCATGACTCCTCACATACATCAAAATTTGGTTCACCCATGTACGTGTGCATCGACAATGATAGTTGCATCCTTGTGTGCACAATTTTCATCTCTTCATCCATTAGATCCCACCCATACAACTCCTTTTATGTCGTTATGCTTTGAAAATGGGAAAAAACAATATTACTTGTGTCCTTAGCATATCCCATGACCTGGTGGAACTTACTCTCCACTTGTTCTCTTCAATATTAGCCCCTTAGGAACTTGGGATTCAAGATTTGGAGTTTGTTCTGCTATGTCCTAAAAAATCTCGATTTCTAGCTCATCCGCTTCCTTTTCTCTCACTTCTCCATCATTCATTTATTGATCATTTTTTTCTTCCATGTTCTCTATAGGTGTAGGGGGAATTGGGTGCACTTTCCTCATACTCTTACACCTCCTCGTTTAACTTAAAATTCCTTCTTCTCTTCTCGTTGTCTCCTTACTCGTGGAGAGATTCGAGGCAATCTATGCATCGATTGCAGAGTATCACCTTGGGTCTTTGTTCTCATGAATAATATTTTGAAGCAGCACTCTCTCAGACCGCATCTAGGTCGTCATCATCTCCCTCTTATGGCATTTGGGGAGAAGTCACACACTCAACTTCTTCCCTATTTGGAGGTTACCTTCGCCTTTCTTCTCAAAACCACCACTATCCTCATGCTCCTCTTCTTTATCATCTACCTCTATTTTCTCTATGGGCTTAGGTTATTTCAATGTTTTCTTTGTCTTTTCGAATGACGAAGCAGATGATGGTAAGGGCAAAGGACGAATACCTATTTATACTGGTCAGTTGATAGTTGTTTCACACATTCTAACTTCTCAATCCAATGCCAATTGCAAGATCTTCCTTTTGGCTAGGAGAAACTACATATAATAGAAAACAATACCATGAAAGAGAAGTTAAATGATATATGACAGTGGACTGCCTAGCACATGCTAGTTTTGGGAAGTGTGATACTTCCTAGATGGTTGTCAATCCACTATTTAAAACAAATTAATGTGAGAAATAATTAAATTCCTACTGTAGTTGATATGATTTAGGTATCTCATTCAAGCACAATAAGAAAATCTAATATAATAGGCTAGGTTATAGTCAGATCTGAATGATAGGTAGGTGTCAGGTTGTTGGAACTGGTCAGGGTCAGGTTTTGGGTTGTTTAGGTCACTTGGTAGTAGGTTATGTGGCTCTGTTATTGGAAAAAGGTATAAAACACAGAGACCGATGTCGGTCGGGTATAACCGACGACAATTTAGGGGAGACCGACGATGGTCATGGGTAACCGGCATCGGTATAGTCGGGTGACAGTGATTCAATAAAACCTTGTTGTAGAGTTTGGGTGAGGTTAGATAGAGCTAAAGGAGGGGATGGCAAGGTCTGTGGGAATACTGAGAATACTCAGAGAGGTGGAATGGCCAAGATAGGTGATCTGACAAGCGGGTGGGTGATATTTTGGGTTTGTCAGAAAGAAGGCTATGGAGGAATGGGAATGTTAATAGGAGAATGGTAACATAAATGATAACAACTCTATGAATAGAATAGGAATGGAAATGATTAATGATAAAACACTTACCAATATTACAGGTCCAATGGTTGGGTGGTGGTGATGATCGGTTGATGGAATGGAGCTTGGTGCAATAGTGATGCTTCCCAGAATGTTACCGTGAGTGCCAATGCTTCTGGATCTGTCCTGGTGTTGGCTATGGATGTCTGGGTGTGTGAAAAAGAATCTATTTTTTCTTGCATATAGCTCTCTTCTCGTATTCTTACTATCAAAATGTGCCAACCCAAAACAAGGCTTCTTAGGTGAATAAATGGTAACCGATGAAGGTTCTAGGTTGACTGACATCGTTTTAGAAGTGACCGGTGTCGGTTAGGGATGGATTCCTGAGGTTTACTAAAATGGGTAGATATTTCTAATTTCATGGGCCCAGATCATTTCTTCTCGCGGATTAGAACAAAAAACTCCTTTCTAATGGGTGGTAATGTGGTTAGAGATATTTTAGGGATTGATTTTGGGGTTTAGACCAAATCTTATCTCATTAAGGAAAGTAGTACTTAGTTATTGTTAGTTATGGAAACATGCCGAGAATTGGTCTAGGGTGAGGTGGTTGGATGAGCTTTCTAGGCGACGTGGTGGGGTACAAATTAAGATAATTATATAGTAAATATTGTGAGGATATATATATTAATTAAATTAAATTAATTAAATTAATAATGATATGGGGTGGAAGGGGCCATGGTTAGGTGAGTATTTTTGAGTTGGTTATTTGACAAGGGACTGTCGACACTAAAATTTTCCTCCATAATTTCTATTTCATTAATGTATGTATTAGGAATAGGATGTTGTTAAGTATAATTAGTAGTAGCGTCCGATAGAAGATAACGGCGCCATCAGTATGGTGCCGCCAATAATGTGGAGTACGGTAACAGTCAAAGTACAATAGGAATGTTGTAAAAAGTAAATATTTGTCGTAAGTGGTCCAGTAATGTTAAAATGTCAAAGTTTGGGTAATTAGAGAAGTAGGGTCTACATGATTAGGAATTAGAAATATTATATTGGTAATAAGGACAAGGAGTGAGGTCATAAATATTTTGTGTATTTTATTTGTAAAAATTCTAAAAATGTGGAACCCATGTAAAATGATAAGGTTTATCTTATCTTAATGAGATAAGCTTACATGTACGAGATAAGAGTTAAGGTATGGAATATGATTTGTCGTAGTGGATTTCTTATCCTATCTTAGAGATAGGATGGATAAGCTCTGGAAGTTCTATAAATAGAGAGGCCACCCCCTCATTTAGCATAGAAAGAAGTAGTGAGAAATATTGTAGGAAGTGTGCGAAGGAAGCCATCAGTTAAAGGTGTGTTGAAGAAGCCATCGAGAGGTGTAATTGTAAAGTTTCTCCCATAGTCTTGTTGAAGTACCTCATGGGTGAGATTGTAACAACTTCATGTTAATATTATAATTTACTTTGATATTTCAGATTTTTCATCATTCGTCTTATCATAGTCAATGGTATTCTTGTGTTCGGTTGTTGTTTTGTTTCCAGATTACATCCACCAAACTAAAGGCTATGCATTAGTAAATAATCATAGCACGAGGAGTTCCCGGTGAAGAATTATCATAGTGCCGGATTGGTGATGACATTTTGGTTCCGTTGCTGGGACCATTCCTCGTTGGTGGATTTTCTGGAGAGATATTCCCACTTAGGCAAAAATTAATTGGAGGGTAACCTTGTTTTTACTGTGCATAGTAGTTACCATGGTAAAGTCATTTTTACCGTGAATAGTAGTTACCATGTTAAAGTCATTTTTGCCATGAATAGTAGTTACCCTGGTAAAGTCACTTTTTACCGTGAATAGTATTTACCGCAGTAACTTCACTTTTTATCATGAATAGTGTTTACCATAGTAAAGTCAGTTTTTACAGTAGTAAGTCAAGTTTTACCATAGTTTCATTGTGGTCATTTCTATTTTACTGTAGAAAGGTGTAAAGTCACTTTCTAGTATAGTGATTCCAATTATTTGTGCACATAAGTCTTGTTAATTGTACTTGTGGGTTGGTATTTCACGGTGGTTACTTTTGAAAATGGGAAAGATTCCTGTTTTTTCAGCTCAATCTAATGAAGATGCTTCTTCTTTCATTCAAGAGTTTAAACGATCTTGTATTTGTAATGGCCTTATAAGAAGGGAACATTGGACTGAATTTTTTCCTACCTTTTTGGATGGTTCAGCACTTAGGTGGTTTGAAACACTAGGTGATAATGTGAAAAATTCATGGGATTTATTAACCGAAAGTTTTCTTGAAGAATTTGGTGAACAACAGAAATATGCAGATCTCATGATCGAGATCACAAAGCTATCCCAAGGAGAGAAGGAGAAGATAAGGGATTATCATGCTCGTGTTCTAGAGCTAAGGAGGAAGCTCGATGCCCAGATCCGGAAGGAAGGACTAGCGGATGGGTTGATGAATGGCGTGGATAATCTCCTCTGTAAGCACTTCATTCTTGGGATGAAGCCAGAGATCAGACAACGAGTGAAGTATGACCGCCCAGCTACCATTGAACAAGCAAAGGAGATTGTAAGAAGGCAAGAAGAAAGCATGGAAGAGGAGCCCAAAGAAATTGTTGTTAAAGTAGAGCCTACACCAGCACCTTTGGTCCAGAATCCACAACCACTCTCGGTGAGCACAAATATTTCTCCTAGTACATCTATTGAGTATGAAGATCTGCTTAGGAAGATGGGCCAATTAACTATTAATCTTCTTCAAGGAAAGGAATTTAGTTCTCAGGGAGGAGATAGAGGTCTAAAAAGAAATATTTCTGAATTTGTTTGTTATGGTTGTTATAAAAAGGGCCATTATAAGTATAATTGTTAGATAGAGCTTCTTCACATCTGGTACAAGAGATAATGATAAAGGAAAAGCACCTGTGAATTCTCTTGATGTAGTAGATAAGAGTAGAAATAATGAAGTAGATGTGTTTGTAACAAAAAGAAAGAAAGAAAAAGATAATCAAGATGGAAATGATCCTAAGAAGATGAAAGAAGAAACTAGTAAGAAACATAGGAGAAGAAAGTTGGGTGTGCGGGATTTTCGATTTCATAGGGGCAAGGACCATACTCCATCTTGGAAGATCTGTCCAAAAGGCCTCGCAAAAATTACATATGGTCAACTCTTGGCTATGTCTTCGAGAAGAGGCGGGAGAATTGCGAGGTGGACTCAATGCTCGAAGAAGGAAGGAGGTTGAGGTCCCTGTTTTGGAGGCAGAGGCGGATCCCTATGCTCCACAAGCTGAGGTATTATGTAATGGCATTTCAATTCATGATGTCTTAGTTGATGGAGGTGCTGCAGTTAATGTAATGATCGAGTTTGTAATGAATATGTTGGGTTTAAAAATTGATCGCCCTTCAACACTTATGTTAAGGTCATTAAATAAAGGAAAAACTAAACCAGAAGGTGTAGTTTCAAATGTGGCAATATCTGTTATGGGTGTTGTATGTGTGGTAGACTTTCAGGTGATGAAAAATGGTACTGTTGCATACCCAATGTTGTTGGGAAGACCATGGCTAAGGAGAGTTCATGCAAGAAACTACTGGAATGAAGGTTTCATGACACTTGGACGTGGTAGAGAGAGGGTGAAGATAAATGTGATCCCTCGACATCATAAGGCAGAACCTATGGATTCAAGTGATGAAACTGATGATTGGACATCCTCTGATTACTCTAGTACAAGTGAAGTGGACACTGAAGACGAGGAAAGTGAGGTGGATGTTTTAGTCATGGATATCCTTCCAGTCACACCAACTCATGACCCCATAAAATTATCTGAAAAATAAGTTGATGATCGTCTCCAACAAATAAAGATTGGTGATGCTGTGATGGAGAGTGAGAAGGAATCCTACCTCCAGCTCTTTCGAAGGTACATACACCTATTCACTTTTGATTACAAGGAACTCCGTCAAGTAAGTTGGGTAGAACATTGTATTGAGCTGGTAGATGGTGCTAAGCCCATAAAGCAAATGCCATATAAAATGAATCCTAATTTTTCCAAAACTGTAAAAGAAGAAATAGATAAGTTGCTTGATGCAGGATTCATATTTGCTGTGGAGAATTCAGAATGGGTTTCTCCCATTGTGATCTCAATAAAAAAGAATGGGAAGCTATGCATTTGTGTTGATTACAGGAAGCTCAATAAGGCAACAAAGAAGGATCATTACCCTCTTCCATTTTCAGATCAAATCTTGGACGAAGTAGCTGGCCAGGAGTGCTATAGTTTTGCTGATGGATATAGCGGCTACAACCAAGTTTGTATAGCAGAGAAAGATCAGCTGAAGACCACGTTCACCACTCCTTGGGGAACGTTTGCTTATAGAGTTATGCCTTTTGGGTTGTGTAATGCTCCAGCAACATTCCAGCGTTTGATGAATAGGGTGTTCGAACCCTACATTGGGACCTTCATCAGAGTATTTCTGGATGATTTTTGCATCTATGGGAGCAAGTTGGACCACCTGCACCAGATGGAGACAGCATTTCAAAGGTTAGATGAAGCACAAGCCTCACTAAACCCTACAAAGTGTGTCTTTGGATGTTCTAAAGGCGTTTTGTTAGGGCATGTTGTATCCAGAGATGGTATTGCAGTGCGATCACGATAAAGTTTCAAAATCAAAGATTTACCATTTCCTATTAATAGAAGTAAGTTGAGATCATTTTTAGGCCATGTGGGTTACTATAGAAGGTTCATCAAGAATTTCTCAAAGATTGCACAACCACTAACCCAGTTCTTGAAGAAGGATGTTACTTATGAACCAGGAAATAAGGCACATGAAGCTTTTGGACAACTGAAGGAAGCCCTGGTGTCTTCACCTGTTTTGAAGAATCCAGATTGGAGCAAGCCATTCATTGTGTACACTGATGCCTCAGATGCAGCACTAGGAAGTACTTTGAGCCAAAAGGATGAAAATGGGAATGAACATCCAATTTACTTTGGGAGCAGACAAATGAGCAGTGCTGAGGTAAACTATACTGTAACTGAAAAAGAGGCTCTGGCTATCATTTTTGTTGTAAAGAAGTTTAGAAATTACTTGCTAGGGCAGAAATTTATAGTTGTAACGGATCATCAGGCTCTGAAATATATTGTCAATAAGCCTAACCCATCAGGGAGGATAGCAAGATGGATAATTTTTCTACAAGAATTTGAATTTGATATTATAGATAGGCCAGGAAAGAAGCATGTCAATGCAGATGCACTCTCTCGAGCCTATGATGGTTTAGGATCATCTTGTGATGATGATGATTTTCCGATGCAGCATTGTTCTCCCTTGACACAATCCCTAGTGAATACATAGATATCTAGAATTATCTGAATGAATTCAAGTTTCTTGATGGTGCCGATGCAAAGACTAAGAGAAAGATTACTCAAGCCGAGTTATCCATATTCTATTCTCGTATGGAGCATATTTCGAATAGGACCTGATGGACAGTACAAGAGGACAGTTGGACGTGATCAAGGAAAGGAGCTGCTAGAAGAATTCCACAATGGTACATGTGGAGGGCACTTCTCTAGACAACTTACAGCAAGAAGGATCTTGGATGCAGGTTATCACTGGCCCACTCTTTTTAAAGATTGTTATAATTATTGTAAGACATGTGATATTTGTCAAACACATGGTAACCGTAAGACTTCATCAGCTCCATTATGTCCTATTCTTCCACTTGGTCCCTTTGAAAAGTGGGGAATAGACATTGTAGGTCCACTTCCAACTACATCACGTCAAAATAAGTATATTGTAGTTGCCACAGATTATTTAACCAAGTGGGTTGAAGCTAGGCCATTGAAGACAACTTCCATGGATGAAGTGGCAAGGTTCATATATGAACGTATTGTCACCAGATTTGGTTGTCCATTAGAAATTGTAATGATCAAGGAAGCCACTTCATTAATGAGGTAGTAGAAGCCCTAGTCAATAAATTTTCTATTAAGCACGGGAAGGAAACAACATACAAGCCAAGTACAAATGGACAGGTGGAACGAACCAATTTTGTGTTGTGTCAAATTCTAGCAAAAGATGCAGCCTTGCAGGTACATAAGTGGGATAAAAGGATTCATGCAGCATTGTGGGCATATAGGGCAACATCAAAGTCAGCAACAGATACTCCCCATTTTAGTTGGCCTATGGCATTGATCCGATTCTTCCTATTGAGTTTGATATTCCCACTTTGTGAGAGTTATGAAAAATGAAAGGATGGATGAAAGTGATTGATAAAAGAAAGGTTGGTACATCTTCATTTTGGAGGAAATGAGAGAAATAACAAAGGATACAAGCCATAAGAAAAAAATAAAGTAGAAGGAATACTTTGATCAAAAGATCCGATGGTCTCCATTTCATGTGAATGACTTGGTCCTAGTATATGATTCAGATACAAAAAAAGAAGACAGAGAAAATTTCTTCCAAAATGGATGGGGCCCTACAAAATAGCAGCTGTGCATGAAAATGGTATGTACCAACTGGAGGAATTGGATGGCACTCCCATTATGAAATGGGTCAACCACGACAAGTTGAAGATTTTCCAAGCACTAGAAGAGTCTACTCCGAGGACGGAGTAGAAGCTAGGAAGGGGGAAGATGTCGACACTAAAATTTTCCTCCATAATTTCTATTTCATTAATGTATGTATTAGGAATAGGATGTTGTTAAGTATAATTAGTAGTAGCGTCCGATAGAAGATAATGGGCGCCGTCGATGCGGTGCTTGCCAATAATGTGGAGTATGGTAACAGTCAAAGTACAATAGGAATGTTGTAAAAAGTAAATATTTGTCGTAAGTGGTCCGGTAATGTTAAAATGTCAAAGTTTGGGTAATTAGAGAAGTAGGGTCTACATGATTAGGAATTAGAAATATTATATTGGTAATAAGGACAAGGAGTGAGGTCATAAATATTTTGTGTATTTTATTTGTAAAAAGTCTAAAAATGTGGAACCCATGTAAAATGATAAGGTTTATCTTATCTTAACGAGATAAGCTTACATGTATGAGATAAGAGTTAAGGTATGGAATATGATTCGTCGAGTGGATTTCTTATCCTATCTTAGAGATAGGATGGATAAGCCTGGAAGTTCTATAAATAGAGAGGCCACCCCCTCATTTAGCATATAAAGTAGTGAGAAATATTGTAGGAAGTGTGCGAAGGAAGCCATCGAGTTAAAGGTGTGTTGAAGAAGCCATCGAGAGGTGTAATTGTAAAGTTCTCCCATAGTCTTGTTGAAGTACCTCATGGATGAGATTGTAACAACTTCATGTTAATATTATAATTTACTTTGATATTTCAGATTTTTCGTCATTCCGTCTTATCATAGTCAATGGTATTCTTGTGTTCGATTGTTGTTTTGTTTCCAGATTACATCCACACCAAACTAAAGGTCATGCATTAGTAAATAATCATAGCACGAGGAGTTCGGTGAAGAATTATCATAGTGCCGGATTGGTGATGAGCAGGACGAAGGGGAGTGTGACCCAATTTTGATGTCTACATTTTTCCCCTTTTTGTTGCCTATCTTGTATTGGTAAGCGACACTGAAAAAAATAAGATGTGGTTGCCCTATGTTTGGGTGAAGGTGATCCCCCTCAAACTAGGAACTGATGAGGTAAAAGACAAAATTGGTGAGTGGTTTGATAAATGTGGATGTGATGAAGAGGAAGGTGGATAATGTGGGTAATGGGGTAAAGGTCCAATTAGGTAATCAAGGTAATGGGCTAGGGTCAAAGGTAGAAATAGTCAAACACACACACATGTATAAACTATGGCATGGTACCAAGTTGAAGAGCATACAAACTCTACATTTTCTAAGGTCGATAGGTTAATAAAAATAAGGTTGAGGTGATTATGTTATCCAAGGTATAAGATATGGTGTGGAAGAACATCATAGGTTAGGTATAAGAGTGTTTAGGTATGTTCAAGTACACCAAAGGTTGGGTCAGGATAAATGGCATGTCAATAGGCAAGGTAAGGTCATTAGGTCAAATAACATGGGTAATAGTGTCACAAGGTATGGTGGGGACATGAGGTCATAGGTCATTAACAATGTTTTGGGTCTAGGTAGTGAGGTCATGACATGGGTAGGGCTAAGGGATGAGTAAACTAACAAGTTCCTAAATGCAATAAAGGACAGGCTTAGGTAAGGTAGGCATGGAGGTTGGTTGTAATAAGGGTGGGTTAAATGTTGGTCACAAATGGGGAAAGGGTATGGACAAAAGTTTGATAGGTAAGCGATGCCAATTGTAATAGAGTCACGACGATCTAGGTAAACTAACCACGATTTTCTAGGGCACACGACCGATGTTGGTTTAGGTACAATGACCACATTGTTCTAGGGACAGGATCAATATCGGTTTAGGGATAACCGACATCGGTCAAGTCAATGTGGGTATATAAAAATAAAAATGCATTTAATACGGATTCATTTGTACACTTTGGCTTGTCTAAAAATGATAGAAACCGAACAAGTTGTGTTTTCTCGGGAGGAAAGGATGAGGGATGATATCTAGTTGAGGTGGAGAGATTCAGTTGGTTAGAGGAGCTAGGTAGATGGGTCCACGAGATTAGGCAGAGTGAAGTGATTAGTAGAGAGGTTGGAGATTGATTTGGACATGGTGGAGGTGGGAGAGGGTTCGGGTGGACCACTAGCACAATGGCCAGATGTGCCACCATGGAGGTGACATCGAGATGAGGTAAGATCTAATCCTTTCTATGTATTGTTGTTATATGTAGAAGGGAATATGGGTTAGGGGGTGTGGGAGGTTAGAGAATTTGAAATTTGGTGGTTAAAATGGGTGAAAGAAGGGGTGGGAAAGGTCATAGGTAGGGGGAAGAGGGTTGGGGAGGGTCTTAGGTGAGGTTTGGGTAGGTTCATAGGGAAAATGGGAAAGAAAGTAGGTAAAGGGAATTGGGGTTTTAGGTTTGGGCATGGTAATAGTTATCGATGCCGGTGAAGGTATGGCTGGCATTGGTCTTGTTACACTGACATCGGTAAGCAATGAGGTGATCTAGTGCTAGTTATAATGGACCGTGTGATAATCGGGAGTAACCGATGCCGATTAGGGTAAAAAGGCTAGAGGTCTAGGAGGGTAAGGGGAAAGAATAGGTAAAGTGGGTAAAATAGATAATAGGTAGGGGAAGGGAAGAAGGTCAATGTTGGGTAAAATCAAGTTTTAATAATGTGTGTGATTGGTTGAATACAAGCCATGGACCGTTTCTGAGATGAGAGATAGGGTACCTCCCTTTCTCATGGAGGTACGGGGGTGGGAAAGCTTATGACTAGTGCCATGTTACAAAGGTTAGCTTGATTGGGATCATACGCTCTACGACATGTAGTCCAAGAGCCAAGTTTTATGGTCACTCTCATCGAAATATGGGACTCAATGACCAATACCTTCCATTTGTCAATGGGTGAGATCACAGTCACCCTGGAGGATGTGTACAGGATCCTACGGCTACTGATAGTGGGGACGTAGGTGTATTCTATCTCCTCAAAGGCATCGAGGAGTTGATGTTGACCATGTTTGGTGAGGGGCTGGTGGAGATGAGGTTCCATAGTACCAATATGAGCTATGGAGATATGTACCGGGCCCATCCGAAGGAGATGAGGCTGGTAGTGTTGTTGATGGAGGCAATCTATTGCTTTGCACTACCGGATGTAGAGGGTGGGAGATTCCCATGATCATTGATGGGGGTTCTACATGACATGGTGGAGGATAGGACCTATTTTTCATGGGCACTGCATTCTTTGTATAGTTATACGGAGAGTTATGGGCTTATGGGTGGCTACAGAGGTTTATCCTTTGTTGTACTTTCCTATTTCATTGCAAGGCATATGACCACATTATGTGTGTGCATCTGTTGGTATGCTCCAGGATGATATATTCGAGCTGGGGTTTGTTTGGGTGGGCTTCAGGTGATGGGTTCCTGTGATTGGGGAGCATCAAGCTACTAGAGCTACACATGATGTAGCCTATTATAGGCAATTACTAGAGGGGTTGTCAATGTGGACATTATTTGGAGGCCTTATGTGGGTTTTCCATCATATGGGTAGATGGTAGAGGATATATGGGAGTGATAGCTTATTTGATGGATAGAGGGTAGACATGTTGGAGAGCACGAGAGGATACCTATGGACAAAGTCAGATGACAGTTCGGGCTGCTTCAGGAGATACCCCCTCCCTTCCCATAGTATAGCAGGGATGATGTGGAGAGACCTCTACCACTACCACAACTCGATAGTATCGACAAGGAAGGAGGACAAAGTGATAGACCAATGGATTGATGGTTTAGAGGTGACTTTTAGATATAGGCAGTGGTGGGCTGCACATTTACAAGCAGTACCACAAAGGCCAAGGCACCCAGATTTAGCCACCATCACAGTTCATAGGGATGCCCTTCAAGGGCAAGTGGCTACCCTTATTACATAGTTGGGGATTATACAAGGGCATTTGATAGGTTCAAAGGCACAGGTTACTATGTTGTAGGCATATGTGGCCACTCTACAGGCCTAGGTAGCGTAGGGACATGTACTCGCACAGGGTGGAGATGGGGATAGGGTATAGGTTGGTACCTTACAAGTGCAAATTATAGGTTTGTAGGTCCATTTGTCCACTACACGGGCGTAGGTTATAGTTGATCAAACCGAGATACACGCAAGGGTACAGGAGTTCCCTCAAGACATGCACATGCATAGGGGACAGATCCCGCTTTACAAGTATAAGCGGAACAGTGGTCCTAAGAGATAGGCACGAGGGTTGATCGATGGCTCCACCCCAGATAGTATCGATAGGTAGGTTGAGGGATGCCTTGGGTGAGGTCGATATTACCAGGATATTTTGATGGTCGAGGATATATTTTCTATCTTATTGGGAATATAGAGCACAACAGGCCTCGAGCGAGAGGAACAAGTCACGTACCCACAGTGTAGAGAGTACTGGGGCTAGTGAGCCCGAGAAAGGGTCAAGGAAAGACTACTAGTGCATGGAGTCTAGCTCCTCGTGAGGGACCATCAGAGGATAGATCAGGGAGTTGTGGAGATAGGTTGGTATGGCACCCCATTGGAGGGGAGACGAAGGAGATTGGTGAGACAAGGATGGATATTAGGTGGGGTGATGATTAGTCATTATTGATGATCAATGTATCTATGTTTTTGACATAGTTTTGATATGTATACCAGCCTGCGTGTCAAAGATGATGAGGATGTAGATGAGAGTTTTGTTATTTTTGATCATATACCGGCCTGCGTCTTTGAAGATGGTGAGGCTGTATATGAGAGATTTTGAGAGATTGTGATTATTATTGGTAGATATGTTCACATGTATTTTTATATAGACTATCTAATTTATAGATGATGGTGTTTATAGTATGGATGGTGTACATGTTTTAATTTGCATTGCTATATATAGATAGGTGGAAATCAAGTGGATTAGGCCTGATAGAGTCAAGGTCATGTAGGCATGGCTGAGTCAAGTCATAGGCATGGATTGAGTCAGATTGATTTAGGTATGACTAAGTTAGGTTTATTTAGGCATGGTTGAGTCAAGTTGGTTAAGGCATGATTGAGTTAGGTTGATTTAGGCATGGTTGAGTCAAGTTGGTTTAGGCATGGATCGAGTTTAGTGAATTAGGCATGGTGGAGTTAGGTTGGTTTAGGCATGATTGAGTCTAGGTTGTTAGGCATGGTTGAGTCAAGTTGGTTAGGTATGGTTGAGTTTCTAATTCATTAATTTGTGCAATTAATGATGATGTGGATCATGTTAAGATGATTTGTAGGAAAATGTATGATTATGGTAAAGAAATTATAGACAAGATGAAATGAATGTATGAGTTATGATGGTAAAGATGTGTAACAATTGTTGCTTATTGGGTGTAATTTCCAGTTATCAATATAGAAAGGAAACTAACTAGGGTAGAATGTGAATAGGAAAGGGAAAGATGGAATTGGGTAGGGTAGAGATTGGACCAGCTAACCTCCAAGGGCCCCGTGCCCTCAAAGTGTTTCCTACATAGTCCCAACGAATAGGGACCTCATGCCGATTTAGTTATCTCATAAGCTAGGAAGATTAGAATGAAGGAAAGGAATGGATTGATAGGTGTTAGGCATGGTTGAATGTAGGTCATAAGCATGATTTATTTGAGTTCGTATGCATGGTTGAGTTAGGTCATAGGTATGGTTGAGTTTTAGGTCATAAGCATGGTTGAGTTGTTTTAAATAGAGGTGTCGATGATCTAGCCTTGTATAGGATAGTCAACAAGTAATGAGGAAGGTGAATGGTAAGAGGTGGTAAAAAGAGATACTTAATTGATAAGAACCCTAATGAGTCAATCATACCTAAGAGGGGCTCATGAACAAAAGACCCTAAAGGCGTTGCATAATGGAATGTTCTAAGGGTGAAGAAAATCACATAATCACGAAAGGTCACATTTGTGGCAAGTCCCTTGAGTAACGAGGAATTTAGGTGAAAAAAATTCCAAGGATGATAATGGGAGGTTTAGCATAACTTAGTGTATGACAAGAAACCTAGAATCCGAAAATAGGCAAGTCCATGAGAAAAATTTGATCTCTTTTTTCTTCATTTTCTTAGTTTTTATAGACTAATCAATGCAAGAAGTCTATATGGGATGAGTATATTAGCTCCTCGAGGTCTTCATGAAGATAATCAATCTGGGAAAATTCTAGATATTTGTATTGAATTTGTGAAATAACTTGATATAGCTGTCCTTTAAGGGAGTAGTCTATTTTATAGCAGTGATATATAAAGAAGAGATGTACCTTTTGAGGGAGTCATCTTATGCTGGAATTTTGACTCAAGGAGTTGTATCCCTTTTTGTTTGTTTTTTTGGACGTTTGAGTCATGGGAAAGACTATAGAGGAGGATTAGGTTCTTGTTTAGAAGAGAAGAACATAACACATAGAGATTAACTATGGAAGAGGTGGTTTTGAGTGATTAATTACCATGTGATTCCGTCTTGAAGAAGATGAAAATTATCCATGAGAATCATGCTATGAGTATAGCCATAGTACCCATATTGAGGATAAGGTTGAAAAGTTAAGGGAATCACATGATTCTTGTTTAGTCGTGGATCCTCAAAATGGGTAATATAGAATGTAAACAATGCTCAAGGGATGAATGATCAATTGTGAGAAAGTTATAGAGGACTTGATATCAAAAAATAGAATGGTCGAAGATGCGGGGCATTAAAGGGATCAGGTTTGGGTTTACCTTCAAGTGAGGATAAACGATAAGCACCTAATCCATAGGCATGGGTAACGATATAGGGTCCAAGCTAATTAGGAGCAAATTTTCCTCCTTTACTTTTCTCATCTTTCGTTACATTTTGATTTTCCTTTAAGACGATGTCACCAACTTGAAAATTTCATTCGTGAACACAGTTTTCATAGGCACGTTTGATATGTTTTTGGTATATTTGGAGATAGTCAAGAGAATTGAGATGGCGCTCATCTAATAACTCAAGTTGTGTCAAACAATCCTCACAAAAGTCATCCTCGTTGACCATGTCTTATAGTGATACGTTGAGAGATGGAATCGGACTTAGAGAGGTAAGACAACCTTGGTACCATAGACCAGAGAAAAGGGGGTGGAGGCAGTCAAAGTGTGAGTACTAGTACAATAAGCCCGTAAGGAAAAGGGGATGTGTGTATGCCAATCTTTCCTAGTATCATTGAAGACTACCTTCATAAGAATTTTCTTCAAGGTTTTATTAGTCGATTCAGCTTGATGAGAAACTAAGTTAGATGCCAAAAGTGTCACATAGTTTGTGTAGGGATTTTTCTTTGAATTGTTTTCCATTATCGGTGATAATGCAATGAGGTACAACAAAATAAAAAAATGATGTAATGGTTGAAGAATTCACATATTTTCTTAGCTTTTGTAGAAATGAGAGGGATGGCCTCTAACCATTTGGTTTAATATTCGATAAGGGTTATGATCCATTGGTGGTGTTGTGAAGAAATGGGGTTGAGCTCACCGACAAGATCCAAACCCCATTAAGAGAAAGGCAAAAGGTCTTATGTGACCTGTAAGGCATGACTAGGTGTGTGATGAAGATTAGCATGTTGTTGGCATTTTATGCAATGTTTGACATAATGACAACAATCATGGTTTAAGGTTGGACAATAATAGCCTAGGAAAAGAATGTGCTTTGTGATGGCTAAACCACTAAAGTGACCTCAACAAATTACATCGTGGACTTCCTTAATGGTGTAGGGAATTTCAGAACTCATAAGGCATTGTAAGAGAATGCCATCAAAGTTGCGCTTGTAAAGAAGACCACCCATGATGACATAATGGGAGACACTTTTAAGAAAGGCATGTTGTCCATTACGAGTGAGATCAGTGGGTAGAATGGAAAAGGAAAGATAGTTTGCATATTTCTTATACCAAAGGTCACGTGGGTTAGGGGTAACGGTTTTGATGGAGTAAAATTCATGAGGTAAATAAGAGGGTGATTGTATCCTTTGTATGGTGACAAATATTTTAGATTCTATGGGTGAAGCAGGTATTTGAGAAGCCAAGCAGACCATGGTATCAAAAAATTTATTGGTAGAATGTGGGGTGGTTTGAACTTAAAATCACCAAAGATATTGATTTAATTAACATCTAAGGCATAGTAGCCCTGAAGACCCAATACGAGTACTTTGTATTCAGAAATATTATTTGTACAATCAAAATCAAGTTTGAAAGACAAAGGAATAGGTTCACCATCGGTGGAATAAGGATAACACCAGCCCCACCCCCACGCCGACACTTGGAGCCATCGAGGAAGAGTGTCATTTGGTAAGAGGGTTCATCTAAGGAAAGGGTAGCTATAGAATCATATGAGAAGTCAAAGTTAGAGAGTTGATTCCTAGAAATAGGTGCATCAGCCAATTGGTTGGTAATAGCCTAGCCCTTGATGGACTTTTGATGAATGAACTTGAGGTCGAGGTCAGCTAGAATCATAAGCCAACATGTGGCACGTTGATGTTCATAAGGTTGGCATATGTATAGTGTAATGGGTTAGTATTACTAATGAAAAAGGTTTTGTGATTGAGTAGGTAATGGTAAAGTTTAGTGGCGATGAAAAATAGGGCTAGGTAATGTTGTTTGGCATGGGTATATATAGTTACGTAGTCAAGAAGGGTATGACTTATGTCATAAAATTCTTTCTCAAAGTGTTGGTCATCGCGATGAGCGAGCATGGCACATAGAGAATGGTCAATGGTGGAAATATATAGGTAGAAGGGCTAGTCATCCTTAGGATGAAAGAGCACCAGTGGTTGAAGGATGTGTTTTTCAAGGATTCAAAGGATTTATGGCATTAAACATCCCATTTGAATGAAACATCCTTCTTGAGAAGATGATGGAATGGTTGACAACGGTCAATGAAAGTTGTGAGATAAAATGATGAATTGATTGCAACTTTCCTTATAGGTAATGTGAATTTGATGGAGATTAGTGGGTGGCAGCATTTCAAGAATATCCTTGACTTTAGTAGGATCGGCTTCTATGCCACGCAAAGAAATGATGAAACCTAGGATTTTTTCAAAAAGTACAAAGTAAAGATGCACTTCTTTGGTTGAAGACAAACACAATACTTAATGAGACAGTCAAAGATGACCTTAAGGATGGGTAGGTGCTCGGTTCGATGTTTAGATTTGGCCAAAATATCATCTACGTAATCTTCCGGTATGCGATGCATGATTTCATGGAAGATGTTGTCATGGCTCACCGATATGTAGCACCAACTTTTTTAGGCCAAAAGGCATGACTTGATAGAGAAATTCCCCCGAGGGTGATGAAGGTATTCTTGTGATGATCCTCTTGAGATAGTAATATTTGATTGTAGCCAGAGAAACCATCCATGAGCGACAAAATTTCATGGCCAGCTGTGAGATCAACCAGTTGGTTGATGCTGGGTAGGGGGAAATCATCTTTAGGACAAGTGAGGTTGAGGTCACAAAAATCTATGAAAATGTGGAGTCCTCTTGTCACCTTTGTGAAAGGAACCATGTTAGAAATCCATTAGGGATAATCAATGCGTATAATGAAGGAAAGCGAGAGATGGCATTGAAGCTCTTCCTTGACAGAAGTGCAATGCAAGGATGCATTTATTGTAACTTTTTTTTGATGGGTTTGGCATCGGGAATGGCTACTGATATTGTGAATCAAAATTTTGGGTCAATCTGGGCATATTGGCATAGGACCGGGAAAATGTGTTGCTATGGTCCGAAGGAAAGAGGGAAGGATTCATGTTCGGTAGAATCTAAGGATTGGTTGATATTTAGAAGGTGCGAGGTGGTCTTGAGTGTTAATGTTGCTTTCGATGGTTGATTTGTTCAACATGGTTTCCATCTCGAGAGGGTAACAATTGACGAATATAAGAGTCTTACGCACTAAGGTAGGTGCGGATGAACTCATTGTCTTGACATTGAATGACATTGATTAAAGGTGTATCATCATCGATCGTGTCAGGATATAGGAATGGGAGAGAAGAGGAATCCTTGCCATCACATTCATAGGTCAATGGTCCCGAGGAAAATGGTGTTTATGAAAAAATAAGTTAGGAGGAATAGATTCGAGTATCTATGGACTCGTGGGTGAAGATGGTAATGTAAGTAAATGAGAGGAGGAAGATTTATCATCTGGATAAGTTTAAAATGAACCTTCTTGAAGGGCGGAGCATCAAAACCAATGCCACTATGGTCATTTTGTTTATGAGAGGTAAAGGAAATGACAGTATGGCGGCCTTGTTCATAAAAACTGAAGCCAAATCCTTTCCATGTCCACTAGTGGAGGAAAGTGTGGGTGAAGTGGTGGTTAGTTAGGGAGTGTAGGTAAGATGAAAATGGTTGGGATTGGGATGGAGGTTTGGGTTTGTAGGTGGAAATATCAAGTCCCCCATATGTTAGGTTGGTACAAACGTGGAGAGGGTAGGAAAAACATCACCGATGTGGATGTCGTAGTTAGGGTGTTGACAAAAATTCCCATAATCTTGTGGGATGAGGAAGGTATCGATATTATATAGGTGGTATTCCCCTATAGTGAGGCATTGAAAAACACCTTCTAAGGGATTAGTAGTTAGTATGTGGGTAGCGGTATAGATGGATCACTTTGGATGTTGGGGAAAAAGTGCATCAAAAGTAGAGGCTACGGTTGTAGTGGGGATAGTAAGGTTAGATGCAGCAAAAGTAGTGGCCATTTTGGTGGATAGGTTCATGGGTGAGGGTGAAGTTGTGATAGTGGCAGATGCCTTGAATGGTATAAGAACATCAGGCCGGTATAGCATGTTATAGGTATTGAAAGGTGATGGGACAGAAAAGATGGTGTAATTATGTCCTTCGTGTTTGAATTTGAGGCATCGATGTAAATTTGAAGCGACACAACCCATTGACATAGATCCAAGGTCAGATGACTAGAAAGTTATATTGTAACTCTCCTTCAGAACATAGAAAAGTTTTGGAAGAGTACGGGGCCGATGCGGACATTGAGAATAATGATATCCATGGTAGAGGTCATGGAATCATTAAAGGAGTGCAACATAACTAGGTTACCATGCCTGTAATTGTGAGGTATATGCATTTGGTCATATGCATGGGAGTAGATGATATTAATGCTAGCACCACCATTGATCATAACACGTTGTATGTGTATATTATCAACAAAGACAAAGATGAAAATAGTGGGGTCGGGGTCTTCGGAATGGAAGGAAGCAATCTCTTCATCTAAAAAGATGAGGGCAGCCACTTTGCAAGTAGGTGAAGGTGTAGAGGAAGGACAAGGCCTAGTGAGATAGGTTGTGTGGTGAGGGGTCATTTGGTAAGACTTTAATAGATTGAAGGACCTCCATGAGGGCTTGACGATGTGATTATGAGGTTTGGATGAGGTCATATAAAGACATTTTGAGGGGGAATTGGTGTACTTGTTTTAGCATTGTGTGATGTGTGACCCCATCGGAAATAGGATATGCAGGACCTCAAATGATGACTTTGGATATGGGTGTAGATGGTATGTTGGGTACAGGGTTAGTTGATGGGCCAATTGATTTTTCCTTACCCTTGTCTTTTTGAGCACAAGTGGCAATGTTGATCATGTTAATCTAAGGGGAGGTGGATGAAGAGGGTGTGTCATGGAAGGTATAGCGGCATGAGGGACAAAACCCTAGTGGTGGATACAATCCTTGTGAAATGAGTAGGGTGCATTGGAATTTTGGTGGTGGTTTGGCCAACTCTCTTATACGAACCATGTTAATCTCAAATCTCGGGGTGGATCAAAGAGTTATGGGGGTGGAGATCTTTGTCACTGAGTAGGTAATGGGAGAAGATCTGTGGAAATTGGTGAAGGTGAAATGGGGTCCTCATCAAGAAGATCATCGTCATCAAACTTTTCTTTAGGAGGACATAATTAGACAAGGAAGATTTTTAAAGCATTATAGTTCTCTACATCGTGTCCTGACACATGATGGTAGGCATAAATTTTAGTTTCATCAAACCCTTTTGGTTTAGGTTTGAGTGATTTGTAAGGTCTAAGAGGTGGTAATGTGATGACAGAAGTCTCGAGGAGATTGGTTAAGATTTTGGCATAGAATCTCACTAGTGGATCACAATAGGAGGTGAATGTGGGTTTGGGTACAGGTATGGCTAATTGTGGAGGAAGAGGATTTACAGGAGAGGGAATGGGTTGGTTCACTAGTTTGGTGTGTGAAGAATTCTTTAGTGTTTGTTGCATCTGCTTAGGTATGGGTGTTGTAGAAGAGTTGGCAATGGAAGGTTTTTTGGTTTAACTACTTTATTAGTGGGTAGCAGATTTTTAGCTTTAGGTTTCATCTTTTTGGTAAACAATGACATAAGTGTATGAGATGTGGAGGAAATGCCAATGGTGGAAGAGGGTAGGTTACCCATAGGGGTAATCTAGGTGTTGTGGAGGTGGGTGGTGTAGGTTGAGCAAGAGGCATGAGTGAAAGAGAAGAAACTATCATGGGTAGTGAAGCAGTTATGGATGGAAATCTTGGTGGTATGGGTGGTAAGAAGGTTACGAGATGAGGGTGGATGTTATGCGGGTTGCTTGGGTATATTAGATACCTGTGATGAGGAAAGGGGATGTTGGGTTCTTGGTTTACCAGTGGATGGGGTTTTCTTGTCCGGGGTTGAAGGTTATAGTGGCATGGTAGGCGAGGTTGGTGTATGATGCCTAGGAGATTGGATCTTCTTTTTAGGGGCTAGGGTAAGTTTAGCATTAGTTTTGGAAGATGTGGCTAAATCTAATTTGATGGGTGGGTGAGTAAGGCTAGATGTTGGTATGACCCCCAAGGTAGGGATAGGTTTAGGTAAGGGAGACGATATAGGTGAGGGTAGGTGTTTGGGTGTAGATGTATGTTGGGTTATGGGAAGAGGTGTGAGTTGGGCTAGGGGTGGTGACATGGAAGGTGTTGCAATAGTCATGAGTGTGTTTGGTTCGGTTTCCTAAATCATATTTGGATAGATAGTAGAGGTGTTAGTAAGGGATAATTACATTTATGTTGAAACAAGAAGTAGGTGTCCCCAAAGTAAGGCTATATAGACATACTTTGGGAGATTGACCAATCGTGAGAATGGTATTGATGTAGGTGAGGCCGATGTGGATTTAGTGGTGATCCTGTAAAATGTGTTTGAGATATAGGAAATGGCTAGCCTCAGACTCTATGGGTAAGAGAGATGAAAGAAGACCACCTGGGATCTTGACGGTATGATGGTGAAGGGTCATTAAAAGACATTGGAAATTTAATAGAATCCTCCATGGGTAGAGGAGAGGATGGGATAGACAAAGTAGACTCTCCTTGTCTTGGTGTAGGAAGTGGACCTGCATCCTTTATGAGTAGGAGAGGTGCCACTGACAATTGCTTGTAAATTTGAGGGGTCAAAGGTGATGTGCTAATTATACGATCTTCCATGGGTGAAGAATAAAATTAAGGGGGTATTTATTTGGGTGGAGGAGTAGATGAAATTATTTCTTGTGAAGGTAGCGGAGCTTGAGCTAAGATTTCATCTATGGAAGGAACATGAGGCAATTGGGAAGTAGCGGTGTGTCATCAAAAATAGCATGGACCTCATGCACATTGCTATCACTATTTGAAGTGTCACCATCTTGGTTGGAATATGAGGCATGATTAGGGAATGGCTTCTTGAATATGTATAGTTTTTGGTTAGTAGGTGCATTTAGGCTATCAAGACAAGATCTTCGTTGTCCAACATTTCTTGGACAACATTCTTGAAGGTGATCTGATTATTGTCACTATGACCTTTGACATGGTGATAGTTGCAAAATTTGTTTTCCTTATACCATGTGGGCATGGGTTGCTCGGAGTTCAAAACCAATATGTGGTTTTATAGGTGGAAGTGTAATGACACAAACCTTAACAAGTTTTCCAAAATAAAAGAATAAGATTCTCCTATCGATGTGTACCTTTTTTTTTCTCATCTGAACTAGAAATCTTAGATAGGAAAGAGATTAGAATGAGGTTTGGCTGGGTTTGATTGATGAGGGGTGCCAACCTTAAGAATTATGGCATTGGAAAATCCTTTAAGTTTTACATAGTTGTTTTGGGGTTTTGAAGATGAAGAAGGCTCATTTCATTTGACGCGATGTTCTAGTTTCTGAAACTAAATTTTCTTCTTTGTCATAGCACGAATTTCCAATTTTTATGCCATGGTGAATGCCTCATCAAAAGTATGGAAGGTCTACATGTGAAGGGTAGGTGAGAAGTGTCTAACATAAGCATAAGTAAATAACTCCATGAGTTAAGTTTGAGGTAGCTAGAATGTGAGCTGATTAATGAGTGACAAAGTCAGCGATGGACTCATTGTCATACTGTCAAGTGGAATAAAGATCAGTCTTGTTAACCTTCTTGACAATATTAATCAAAAATTCATCTAAGAAGGCATAGGCTAGTTGATTGAATGAGTAGATGGAATGTCTTTGTATCCCACTATACAAGTTTGTAATGAACCGTTACACCAAAACCTCGAGGCATTAGTGAAATCCACACATGAGGATCATAACATCCCACCATGCTTCCGTAGCCCGGACCCTGGGCTAGATTTGCACCCATATAGCAGGACCACACCCTACCCTATATGAGCCCCGGGTGAACATTGCAATGCTGACATAGCTACCTGTGCCAGGACTCGAACCTAGGTGGTCACTCTGATACCAAATGTAACGAACCGTTACACCAAAACCTCGAGGCATTAGTGAAATCCACACATGAGGATCATAACAAATTTTAAGGTAGGTCCTATCAAGGACATTGAGAAATTCCTCAGAAGTAAAGCATCATCATGGGAAATCAGGTAACACCCATGTTTAAAGGACTGCAAATGTTGTTGTGGGTCCTCTTTTCTATTGAAGCGGTTTAATTTTTTTCATTTCCCAATGTACGGGGTATGATCAAATAGGAATGGATAGGTGAATAGGATCATTACAAATTTCATCATAGGTGAGGGAATTGCATGCATCAAAAGCGATGCTTCTAGTGTTTACATCTTTGCCATTATTAAATTGATGAGGTCATTGTTTGGTTGTGGTGAAAGGGCTTCTCTGTGGCATAATGGGGTTAGTATTGAACTGTGATGTGGGTGGTATTCAGTTGTATGGTGATGCCAAATAGGGAGGTTGAGAATCGGGATGGACATAGAGAGTATGTATCAAAATGGGTGACAAGCGAGATGGGGGTTATTGATAGTTTGTTTATGTATGTGGGATCATCATCGCGACTCTAGTAGTGATTGGGAGTAGTGTTTATAGGATGGAGAGGACAATATTTTGGAATGGAGTAGGGGTTCTGAGATACAATGAGATGATTGTGTTGCAATAGATATTTGTGAGACAATGGGTGTGGGTGGGATATGGCACAGGTGGTTAATGCGGGGACAATAGATACGATAGGTGAGAGTGATATTACAGATGTGATGCCCATCAAAAAAACCCACTTGAGACCCAAGAAACAACCTAGGATTAGTTAGGAAAATTATGGAATAATTTTATTTTTTATTAGAAGTGTCCACAACTAGGTTACAAGACAACAATTGACACTAACAGGTTCCGGAACAAGTTTAATCTACTAGAACATAATTTTCTTTTATTAGCAATTACCAAAGGTCACATGGTCCAAAATTTAGGGTTGGAAGTTTAAGTTAGGTTCGGTGGTAAATAATCACCATGCCCATTATCTAACGAGGCTCGGCGTTTCAACTACATTTTCTCATACTTAATGTATTCAAAATTCTCGTAAATAATTCCCATTATATAGGAAATTTCTCACCTTTCCAATGATATAAATAAGTCCTCCTAAATCCTTGAAAAAATCTAGATATGGAGCGACGGACCTTAGGGGTCAAATTTTTCCAAAAGAGACACGTGTCGAGAGGGGAAGAAAGTCCATTTCTCCGGTTGGAAGGTCGTGGGGTGGCGTTAGGAATTTTTCCCGACACGGGTGCAAAGTCCAAAACTTTCCCTTACCTCTGCGGGTCCTCTAAGGACATGTGTCGGGCTCTAAGCCAAGGTGGGGAGAGGATGAGGAAGGGCGGGGTGGCGAGAGGTGATGTGGAAAATTAGCCAAGGAGGGAATAATTCGATAAGTGCTCATGCGTCCACTAGTCTGCTAGGGACATGTGGCATCAAAAAAACCATGGCGGGGAGGAAAGGGAGAGGGAAGGATGGGATGGCAGAAGTTTTGAGGAATTTTCACCAAATGGAGGAAGAGGGGAGAAGTTTGATGCACGGGTCTACGTGTCCATAGATGAGTCTTTTCCAAGGCAAGGAGGAGTGCGGGGGCCGCGGGAGGAGAAACAAAAATTTTCCAAAACAAAAATTTCAAAAAAGGAAAAAGGTCGAAAGGGTTCCCCCTCCACTAACACCCTATGCTTCAATGTGGTAGTACCCGAAGGATACGGGAATGCGGGCGGTGGGGAAAAAAAAAAGTGAAGTTTTTCAAAAAAATTTAAAAGGCCCAAGGATTAAAATGATGTCACGCCTCCGTTAATGCCTCATGAGGACACATGGCAGCCTACGATAGGCTCTGAGATGACAGAGAAAATTTTTAACATTTTTTCCCAAGAACTTTTTAAAAAAATTCTAACGATTTTAATGCGAAATTTTTGGGCCTTAGGTCCACTAGGGAAAATTTTCCCAAATATTCCGCCAATGAAAGAAAACTTCAAAGTGCCATAACTTTTCTAGGAAGCTCGGTTTTGGGAAAATGAGAACTTCTGAAAGATCTCGATGCCCTCTTTGCATAAGAATCATAAATTTTATATTTTTATAAAGTTGAATGGGTAAATTTTACGAAAATGTTTTGTAGTATTTTAAGAAGCCAACTGGTAAATTTCAACTTGTAAATTTTGATTCAATTTCATCTCCTCCTTCACTCAACATGCCAAACAGACATGGAGGATTGTTCTAGGAAGGAATTAAGATATTTTAGGAAGGTAATTGCACTTGTTTGATTTCCAATTTGTATTTTTCCAATAATTGACAGAAACGATGTATGCAAAGGTTTGGGTCCGATTTTGTAATGTTTTAAATTTTTTCCTTAAGTGTTTCTATCAATTTGAGTTCCTTGATAATGGAGCATGCTAAATTTTGATTTTTCCAAGTTGATTATTATGTGCAGGCCTGAACTATACATTTTAATTAAATTTATTTGCCAGTTTTAAAAATTTACAATGAGATCAAATTAAAAGAGGCCCTTATTCCTTTTTCATCATTCAAGTATGGAAATTAATTTCTATTCTAGTCGAAGGCATTTAGTTGTTTATAAACAAATCATTTAAAAGATAAATTGTAAAGTCTAGTTTCCAATTTAATATATTTCAAAAAGAGACAAAGTAATATAATTCCTTCATACTGTTTCTTCTTCTTCTATTTTCCAAAACAGAATTCCAAAAAAAAAATGATATTCCAAATCCACACGACAATGCAATTGAGGGAAAGTCTTGCAATTATTTATTGACTTCAATTATACAACTTTACATCTTTCAATGTTTGAATGCAACAAATAGATTTCTATTTCTTTCTTTCCAATAAATAGAATAGAGTATAAACATCCTTCATAATTCAAATATACAACTTTCATAATCAATTACAACATCTTTTCTTCACAAATGTATTACAATTTCATCCACTTCAAAGTGGGAAAGGTTACAACAAAATATATTTCACAAGGGGCTAGAAAAACTATCTTCTTCTGCTCCATAACAACAACATGCAAGTTTTATTTTTCTTCTAATTGATCACAACAAAAGTGGGGGAAAGGAAATGCTCTCCACCCAACCAAGACATCCAATGAAAGGAGAAGCCATCCTTCATCATTGGCCCCCGAGCCCCAACCACAATGCAATAGGAAATGGATATCAACCCCTGTAAACAATAAAAGCTTCCACATCACACACAACATTCTTTCAACATAAACATTTCAATATAAAACCCAATTTAACATAAGACAACAGTTTACAATTGCATTTGAAAAACATTCAAACAAAACTCATGCTTTATCATGCAAGCCAAAGGAGCAAGGTCTATGGTGGAAGCTACTTATGCCTCTTAATTGGAATTGGGCATCCACCTATAACCAACTGCCAAAACAATTCATCACACACATCCTTGTCCCCCACAATCCATCCTTATGCCCCTCATAAATTTCCCTATTCATCCCCACAAAGTAAGAAATGCAAGCTATTTCTTTTCCATGGTGGATCCCAAACCCAAACTCCCTCCAAAAATCTGATGCCACTGGCATTCCCTTATGCCCCCCACATGAATTCCCCATAGCCTTCTCCTACACCATTCCTATGGCATTCTACCCATACAACCAACAAATACATAAAAACATTCACCATTCACACAACACAACAAGAAAATAACAACATAAAAGAAGAGTTAAACTCCTACCTCTCCATGGTAGCTTTTGTTTCCAAACAACAAGCTTCAATGCCAAAACTGATCCCAAAATAGCAATGCCAAGTATGAAATCATTTCCAAATCTCCTCCAAGATCCACAAGAACTTCAAACAAAAAAAATCACCCCAAAGAAGTATGCAAAATGATTCAACAACCCAAAACAAGCAAAGAGTTTGAATTTTATAGAAGAGGGAAGAGAAGAGGATGATGTGGATCCATGTAGGATGCCACATCACACATCCTCAACTCCAACACAAAAGAGAAATTTTCACTCTCCAAGGCACAATAAAGAGCTGGGTGAGAATATGACAAGTTACTTGCACACTCCAAAAGCCCACACCCCAAAGGACTGCAAATTAAATATACTGTAAGAGAGTGAAATTCAAAAAATGCAACATGATTAATAAAATGCATTATAAAGGCTAAAATAAACCCACCAACCATAGTTATGGTTGGTAAATTAAATTAAAAGGTATGGGACAAGTATTACTTGTCCCACAAGCCTCCAAAAACAGCCCCCAAGGAAAAATTTGAATTTCCAGGAAGGTGGAGTGTTTCATACTCCAAAATCTGACTTACAAAACTCTTATACAAACTTACACATCCCTTACATAATTAATAAAAAGTCAAAAAAATTCTATAATTACTTTCCCATATCCTAATTTGATTTATTTATCTTTTAACCTTATGTTTTCTCACATTAATCTACCACAATTTAATTAAATAAGAGAAAGGAACACATCACTAATAAAATACATACAAACAATAATAAAATGTATCCACATTAATAAATTATAGAAAACCCATGGTCACATTTAAAGGTGATCCCCCATGGGAATCCCTAGTAACAAACAAACACAAACACAACAAAACAAGTTTCCATGATGATCGTGTTGAATTCATCTAGAATTTCATTGTGGTTGATCTCTAATCCCCATGTTTGTTGTGATTTTTAACTGTAACACACAACTACCTCTTTCAACCTCGTGGCAATATCAGAACATCCAACATGATATAAATATAATCACAAAATCATCTAAATATGTGAATCAAAAAAACATCAAAGCAATTTAACAAAGTCACTTACAATTTATATCAACAACATCAAAGTAACAACTATATCATTTGTATTTTAATCAACCACTATATCATCATCATAAAATGTCCATTTTCTAGGGCTACTCACAATATCCAATATCACATGTCTGAACAACATTCCAAGTATATCCATGTCAAATAGTATATCATCATGCATCATAACCAACTCAAGATCAACAATAATCCATGATCAAATATCTAACATCATACTAAATCAAAACTATAATAATGTCCATAATGAAATCAATATCAAAAGGTGTCAAAGGGAAGTGGGAACTAGATCCCCCTCCCCTTAGAATCGAATTCCTCATGGAAATCATTGGAACAAATGTGGAAACTAAACTCGTAATGAAGTAACATCCTTTCATGTAGCTGCAGTCTCATCATATCTCTCCCACTACACCCAAACATGATCAACCTCTCTACCTCGAAGGCCCAGGTTCTTGTGATCTAGGATGTGAATGGGCTCCACCATCACCTATCCCTGATCCTACACCTGCAATGATGTCTAATCTAGCACATGAGAAGGATCTGCAATATATCTCTTAAGAAATAAAACATGAAACACATCATGTATATGAGACAAGTTCAGGCGACAGTCTTAGACGGTAGGCAAAAGGGTCGATACGCTCCAATATCTCAAAATTACCAATGCATCTAGGAGCTAACTTAGAACCTTTTCCATAATAGATAGGGCTCTTGTGTGGCCTGACATGAAGGAACACCTTCATGCCCACATCGAAACTACGGTCGATCCTATGCTGATCTCGCATACTTTTTATGCCTATCATTGCCTCCTACAATCTGTACTTGATCAACACCACCTACTACTTCATGTCCTAGAGAAGATTTGGTCTAAGAGAAACCCTGTCCTCTAACCTATCCCAGCTAATAGGCATCCTACACTCTCTACCATATAAAGCCTAAAAAAAGGAGACATGCTTATAGAGCTCTAAAAACTATTATTGTAGAAAAAATCCACTAAGTATAGGTATTCCTCCCATTTAGACTACTGATCCATCACATACATCCCGAGAATGAACTCTAAAATCTAATTAAGCCACTTAGTCTATCCATCTATCTAAGGGTGATATGTTGTCTTGAAGTTGATTCTTGTCCCGATGACATAATGCATGGTAGTCCGAAATGTGAAGTGTACTAAAGGATCACGGTTATAAATGATCTTCCATAGAATCCCATACAACCTAAAAATATCATCTAAATATACTCGTGCCATTTCTCTAGATGTATAAGTGGTTTTCACCAACAAACAAGTGAGCCACTTTCATCAATTTATCAACCGTGACCATGATGGCATCGTGGTGATCTCTCGACATCGATAACCCAACAATGAAATCCATGGAAATGGTTTCCCACTTCTATTCTGGTATGGCATGAGGATAAAAAAGGCCAGCTGGATGCTAATGCTCGGCCTTAAGCCTAGCAGCGATCTAAACATCATGACATGCTGGGCCATGTCTCTACAAAGTTCTCTCCAATGATACAAGCATCACAAGGTGGCATGCATCTTCTTCACCCTAGGATAGGTTGAATAGGGTGCACGATGTTCCTCTACCAAGATGTCCTTCCTCAAGCCTCCATCTCGGGAACATATATCCGGCCTCTGTGCCTAAGAATACCTCTAAGGAAAAACCATAAAAATCCCCTTTAGGGGTCTCGAGACTCAATCTCTGCTCGAAGGCTGCAATGTAAAAGATGTCAAGAGGAAGCTACTGAAGAATCCTACTCCACAAATTTGTGCTCAATGAGGTGGCCATAGCCACATGTCTTCATCTCTGAGAGCATCTACTACCACATTCTCCTTCCCCTTCACATGCTCTATATCCACATTATACTCACAAAGTAACTCCATCTAACACCACTAACAAGCATTGAGAATGGGCTACATGAAGAGGTGATGAAGACTCAAATGATTTGTCCTGAGTGTGAGCCTCATGCCAAGATGAAAGTTCCTCCATCGAGCCAAGGCATGCACTACTCTTCCCTCCTACATTAACACACCTCCAAGCCCTACTAAAGAAGCATCTCGTGAAAACAAAGAGCTCACCTTGTGGATCCAAAGACTCGCAAGAATAGGTGCTATGGTGAGGCACTCCTTGGTGTCCTAAAGGCCTACTTTCATATGTCTAACCAAATAAAATTCTTCCCTTTCCTTTGAAGGGAAGTGATAGGTGCTTAATCGAGAGAAGTTTTGAACAAATATCCTGTAGTAACTTGCTAATCCCATGAAGCTGCACACCTCGGTCACTGTAGTGGGTGCTAGCTAATCCATAATGACTCTAATATTTGAAGGATACCTTCCCCAAAAATAATATGACCCAAATACTACACCTCTGTCTGAAATAATGCACACTTTTCCAAGTTCTTGTAAAGCTGCTACTCCCAAAGACATTGAAGAACCTGGTGAAGGTTACCTTTGTGATCCTCAAGCATACGTGAGTATATCAAAATGTCATCTAGGAATATGAGCATGAAGTGATCTAACAAATTCTTGAATAGCCCATTCATCAAACTCATGAACATTGCGGGGGCATTAGTTAAACCAAAAGGCACCACTGTGAACTCATAGTGCCCATATCTCGTACAAAAGGTGGTCTTATGAATGTCCACCTCGAAATCCTTAGTTGATAATTACCGACTTAAGATCAATCTTAGAGAAAATTGTAGCTCCCTTCATCTGATCAAACAAATCATTAATACGTAGAAGGGGATAACTATTCTTGATTGTTACCTTGTCAATTTAGGGTAATCGATACACAATTACAAGGATCCATCCTTCTTCTTCACAAAGATCACCGGTGCACCCCAAGGAGATACACTAGGATGGATAAGGCCTTTCTCCAAAAGGCCCTCAAGCTACAACTTGAGCTCATAGAGCTCTAGGGTGGTCATCCGATAAGGTTCTCGTGAGATAGGCTCTGCCCCCGAAACTAGATCCATATGAAAATCAATCTCACGTGGGTTTGGTAACCCTTGTAGATCCCCTAGAAAGACATCAACATACTCTCTCAAGATGGGATGATCATCTAGCGATGGTCCACTAGACCCACCTGCTGATTTTTCATTGATTGTAACAACATACCTCCGAGAACCCCATCACACACACCGCTTAAGCCGCATAGCGGATATGATTTGAATAAACGGTTCTCCTAGCCCATTTTATCACCGACTCAACTCCAAAATAATCTACACAAGATACAGTCTCGTGGTAATAATCCATCCACGGCCTGTGTGTAGGTAACCAATCTATACCCAAAATGACTCCATACGAGCCCAAAGGAAGGATACGGAGATCCAAGGTAGTGGTGAAAGGTCCCAAATCCACTACACACTCCTTAACTAAGGAGTCTCTAGAGATCTTAAATCTAGAAGCCATCTCAACATCCCAACTATGACCCTACCTAACCGCCACCATCCTACATCACTCTACTAAAGACAAGTGCAATGAAAGAATCGGAAGAACCATAATCAAACAATATAGGCGGGAATATCACCAATGCTACATGTGGTATCAATGACTATGCTTTGATGTTATTCCTAGTGGTTCTCAACCACTATATAAATCTTGTGGTTGTGTCCCATGTCACCAACCATAGGCTCAGAGATCTATCTTACCCTTATTGTTAGGGTTTTGTGGGCAATCTCTCCAAAAGTTTCCAGTAACTCCACAACCAAAACATCCTCTTGATCCTCCCCAATGAGTAGCACCTCTAGTAGGTGCCCTAGAAGTCTATGGCATGGATCCTGATCATCTAGCTATGGTCTGCTGAGGTCTCTACTAGAAAACTACCACTAAATGAGCTCTAGGTCCACCCTATGTCCTGATGGGACCCCTAGCAGGAGGCCCCATACTACAACCAAGCCCCGCTTTGTGCATCAAGCACTCTTGGAGGTCTATGAGGTGGGAGAGATTGTTGCGGCTATTGTTGTGGTATAAATGATGACTATGTTAAACCCTATCCACCACAAGGAATGGGTACTGACCCCCTCAATCTATTGTCCTACATCTATTGTATGTGGGTCTAGACTCGATTTCTAGCCCTGCTAGGTCTTTCCCCTGAGTATCCTTTGGTATATAGGCATTCTCGATGACCTCGGTTAATGTCTATGGGTAGTGGATCCAAACCACACCTCCAATGTCTAAATTCAGGCCCTGGATGAACCTTTGAATCTACACCTACTCATCCTGCATATACTCAACATACTAGAGTAGATCTAGATATCTACTCTCATACTCACATCTTGAAAGAGATGCTATCGGAGATCATGGAACTCATTGATCCTCTGCTTTGTATGAACCTCGCATGACAAATATTTGCTCCTGAATCTCTACTCAAAAAAATTTCCATGTCATTATCTCGGAATCAACATAGAGCTTCTACTCCTCTATCCTCCACCATACTCCTGCTCCATCCCTCAGTAGATGGATCGTAACATGAGCTTTCATGTTGCTAGAACAAGGAAAAATCTTGAAGCAACCGCTCAAGCTCACTAGCCAAGCCTCTACCACGAAATACACCCATGTCACTTGAGTAATGTGAGGGCCGAAGCTTTAGGATCTCCTTGATGTGATCTGCAGCTATGGTCTAATGGCCTCTAGGTCTCTCTGCATGCTCATCCCTAATCCTAGGGCTCTGAGACCTCTCTCTATGCTCTAGAACTCTGTCACCCCTGTCCCTCGGTGGTGAATCTACTATGGTGACTCCACATGGAATTTATATCCTCTATGCTCCTTGTTAGGTCGAGGATATACCTAACCCTCAATGGAAGGGGCTCTGTCATGGTTGGCTACATGTCCTCCTCCTAATCCTTTGCATAGAGCGGTATTAACATCATGAAGGGTATACAAAATTTGGGGCAGGATAGCTGCTACACCCTGATCTAGTTGTGGTGGTAGTGGTGGTGGTAAGTATGAGTCTATGTGAAAATTCCCCTCTCCTGTCTATGCTTCTGTATAGACCAAAGTGAGAGTTAGTTTATTTTCCTAAGTTTTATTCAATTTCTATGTTTAGTACCAAAAAAATGTAATTTTTGTACTATGTTGTTTTCTAGATTTAAAAGTGTGATAGGTTTAAGTTTCATATCTTAAGTTTTGTAATGTGCCCAATGGTCCAAGCTTTTGGACCATTGATCTGATACCAAGTATGATGCCCATTAAAACTACCCGGTTGAGACCCAAGAAAAACATAGGATTAGTCAGAAAATTCGGAATAATTTTTTTACTAGAAGTGTCCACAACCGAGGTGTCAGTAAGACAATAATTGACACTAATAGGTTTCGGAAATAGTTTAATCTACTAGAACATACTTTTCTTTTATTAGCAATTATCGGAGGTCACATGGTCCAAAATTTATGGTTAGAAGTTTCGAGTTAGGTTCGGGGGTAAATTATCACCATACCCATTCGTAGAAAGCTCGAGTTTCAAATACAATTTTCTCATACATAACATATTCAAAATTTCCCTAAATCAATTTCATTAGATAGGAAATTTTCTCACCTTTCCAATGATATGAATAAGTCCTCCTAACTTCTTGTAAAACTCCAGATATGGATCGGCAAACCTTAGGGGTCAAATTTTCCCAAAAGGGACACATGTCGAGCGGGGAAGAAAGTCCATTTCTCGGGTTGGCGGGTCGCGGGGTGGTGTTAGGAATTTTTCTACACATGGGCGCAAAGTTCAAAATTTTCCCATGCCTCTGTAGGTCCTTCGAGGACACATGTTGGGCTCTAAGCCAAGGCCGAGAGAGCATGAGGGAAGGAAGGGTGGCGAGAGGAGATTTGGAAAATTTGTCAAGGAGGGAAGAATTTTGATAAGCGCTCACCCACCCACAGCTCCGCCAGGGACATGTGGCATCCAAAAACACTAACGTGGGAAGAAAGGGAGAGGGAAGGATGGGGTAGAATATGTTTTAAGGAATTTTCGACAAAGGGAGGAAGAGGGGAGAAGTTTGACACGCGGGTCCGCGCATCGAGGATGAGTCTTCTCGAGGCGGGGGTGGGAGTGTGAGGCCGCGAGAGGAGAAACAAAATATTCTGAAAATTAAGTTTTAAAAAAGTAAAAGGTCATGAGGATTCCACCCCCTACACTAACACCCCATGCTACCACATGGTAGTACTCAAAGGATACGGGATTGCGGGCCGATAGGGAAAAAAAAGTAATTTTTTTCAAAAAAAATTGAAAGGCCGAAGGAATAAAATGATATCTGCGCCTCCGTCGTTGCCTCATGAGGACACATGGTAGCCTCTAATTGGCTGCGGTCTGGTGGAGGAAATTTTGAACATTTTTCCCCAAGAACTTTTCAAAAAAATTCTAAGGATTTTAATGGGAAATTTTTGGGTCGTGGGCGCGTCAATGAAAATTTTCCCAAATTTTCCTACCAAGGAAGGAAAACTTCAAAGTGCCATAACTTTTGCTAGAAAGTTGAGTTTTGGGAAAACAAGGACTTTCTGGAAAGATCTCAATTCTCTATTTGCACATGAATCATAAATTTTACATTTTGATAAAGTTTAAGAGGTCACTGTTATGAAAAATTTCTGCATGATTTTAGAAAGCCAATTGGTAAATTTTAAGCGATAAAATGTGATTCAATTTGATCTCCTCCTTCACTCAACATACCAAAAAGACATGGAGGATTCTTATAGGAAGGATTTAAGATGTTTTAGGAAGGTAATTTCACTTGTTTGATTTCCAATTTGCATTTTTCCAACAATTGATAGAAAATGACTGTGAAAAGGTTTAGGCCCGATTTTGCAATGTTTTGAATTATTTCCATTAAGTGTTTCTATCAATTTGAGTTCCTTGATAATATAGCATGCTAAATTTTAATGTTTCCAAGTTGATTATTATGCAGTTCTAAGCCCAGGCTGTACATTTTGATTAAAGTTATTTGCATGTTTTAAGAATTTACAATAAGATCAAATTAAAAAGGCCCTTTTAACTATTTCATCATTCAAGTGTGGAAATTAATTTCCATTCTATTCTAAGGCATTTAGATGTTTATAAACAAATAATTTAAAAGATAAATTTTAAAGTCTAGTTTCCAATTTAATATATTTCCAAAAGAGACAAAGTAATATAATTCCTTCATACGTGTTTCTTCTTCTTCCATTTTCCAAAACAGAATTCCAAACAAAATTTGATATTCCAAATCCACGCAACAATGCAACTGAGGGAAAGTCTTGCAATTCTTTATTGACTTAAATTATACAACTTTACATCTTTCAATGTTTGAATGCAAAAACATATTTCTATTTCTTTCTTTCCAATAAATAGAAGCAGTATAAACATCTTTCATAATTCAAATTTACAACTTTCATAATAAATTACAACATATTTTCTTCCCAAATGTAATACAATTTCATCCACTTCAAAGTGGGAAAGGTTACAACAAAATATATTTCACAAGAGGACTCTTAAAACTATCTTCTTCTTCTCTAGAACAGCAACATGCAAGTTTTCTTTTTCTTCTAATTGATCACAACAAAAGTGGGGGAAAGGCAACGCTCTTAACCCCACCAAGACATCCAATGAAAGGAGAAGTTATCCTTCATCATTGGCCCCCGAGCCCCAACCAAAATGCAATAAGAAATGGATATCAACCCATGGTAACAACAGGCTTCCACAACACACAACATTCTTTCAACATACACATTTTAATATTAAAAACAATTCAACACAAGACAACAATTTATAACTATATTTGAAAAACATCCAAACAAAACTCAGACTTTATCATCCAAGCCAAAGGAGAAAGGACTATGGGGAAGCTACTTATGGCTCCCAATGGGAATTGGTCATCCACCTATAACAAAGCACCAAAATAATTCATCACACACATCCTTATGCCCCCCACAATCCCTTTTTATGCCCCCACATATTTCCTTATGCCCCCACAAAGTAAGAAATGCAAGATATTTATTTTCCAAGGTGGATCCCAAACCCAAACTCCCTCCACAAATTTGATGCCACTATCATTCTCTTATGCCCCCCACATGAATTCCCCATAGCCTTCTCCTACACAATTCCTATGGTAGTCTACCCATAGAGCCAACACATACATAACAACATTCACTATTCACACAACACAACAAGAAAATAATAGCATAAAAGAAGAGTTAAACTTCTACCTCTCCATTGTAGCTTTTATTTCCAAACAAGAAGGTTCAATGTTAAAACATAGTCCACAAACAACAATGCCAAGTATGAAATTATTTCCAAATCTCCTTCAAGATCCACAAGAACTCCAAATAGAAAAATTACACCCCCAAAGAAGTATGCAAAATGATTCAAAAACCCAAAACAAGCAAAGAGTTTGAATTTTATAGAAGAGGGAAGAGAAGAGGATGTTTTGGATCCATGTAGGATGCCAAATCAAACATCCTCAACTCCAACAAAAAGGAAAGTTCTCATTCTCGAAGGCACAATAAGGAGGTGGGTGAGAATATGACAAGTTACTTGCACACTCCAAAGCCCACACCCCAAAGGAATGTAAATTAAATAAACTATAAGAGAGTGTAATTAAAACAATGCAACTTGATTAATAAAATTCATTATAAAGGCTAAAATCAACCCTCTAGCCATAGGTATGGTTGGTAAATTAAATTAAAGGTTTGGGACAAGTTTTACTTGTCCCACAAGCCTCCAAAATAGTCCCCAAGGATAAATTTGAATTTCCAAGGAGGTGGAGTGTTTCATACTCCAAAATATGACTTACACAACTCTTACAAAAACTTACACAAACTTATAAATCCCTTACATAATTAATACAAAATCCAACAACTCATATAATTACTTTCCCATATCCCGGTTTGATTTATTTATCTTTTAACTATATGTTTTCTCACATTAATCTACCACAATTTAATTAAATAGGAGAAATGAACACATCGATAATAAAATACATACAAACAATAATAAAAAGTATCCACATGAACAAATTATGAAAAACCCATGGTCACATTTAAAGGTGATCCCCCATGGAAATCCCTAGCAACAAACAAACACAACAACACAAGTTACCATGGTGACCATGTTGAATTCATCTAGAATTCAATTGTGGTTAGTCTCCAATCCCCAATGTTTGTTGTGATTTTTAACTTGCTGAAAACACAAATACCTCTTTCGGCCTCATAGCCATATCAGAAAATCTAACATGATATAAATATAATCACAAAATTATCTAAATATGTGAATCACAACAACATCAAAGAAATTTAACAAAATCACTTACAATTTATATCAACAACATCAAAGTAACAACTATATCATTTGTAATTTAATCAACCACTATATCATCATCATATAATGTCCATTTTCTAGTCTACTCACAATATCCAAAATCACATGTCCGAACAAAATTCCAACTATATCCATGTGAAATAGTATATCATCATGCATCATAACCAAATCAAGATCAACAATAATCCTTGCTCAAATATCTAATAGCATACTAAATCAAAACTATAATAATGTCTATAATGAAATCAATAGTCGAGAATCGTATCAAAAGGTGTCAAAGAGAAGTGGGCACTACAAGAGACACAATGATCCTTTGTAGGTATTGGTCCTAGTTTGTGAAACTCTGGGGTGAAGTAGTGAGGATAACACTACATTATTAAGGGCTGATGCAGAAGTGGGAATAATGGCAGGAGAGATGGATACATGCATGCCATATATCAACTGACCTAAGGAGTCCCAGGTGGAAGAGTGGGAAAGGTAGAATTGTAAGGTTGAGGGATTCTTATCAAGGAGTCATGTAAATTCTTCATCACCTGCAGAAATGGTGATAGGCTGAGTAGAATCCATGGGTGATAAGATGGAAGGCGGTGAGGGACTAGGTGGGAGTGGTTGACGACTTGTGTGAAATATAAGAGCATTGGCTTGACTGCGAAGTCAACACCATGTGAATGGGTATATATCAGATGATTTTGTATCCTATAGATGACACAGGGGAAGTAAGAATGAAGAAAATAGGTGTCTATAGGTAGATTTGGGTATATATTAGTTGGTGTTCAATATAGGGTAACTGACACCGGTTAAGGGGTAACTAAGGTCGGTTATTGTGAGATAGGAACAATTTTATCAAATGAAGCAAATATTGTTGACAATTAGATGAACAAGTTGTATGATGACTATTGACTAGAGTAGAGAGTATAGAGACTCACAATGAAGAAAACAAAATAAGGGTTCTTCGGGAAAATTAACCCAAAAAGAGCAAAACCGATGCCGGTTAAGAAAAATGATGTCGGTCAAGGATAACCGATGACGGTTACTGTGAAATATAGAAAATGTAGAAAAATGGATTGTTGTGAATTTTAGTGAGATAAATAATCAACCTAGAGGTCTAGAGATGATGCAATGAAGTCTTGACACACTCAGAAGAAGTCAAAATACTCCAACTATGATTGTGGAGTGTGTAAGGAAACAAAATGAAAAAATGAAGAAGCGTATCCTCACACCTCAAAACACACGTCAATCAAACACTAAAAACACGTACCTAACAAGTGGTTTTTAATGTGTTGAGCTTATGCTATTTAGAAGACTGAATCATGAATTTTAAAATAGAGTTTTTGGTGAGGAAGGTTTCCTACGAAGAAGGATATCTAAAAGGAGAGGTTTCAAGTATGTTATGGTGGGGGCGGGTCATCCTCTGAGATGATGACTCGATAGAGGCAACGAGATGGGGAGTACCTGCCAATCTGATTATGTGATTGTAGACATGTGTTCCCAGGTAAGATGTTGTTTAAGAAAGATGTGTATATTTTAATTTTGTGCAAGTTTGGTAAGACATAGAGAGAGAGAGAGAGAGAATTTTCTTTCTCTACGATTATTTGTGTCAACCATCAGTTGGGAATGAATTCCAGCATATAGGTTTCCCTCATTTTAATGTGAGCTAAATGTAGAAAATTAGAATGTAATGCAACCAATTTTAATCCCAAATCAAAATATTATGTTTAATGACACAAAAAGATGAATAGGAGAGGGTATGCTCTTTCACTAAATGCAAAAATCAAGAAGAATGGTTCTTTTTAAATGCACCAAAAGAAAATGTATCCTTTAGAGCAATTAGAAAGAAGAGAAGATTACCAAGGAAGAATATTAATGTGTAAGATTTTGAAAGGAAACAAACACACAAATTTTTCCTAGGAATGAAGAAAATGTAATAGAACCCCTGATGGGTCCCACCAGTGTGCCAAAATTTTTCATTGTTTTCTTTACGTTTTGAATGATGAAACAAATGAGGGTAAGGGCCAAGGAGGAATACCTAATTATGTTGGTCATTTGATGGTTGTTGCATGTGTTTTGACTTCTCGATCCAATGTCAATTGTGAGAGATTCCTTTTGGCTATAAGGAACTACCTGTAAAATAAAACAAGACCACGAAAGAGAAGTTAAATGATATATGACATGTGGGACCGCCTAACACGTGCTAGTTCCAGGAAGTGTGAAACTTCCTAGATGGTTTTAAATCCACTATATAAAACAAATTAATGCAATAAATAAGTAAATTCCTATTGTAGTTGATATGATTTAGGTATCTCATTCAAGCACAATAAGAAAATATAATATAATAGGCTAGGTTATAGTAAGATTTGAATGATAGGTAGGTGTGAAGTTGTTGGAACTAGACAGGGTCAAGTTTTGGGTTGTTTAGGTCACTTGGTAGTAGGTTATGTGGCCCTATTATTAGAAAAAGGTATAAAATATAGACACAGATGTCGCTCGGTTATAACCAATGACAGTTTAGGGGATACCGACGATGGTCATGGGTAACCAGCATCGGTATAGTCGGGTGATAGTGATTCAATAAAACCTTGTTGTAGAGTCTGGGTGAGGTTAGATAGAGCTAAAGGAGGGGATGGCAAGGTCTGTGGGAATACTGAGAATACTTAGAGAGGTGGAATGGCCAGGATAGGTGATCTGACAAGTGGGTGGGTGAGATTTTTGGGTTTGTCAGAAAGAAGGCTATGGAGGAATGGGAATGTTAATAGGAGAATGGTAACATAAATGATAACAACTCTATGAACAAAATAGGAATGGAAATGATTAATGATAAAACACTTACCAATATTGCAGGTCCAATGGTTGGGTGGTGGTGATGATCGATTGATGGAATGGAGCTTGGTGCAATAATAATGCTTCTGGGATGTTACAGTGAGTGTCAATGCTTCGGATTTGTCTTGGTAATGGCTATGGATGTCTGGGTGCATGAAAACGACTTTGGTTCTGCTTGTTTATAACTCTCTTCTCATCTTCCCACTCTCAAATTGTGCCAAGCCAAAAAAAAGGTTGCTTAGGTAAATAAATGGTAACCAACAATGGTTCCAAGTCTACCGACATCGAGTTTAGTGGTGATTGGCTTGGTTAAGGCAGGATTTGGTAGATTTACTAAATTAGGTAACTATTTCTAATTTTTTTGGCCCAGTTAGTTTCTTCTCATGGATTATAATGGAAACTTTTCTTCTAATGGGTGGGAATGTGGTTAGAGATGTTTTAGGGATTTATTATAGGGTTTAGACATAATCTTATCTCATTAAGGCAAGTAAAACTTAGTTATTGTTAGTTATGGAAACATGCCAAGAATAGGTATAGAGGCGAGGTGGTGGGGTAAAAATTATGATAATCAGATAATAAATATTATGAGGATATATATATTAATTTAATAATGATTTGGGGTGGAAGGGGCCATGGTGAGGTGAGCATATTTGAGCTGGTTATTTGACGAGGGACCAAGGGAAGTGTGACCCAAATTTTATGTCTACATAGGCGTTGGATCATTTTCAATTGTATGCTTACCTTTTGATGGCCCAAGGAGCGTGAACTAATTATCCACATACTTATTTTTCTCTAACTTGGGCTTGAGTTGCAGGTACACAAGAATTTTTTTGGTGTCCCTAATTTCCAAGTTTACATGCTTCATGTTTATAATATCGAGATGAGCCTCTCAATGTAGGCATTCCACCCGGATATACATACTTGTTTCTCACGGTGTGCTAGTCACAATCTACCTTTTCGTGTTTAAGTTTAGGTAGCACATATCTAAAAATGGTGAACTCGATTCCTAGAAATATCTTGCTATGAATGCATATGAAAATTGGCACCATGGGCTCCAAGCCTCATCCTTCTTTAAAAATCGTGCAATGAAAAATGCTTTGGTAAACCGCCAAGTGAACTTCCTTACCCACCTCCAAAGGCACCTCCTTGGGTATGTGCCATTCTTCTTCGAACACTGCGTAGAGTCTATCATACCACTTCTCTACCCTCTTCTTGAATGGTTTACACATTGATCCTTTCCAAAAGTATTTTGAAGTCTTTCCACTAGAGACTTGTGTTTTGTGGGGTACTCCCAAATCTTCTCTTTTGGCCCATCAAGCACTCCAATCTCCATGAACACCAAAGACAATAAAATAGTGCAAAAATTATTATTTCACCTATCTGTGCTTCTTCAATTATTGTCTTTACTATGTGATCCATGACATTGAAGACCATTCCTTAATACATATTCTTTAAAACATCAACCACATTGTGTTTACCTATGACCACCTTTCTTGGTCATTCAACTTTGTCACCAAATGTGTAGTTACCTAAACTATTGGGTACTTCTTCAATTTTAAATGTCCATACCACATGGACCTTTGGTATACCCCAACTTCATCCTTATCTCTAGGATTGTGGCCTTATCTGTTAGATTGCTCTCCATATCCACTCCGAGGCCTGTAGTCCTGTCACTATTGAAATCAAAGTAGATGTGATTCTAACCCTCCATCCGGTGAAATAGAAAATGTCCTCATGGACCTGTTCAATAATCATTGATAAAATGGCTCATACTTCCCAAAGTATGGAAGCTCGTACAATTGGTAGACTCCAATATGCTTCATAAATTCTCAATGGTGTCATCATATACTAACATATCTTCTTATGAGCGCTTATTTGTTTTCGTGCTTAGCAACGCATCGAGCTCCGTATTATTATCTGATCTTCTATGGTTGTAATCACTGATTTAAAATTCATGGATGTGGGAATCCCATTATTTTCCCATGACCACACCTTATGGATACTACATTTTTAAGAAATTACTCTGGGGAGCAATTTCTTCTTCCACTTTAACCTTTTTCTTTCCTTTTACTCTTGTTGTAGTTGCTTTCTTCAGTGCCATCAATAACCTGTAATATTCCAACTCCAAATACTCACCTTTTATCTCCTTTAACATGCAAACCCAAACCCTATCTTGATTCATTGTACCCTAGTTGAGAATACGTGCCTCTACTTACCTCGTGTTATACTTGTTTCTTCATTCATCTCTACATATGGTCCTCATTTCCGAGAAGAATTTTTTTCGATAGTTCAACTTGAATATCACCCATAGAGTTAGTTCCTTTCATGTGTACATATTTTCATTATTATTTTATCTAGATATCAATAACCTACCCCACACTAAGGGTATGTGTAGTCCTCTGCGCATAAAAATTCTTAAAAATAGGAATTAGCTTCTGGTGCGTAAACACACTTTATTACAAAAACACACCAACTAAATTGACAAAGCATAGCGATGAAGAAGGAAATACATTAAGGAAATTTAGAATTGAAAACCTAATCTAAATAGAAACACTACCTTATTACAAAAACCAATAAGACTTATTTATAGTAGGGCTTAAACCTACTCCCATTAAAGTAACCGGATAACCGTATTCCATCAAGAGCCTTTAAGTAAAAATCACCTATTTCAAGTGTGTGAGTGATAGCATATGGTCCCAACCAATTTACATTCAGTTTACCTAGATGGCACAAAAATTTAGAATCATAAAGGAGCACCATTTGTCCTATCACAAGCCTTTTATCCCACGATGTACTGTCATGCCATGCTTTCTACTGGCCTTTTCTTGTTTTGATAGCAACGTTCTATTGCTTGGCTCTCATCCAACTTGATTAACTTTTCAATCCATTATTATAATTCTTTCTCATTATCTAGACCTCTATCATGTGCAATACACAAAGAAGGTAACACAAATTCCATGGGAAGAACTACTTATACGCTAAACACTAAATGAAATGGTGTGGCTTTATTCAACCTTTTATATGTTGTTCTATATGCCCAAAGTATGGAAGATACTTTACTATTCCAATCATTTTTTCTGACATCAATTTTTTTCAATGTCTTATTTGAAAGCCTCAGTAGTACCATTAGCCCGAGGATGATAACATGTAGTCTTATGGTCTACAATCATGAATTCATCCAATAAAATTCGATTGTTTCATTAAGAAAATGTGTACCCCTATTCTTGGTCAAACTTAAGGGACATCCAAACCTTGTAAAAAATTTCTCCCATAGAATCATGGTTGTTATAGCTATTTGTACAATCATTTATAGGTGCTACTTATGCCCACCTTGTCAAATAGTTTGTGTAAGTGATGATATAACACAATCCATTTCTATGTGTAGGTCAGTGAAATAGGACCCACAAAATCTATATCCCATTTATGAAATGGTTCTGCAATAGGAATAGGCCATAATGGCATCTCATCTTGTTGCCCTAGTTTCCCAAGATGCTAACAATGATCACAAGCCTTGCAATAATCCTTACAATCTTTATACAAGGTCTCCCACTATAATCTAGTGAGTAGAATCTTGCACATAGTGGCATGACATGACCGCATAGTGGCCACCCACAATACCACCATGAGATTCCTTCATGATGTATATGTTTTCATGTTCCACTACACAATCATGCAATACTTCATCTCGACCTAAGTTATATAGGTCACCACTTTGATTAATATATAGGGTGACGCACGTATAGAAAGTTGTTTCTTTTTGAAGGATTTCATTCCTTCTAGTTTCATGCTTGTTCGTTGAAAGACAACAATTTCCTCTAATTACGATGTCACTCATTATAACCTATATAATTGTGCATCTAGCATGGTATCTTCAATTTCTTGTGCTTCTTCTCCTAACTATATTCTAGATAAATGGTCTGGTCCAGAATTAATTTTCCCTGGTTTTACCACAATTGTGAAGTCAAATTATTTAAATAAGAGTACCCATCTGCATATGCACACTTGTAAAATGGGTTTTTTTACCAAATACTTTAATTCCATGTGATCTGTATAAAAGACAAATGGTGTAGTTAGCTTAGTCTTTGTCACGAATTTATGAAGCACATAGATAATTGACAAATCTTCACACTCTATAGTTGTGTAGTTTTATTGTGTAGGAGTCAAATTTCTACTAGCAAAAATGATAGGATGATCTATAATACCTTCTCTAGGTTGAGCCAATCTGCACCAATGGTCATGTCGAGAGGTGTCCACATGTACATGGAATGGTTTGTCCCACAAAGGAAAATTCATAATTGGCACGATAGTAAGTTTCACCTTTAATGTCTTGAATACGCACTATTGTGGTTATCCCAATACAATGTACCTTTCCTTTTAGTAACTCCTCCAATGTTGCAGAAAATTTGGCATATCCTTTAATTAAATTCTTGTAATATCTTGTATGACAAAAACTCCACATACCTCACTCGACTAGTAGGCTCTTTTAGGCCTATAATGACTATAACCTTATTTGGATCAACTACAAATGTTCTTTGCAGATTGTGTGTCCTAATAGTATCCCAAATGGTGTAGCAAATATGCACTTCTTATTGTTCAAAGAGATACTCAACTATCGACATATTTCAAGCATTAAGTGTAAAATTTTCACAATGATCCTTAACTAATCCATACACTTTCCAATCATCCAAATAAACCTATAAGAAGTTCTAAATAGACTCTTTGAACACTCGAACAACTATGTGCAAAAATACAATGTTTGCCATGTTTTTCGGGCCAAAGGGCATCATAGTATAGGAGAAGCTACCCCATTCAGTAGTAAACGTAGTATTTTCCTAATCCTCCTGAGAAATCCTAACCTGATGATACCCATAGAACCCATTTGGAAATGAATAGATTTTACACCCTGTAACGTCTTCTAGAATCTCCTCAATGAATAAGGTAGGAAAGGGATCAGTCATACATGCAGCATTTAGCTCTATGTAGTTCACACAAATCCTAATCCGTCTATCCTTCTTAATACTTATCACCATTGAAATAACCCATTCTAACTCGTTGAGGGGCTTGATAATCCCAGACTTCAACATTTTGTAATTCTCTTCCTTGAACTTTTCACACAAGTTGGGGTTCATCCTGTAGTGTCTCTTTCTAACTGGGTCCACACCCTCTTTAAGATTTATCGTCATCTCCCCTAATGATTCATGCACACCTTTAAGTTCATGGTACCCTCGAGGGAATAAGTCCTCATAATCTCATAGTAACTCTATGATTTTTGCCACTTGATTCGACCAATAGTCTCTAATTATGGCTTCCTTAAACTCAACATCTGATCCAATATTCACCTTCTTTATCTTCATAGGTTTGTGATAGGTGTGCGTGGTATTATCTACACTTTATATCACCTCGTTCCTACTTGTTGAGTGGTTTATATCTTGATCTTCTACTTCTTTGTCATCCACTAAGTAGACCAGTTTTCCTTTTTCTTTGTCAAGGAAAGTGCACTGAAGTAGTGTGGCATCAGCCCTTGTCTCTTCAACAAGACACACTCCTAAGTCTCGTTCATCAAAAAAATCTTGAATGAGTTCATTAGCCTTGGCACTATCTCCCATAGTTAATCGCTTTATGACCTTTAATGTTTCTTCCAATGGAGGCTTGGTAGAGAAGAATTCAAATGTATAGGTCATTCATGCAATTAAATCCTTCCAATTTCAAGTCTCTTCATAGAATTCATGTGTATACATACAAAGCATGTGCACATCCATGTAGAGTGGAATAAAACTTGTACACCTAGACGGAAGGTGGTAAAGCTTCCTCCCCCTCTATACAGAGTCTCTCACACTTCGAATGTGATGTTGAATAAGTCGATTACTATGATAAGTGTGGATTTGAGTAGATGCATTTCTCCTAAAGAAGCTTGTGGCAAGAGAAATCCTAATTTCATTCCATCCTATAATATTGTCCTTATGGACCACCCACCAACATCTTTGTTATCCCGGGTAGTGTATATGTTAGCATATTTATTCTTTCTAGAAGTTTTATCCACTGTTCCTCCATAGTGCACAAGAACACCGTATAATATCCTTCTCCAAAGTGTAAGAAGGAACCGAGTTGTTACCTATCCTCCCGACATAACATGTTTTGTTTCCCTTAGGAAATATGGGCTTTACTTTGTGCCCTACCAACTCATAAGTGATATGAGCCCAATTATCACAAGTAACACTTGTAGTATCATTGACAAAATGTACATCTTCCCACCAAATGATTCCTTCTTTAAATGGCTCAAGCATTTATGAATCCTAGATGACACATACATAAATTATATTCATGTCTTCTTCACTCAAAGGCTCAACATAGGGTGCAAATTTTCCATCTGTTAAAGGGATAATAACTCTTTCCTCCTTTTTTCAAAACCGATAAAACCCTTATTGAGTTGAAGATCAACATTATTTGCATAACACCAAGGAAACCCCAATATATTTGGGAAGTTATCTAATTCTACCAAAGTCTGCTAAAACCTTAAAGTCTTCTATGAACTTCACTCCTTGTATGGTAATAGATTCATCTTTCAAAACTCGATGGGATTGGCCTTAGTCAAATTATCCATGAAAAATGCATTAGAGGATGGCTATAATGGGAGTCTTCCCATTTGATCCCATGCATCTAAGGTAAGAAAATTGACTTCGCACTTGTATCAATCAAGATATTAATCAATAACCACCCATCCATAACAACATTAAGTGTTATTTCTTTGTCATAATCTAGGCTCCTAGGTGGAAGATTCGCATGCAAGATTTTTCGTCGATCTCAATATTTGCACATGTAGTATTTGATTTTAACCAATTTCACAAAAGTGAAATGTTATTCTCTGGCACAACAATTCACACACTTCTCTTAAGTCATCTATACCAGTTTAGACTAGCTCGATGCTTTATTTTTTCTATTTTCTAAGATTACTCCTTTAAATATTATATTTCACCTTTAAGATTCATAGGTACCTCCTCGTTTCTTGGAAGACCTCCTTCTAATGGGTAGGATCTAGGTATCGTGCATGTAGAACCTCCTCCTAAGTAATGGTAAGATTCTGTTGTAATGCTTCCGTGACACGTGTTGCTTCAATATGGGTTGTGATATTTACTTGTAATGCCTCAGATTCTTGTTCCAACTTAGGCATCCACTAATTAGTCATAGTGTGTTGTATCCTAACCATCCCTATGCCTTTTTTTTCTTGTTTATGCTACTTACTAAGATTCTCATACAAGTATGGGAATTCCTCATAACTATGATTCTTTCCATAGAAATAACATGTAATATTCTAAGGAAATTTACACTGTAGTGGTCAAGTGGTCTACATGTATAACATGTTTTGGGAGGGAAATCACTTCGCCCACCACCACGGCCTCATCCTCACGAATCCACCATGGTATCCTTAACCTCGCCATGACCCCCTTCAAAACACGTGTCATTTCAATCATAGCATGCTTGATTGTGATCCCGATCCGATGCTCATTCTTTTCTTTAGAGTTACTCGAAACTCCTATCTGCAGTACACCAATATCTATAACATCATAGATTTGACCAATCAGCCAAAGGTCTTCCATTTCATGAGTCCTAGACTTACATATTTTTAGTATCATGAAATGTTCTTCCTTATCATGCATTATAATAGTGGGCCATAGATATCATCATTATTTAAATGGAAGATCTCACAATCTAATAGAAATGGGTGTACCTTGATATGTGACGACAACCATCCTTTGTGTGACCTTCCAATTCACAATCAATGCACCAAATCCTTGTACATGTATCATGTGCTTTGAGTTTTTCGAAAATTTCTCCAACTACTTTTCCATAGCTGGGATTTGTTGTTCAAAAATTAGGTTGACCCCAAAGCATCTATACTTCAAAATTCCTCAACACGTAAAGATGCTTCAATTGCTTCATGTGGATCGAGTGTATATTTTATGTGATAGTGTCCTCTCGAAAGGTGTAATCATACATCTGAAAATGCATTGCACATGTTGGTTTGCATGAATATCATAAGACAACTTAGATAATAACATTTTGAAATGGGAATCATACTCTATGATAGTTTCAATAGTGCCTTTCTTAATATCCTTGTGTGCACTTATACTCTTCTTCTCAAACTCGGGGATGTGAAACTTTTTAAGGAATGCATCTTTTAAAGCTTAGTAGTCTATGTAAGTCTCGATCGTGGTCAAACATTATGTACCAACTTTGGGCTAATGTAGTAGCAAATTGGCTTGCTCTACGCTCAAAATCCGTGATTCCTTTTGCATGCCACGGTATTTCACATGTGTGTGCATGTTTAACAACATCCTTTATGACCCTATACTTTGAAAGACGAAGAGACATCTCCATGTAAATATTTTGGGGTTGGTGTGGACGTTGTCCACCTAGTCCGTAACCCAATGTGTTTCCTCTACCTCCAAAACCACAAGATCCACTTTGGAGCTAGAGCCACCTATACCTCGTGATGTCAAACCTCCTAGAACTAGGGTTGGACAAGAGGATGTACTTCCCTGTGTCCCAATTTGTATTACTAAACGACACCCCAATAGTTTGCATGAATTGTTACTACTCCCAAGTAGATAGTCCAAAAATTTGTGCACCTGAATTTTGTGTAGAGGATACACTCAAAAAGTTACTCCCATATAACAAAAAATCTATTTGTGCTCCCATCATTGTGCCTTTTATAAGACTCACCCCCGCTATCCCACTACTTGAATTAGCTTGTTGACTATTTGTTATACTAGATGTTGGAAAACCAAGCACAACGGAAAGGTTACAAGGTGGAATTAGATGCATGCCTATGACACAAGATGGTTCTCTTGGCACACTTCTACGTGAGGTAAAGGATGGTTCCCTGTCATGCTTTCCCAAATAAAGGAGTTCCCGAGGTTTGAGTTCTATGTCTTCTACATGAATTTAAACTCCTTCTCGAACTATCTTTCTTAAGAACACCATTTTCTACTTAATCCGCCTTTCCTCACACTTCCTTTCTACCACTAGGTTTTCCATTTTTCACAAAACCGGCTCCCACCCCTGCGCGTGGTGGGGTTTAGTTATCCATCGAGTTTTATCTCAAAACTCAAAGTTACCATCAAGGTGTTGATTGCCAATGGAATGCCTTATAGGTAAGTTCCCCTTGGATATCATAGAAATTGGAATTTAGCAACCTCTAGGCATGAATAAATTGAAATTGAGTACTCTAAAACATAAGTATTCAAAGCACCAAAAAACCATATATCTATAGCACGAGTCCAAATTAGATCAGCATCATAAAGGGCCTTAAATTCTTCCTACATCCAGACAAGTGTGTGATACCTCCAATTCCGTTTAGACAGATAAGTAACCAGCCACTCCTACAATTCTACTAGAATAATAGCAAATAATCTCTCATACAAACTGTCATACATATTCTGTTCCACCCATGCATGTGTGTTAAACTCAGATCTAGTGTTGAACCTCCATGTGTACTCTTCTTCTAGATCATGTATCCACTCCTCAACACTTGTTATGGTCAACCAGTATGTCTTCATCGTGAACCATCCTGAAAACAAATGAAAAAGAGGTCCCAACCATGGAACTAATGATACAACATAGAATTCACTAGTAAAATCCCAAGCACACTGACACATCACTCAACCTAGACCAAGCACTCACCTAAAGTACGAAAAGGTACCAAACCCCTATTTAGGGTTACTGTTACATGATGTTAGCATGATGAAGACTTGAAGCATTCATATCCATAATTAATCTAACATTCTATAGAGTATTTCCTAGATATAGATCTTAAAGTATCATGAATCAAACAATAATCATAGAAAAATCCTTTATGCAGTAATAAACTATAACCGTGATTAGCACCTTGATTCAACAAATAATCCGCATTATATTAAAAACAATAATACATAGAAGCTATATTACAATAATAGTAATATATGCTCATGCACGCATCAGATTTGTTAGCATAACCTCGTAATAACTTAGCTCTCACATCCTCTCTCTCATGCTACATAGTTCACTACATATTTATAAGGGTAGGGACTTTCCCTTCACCACTTATCTAATCCTAAAATAGGTCGCATGCTATTATTACGCATGCACCTTTAAAAAAATCCATACATGCAAGTGCGCTAAAAATAGAATGCTTTTAATTAACTCGCGCCAGTAGTAGATCTATTCTTAGCCCATATCCATGCAAAGCACTTCATAGTCAATCCTCCAATAATAGCCAATGCATGTCATGCAAGTCTTTGACCAGTTTGTGTGCTCCACACGCTATCCCCAAAAATAGATCCTCATCGTGAAAATGGATAAGTCCTGAGTCTATCTTTGTTCCCAAGTCGTGTTCCTTTCCAATCCTCCCTGCACTTTTGAATGGGATCTACTTTTACGTGTGAACATTCTATATGTTTTTTTCTAAGTGCCATATTTTTCTAATCAATAGTTAGTGCTAATGAGCTAGAAAGAAGAGGTAAGTAAACGAAGACCGCAACCCTTCTTCATGACTCTTATAATTGGTAAACAATTGTTATATAACTCCATGATTAAATCTAGTGCAAACACTATAGTGATTCCCAAAGCAATTGTGGATGCCTTGGGAATTAAATATGTGCCCCTAAGAAGCGAAGAGTCATGCAACTAGAGAGGAATTCAGTTAAGACTATTGGTGTTATTAAAGGTCTGTCATTACAACTATTTTTCTTCCCGAACATAACCGTTTTGTAGGATTTAGTGTTGATTCATGTTTTTTCGGTCTTGATTGTGTCCATACCACGATTTCATGGGTAAAATTGGAAGCTAAACATCCCTTTATTGGTCTTATATAATTATGTGGACTAAGTATGGATCCAAAATTAAGGTAATAAAATAACACCTCATCGAGGAAAATAGAATAGATCAAGTATTCTTAGGTTTTGAAGCTTCAAATGTCATGATAAATCGAGAAGAAGAGTCTTCATAGATGAAGGAAACCATCAACGCATAAACTATTTAGGCAACCTATCACCTAAAGACCCCTTCGGAAATTTTGACTCCATTGGGTTAGGTACTTATGTGATATTTGATGAGAATCCCAACATCCCAAATATTATGAGGGAAGATAGTAAAAATGAAAATAATCTCATGAAGGATTCTAAAATGAGGACTCTACATTTCGATGGAGCTAGAAGCATAATGGCTCGAGAGCCGAATATGCCTATCTTCACTAAGTGGAAGGAATATACTCCATGCATTTCTCTTCCACTTCACTTGCACCAGAAATAAATCCAAATATGAGGATTTAGTTCATGGTTTGACATCAGTGCACAAAGAGGACATGTAACAACCGAGAGTCTTTGGGGACTTTAAACTAGTTATGACACAAGTTATAAGCATTGCCATAAAAAATAACCAAATGATGAGGTCCTATTGTCATTGGTTATGGGATCTTCTTAAATAATTTGAGGCCTTTAACATTAAAGTTATCCCTTAGGAAAAAACATTGAAGCAGATAGAATGGCCCAGATCAGATCACAATTTGACCCAATAAAGGATTTTCTTGAAAACAAGGATGTGGTGAAATTGATCATCCACCCGTCCATACCTGATAATTTGGATTATTAGCAAGTATTCAAAAGTGACCAATAGATATTTCTCTTCTTACAGAAATATGAAGATTTTGTAGACCAACTCCAACCCAAAATTTAAGAAGCATATGAAAATCAAGTCATCTAGCTCAAAATGAACAAGCTTCCAAAGGGACCGATAACATTGGAAAATATCTTTGACCTCAATGATGCTAATACGAATAAGATGAAGTTTATGGTATTCAAGGAAGACTATGCTGAGATAGAAGTAGCCAATGGGAAGAAGTTAAAGGTAGGGAAATTAGTCACTCAGAAAGAGAGAAATACTTGTGGCTCTATGCCATAAGTATGATAAGGTAGTAGCTTAGACTTATGATGACCTACATGGTTATAATAAGGATATCATCCAACATACTATTGATTTAGAAGAAGGGACAAAACATGTGCATTAGAATCGAGACCGTGAATCCAAAGATAGAATCTCTCATGGCCAAAGAGCTCAGGAAGCTCCTAGAGGCCAAAATAATCTTTCCAATCAAGCATTCTACATGGGTGTCCAATTTGGTGCTGGTAAGGAAGAAAAATGGTGAAATATGACTCTATGTGGATTTCAGAGATCTAAATAAAGTGTCCCTTAAGGATCACTACCCCTTACCTTCCATGGAACAAATACTACAAATAGTAGTAGGTTCAGAAAGATTCTCTCTGCTTGATGGTTTTTGGCTTACAATCAAATATGGCTTGCGGAGGTATACCAAGATAAAAAAACCATTACAATAAAGTGGGGAACCTTCACATATGCGAGGATGTCATCTGGGCTCACCAATTCTGGGTGAAGTTTTCAAAGATTCATGGATTTCACATTCGAGAGAATTGATTAATAAGGTAATCCTGGTATAATTAGATAACCTCACAATGTTTACCAAAATGGTGGATGATCAACTTGACACCCTAGAAAATGTATTGAAGAAGAGTCAAGAATTTGGAATCTCTCGAATCCGAAGAAGTGTCTTTTATGAGTACCCCAAGGACAAAAATTGGGACACATTGTCTAAATATATATATTCTCCATTGATCCGGAAAGATTCATGGTCATTTTGGATTTATCTCTACCTATTAACAAGAAGGTAGTACGATATTTTATAGGAGAGATTAAATTTCTTAGTAGATTCATTTCAGATTATGCTAGAATGAGTCACTTGATAGTACTAATGCTAATACAAAATATAAACTCAAAATTAAGCTGTTGAAGTTGAGTAAGCCTTGAAGAGATCAAAAATAAATTGAATCTTCTTCGGTGCTATGCAATCCAGACTTCTCAAAATATTTCATCATTTACGTATATGGTAGCAAGCACAATGTAACATCCATGCTAACATAGAAAGAAGAGTCACAAGAAGAGGAACATCCAGTCGTTTTATTTTCAAAAACTCTCCATGATTATGAGATAAGATACAACTTTTTGGAGAAGCAAGATTACACCATTATCAAAGTTTTGAATAAATTCAGGCACCTCATTACTAATAGCAAGATCATGGTTGTGGTCACACACTCTAGGGTCAAAGAATACATAACAAAAGGTGAGATAAATGATAAAAGGGATAACTAGATCACTAAAATATTATAGTATGATATTGAAATAAATCCCATAAAGTTGGTGCAAGGAAAAGGTCTATGCCAATATCTCACACAAGATCTAATGACCCCAACAAATAAGGAATCTAAGATGGTGCTCCGCATCCAAGAAAATGAATCCAAAATTGGGTATTTGATAGGATGCATTTCATCCAAATAGGTGAGTATCCAAGTCAACTTCCCCTTAAAAAGAGAAGATATTATTAACAAATAGGGATCCAAATTTATCATAATTGATAGTTTCCTTTTCAAAAGGATCTTTGATGGGATCCTACTTATATGCCTAAAATAGGAGGAGGTCGAGAAGTTATTAATCGAGTTACATCATGGAAGATCAAGATTCCACTTCTCAGCCTAAAACCACATCCATAAACCTCTTGTAGATGAGATTATTTTGGCCCAATTTATTTACAAATTGTTATGCGATTGAGAGCTAGAGAAAAAAATTGAATTCTACATGGGATTCCCAAGGAATGCCACATTAACTCTTAACTCTATTATAGTTTAAGATCCATTTGCACAATGGGGTCTAAATTTTATTGAAATGGTTAATCCAATTTCAAGTACAAGTCAAAAATGAATTCTCATAACCACTTTGATTACTTGACTGTTGGATGAAGGTAGTTCCGCTGAAGGAATCCATAGTGAAAATGATCTTGGAACTTCTTTATGACATCACTAGCTACTTTGGAACCCACCTTGCATGATCATATTAGATAATACAAAGGATTTTCTAGGTACCAAGGTGTTTGAATTCACAATGAGGCATGAAATCTATCTAAAGACATCTTCAACCACTACCCGCATGGTGACAATTTGGAAGAGTAATATACAAAAATATGATTAGACTCATAAAAAGAATACAGGATGAACATAAGAGATCGTGGCATGAGAATGTCAAGACGACCTTATGGGCTGATCAGATCACACCCAAATAGATCTTGAAGACCTCACCATATGAATTGGTCTATGGTAAAAGTGTAGTAATTCTTATCATTGTGGAAATCTAAACATTGCAATTGTTATAACAAATTAAGATCGAAGAACATTGAGCGATGTAGGTAAGACTTGTGGAATTGATAGAAATTCAAGAAAAATGGGAAGCAACCCATGAATCCATGATCATCCATCAATTTTTTTTCAATACTTGATTTGTTCATAAGACTTTAGAACCTGATTTCCAAGTTAGTACTCTAGTTTTGAAGTGGGATGTGAGATCCACTAATCCCGGAAATCATGGAAACTTTGACCCTTGTGGAGATGACCCTTCAAAATCAATGCATGTAAGAAAAAAATGCTTTTGAACTCGAGAATAAAAAGGTGAGCCCTTGGTAATTCTAGTGGACAAGATCCAACTTAATCCTTTCCATTGATTCTTTTGAGTATTGTAATGTATGTATCATATCTATAGTCCTTTCCTCTTGGATGTTTCCTTATTCTGCAGTGTCACCCCTTCAAATAAGTGTCTTTTACACGTGTCTCCTGTAGAGACCCTTTTTGCCCCTTTTTGAAATTTGTCCTCACCGGGAGTGGTTGTGGATTCTGGATCAAAGGTGCTGGTGTAGGCTATACTTTAGCAACAATTTCTTTGGGCTCCTCTTCCATGCTTTCTTCTTGCCTTATTGCAATCTCCTTTTCTTGTTCAATGGTAGTTGGGCGGTCATACTTCACTCGTTGTCTGATCTCTGGCTTCATCTTAAGAATGAAGTGCTTACAGAGGAGATTATCCACGCCATTCATCAACCCATCTGCTAATCCTTCCTTCCGGATCTGGGCATCGAGCTTCCTCCTTAGCTCTAGAACACGAGCATGATAATCCCTTATCTTCTCCTTCTCTCCTTGGGATAGCTTTGTGATCTCGATCATGAGATCTGCATATTTCTATTGTTCACCAAATTCTTAAGAAAACTTTCGATTAATAAATCCCATGAATTTTTCACATTATCACCTAGTGTTTCAAACCACCTAAGTCTTTGAACCATCCAAAAAGGTAGAAAAAATTCAGTCCATTGTTCCCTTCTTATAAGGCCATTACAAATACAAGATCGCTTAAACTCTTGAATGAAAGAAGAAACATCTTCATTAGATTGAGCTGAAAAAACAGGAATCTTTCCCATTTTCAAAAGTAACCACCGTGAAATACCAACCCACAAGTACAATCAACAAGACTTATGTGCACAAATAATTAGAATCACTATACTAGAAAGTGACTTTACACCTTTCTACAGTAAAATAGAAATGACCACGGTAAACTATGGTAAAACTTGACTTATTACGGTAAAAACTGACTTTACTGTGGTAAACACTATTCACGGTAAAAAGTGAAGTTACTGCGGTAAATACTATTCACGGTAAAAAGTGACTTTACTGTGATAAATACTATTCACAGCAAAAATGACTTTATCATGGTAACTACTATTCATGGTAAAAATGACTTTACCATGGT